>CM065398.1:24095000-24595000 GCA_033060915.1 Euryodendron excelsum
TGATAGTACTTTAAATAGGTCTGCCGAAAGTCTTACCAATTAAAGTAAGGTAGTCTAAGGGTGGTGGCATCCATAAGCTCGAGAAAGTAGTTGCTCGAAAGTGTAGATCATAGTTATTAAAAAATTTATTTTGGAAGGGAAACGTATTTTGATATTGGTATGAAACTCGTTTGAAATTTTGGAAAAATGTTTTGGAAATGCGGGAGAAATGTTTTGAAAACTCTTGAAAAACATTTAAAAAACTCTTAGAATACTTAATGACAACTCTTGGAAAACATAGGGGCAACGCTTCAAAAACTTAAAATGTTAATTTTTATACTATTTTTTCTCTTAAGTTTTAACTCAGTATCTATGAAATTATTTATGTAAGTTTTCTCTAAGTTTTTCAAAGGTCTCCACTAAGTTTCTTAAAGTTTTACTTTATGTTTCACGAAAACTTCCTAAATAGATTGTTATTAAATTTTTCAATAGTTTCCTGCTTCCTGCTTTTTCTTTCCTTCTATATTTTTTGGTCGTGTTTCCCGCTTCTGTTTGCTCTAATGTTTTTCACTTTTGCTTTCTATTTTGGTAACTATAACCTGGACACCCAATAGCTCCCCCAAAAATAAAAAGAGAAATGCTAAATATACCGGATAAATTCATCGGTGATGTGGTTGTCTATGACTCTATAGCTGATCCACATCAGCCGGTTAAATTCTTCTCTTTTCACCTAAAAGAACGGAAGGAAAGGGGAGCGATAGAGAGCCCAAAAGAACAAAAATAATGCCTCATCTTGTTATCTTCCTCCTTCCCTGGTTGAATATTTGCCCTGCCAATTCTCTGTAGAGTTTCTTTCTTTAATGCCTTCGACTTTTGAACCCCAGGGGCTTGTGAATGAATTCAAATTGCATAAATTCTCTTATAGTTCGTTATGAGAAAAAAATTTTTATTTCAAAATAAATAAACAAAAACAATTAGAAGAGACTATAGAGCAGCAGTAGATGGCAACTGATTCTTACATCTGATTGAGGTCGAGATTCACAGACTAGCACCCTTTCTCTCATCTCCATCTATCTCTTTAAATGTATATGTCCCTATTTACATGTATCTATAATGTATATATAACTTTTCCTCCTTCTTGTCTCCCCCATATTTTTCATTTCAAGAAAGATGTCACCTTGGGATGCCTCTCCTTTATTTGTCTTTGGACTTTAGTCCTAGTTGGTATATTCATGAAATTTATTTTAACAGACCATATCGTTATTATTTTAACAGTCCTAGTTGGTTTATGCATGATTGATCACTTTGGACTAGAAAATTATAAAAGAAGCCTAAGACAACTTAAAAGGGCAAAAAGGAGCATGACTAAAGAGTCAAGAGTCATTAATTATATAATTTACAAGGTAAACAAATGAATATTGTTAATTAATAGAGTACACTTGCAGTCTAGTTCAGTTGCAGTTTGATCCAAACCTTGTTTCACTCAAAGGCACACCAATATTTTCATGTTACAAAAAATAGTAAACAAAATCAGTCCAATTTGTAAATCAGTCAATTCAAGTTTTTAATAAGCGTTCAACAAAACATATTATAAATCTATCAATTTAATTTAGATTGGGTAATGCAATGCTTTAAAAGGAATGTCCAAAATTTAGATTTTCATGAAAAAAGATAAATTTCGTAGATTTTGTTTTAGTTGTTAAATTTTATAGCCAAACACATCTCAATGACTAATTGAAAAAAGAAAATGCTATTCTTATACAAAATCTCACCAAGATGATGTGACAGTGACTGCATTTTTAGAACTAAGAGCCAAGTGTTTTGTTTTAGAGTGAAAGGTTTTTTTTCAACTCCATGATCCTCATCACTCTAATGATAAATTTTACAAGAATTTTTTGATCGGAGAGCATTATCCATTGAAAATTTAAAACGATTACTAGGGGGTCACCTAAAAGGCGACGTCTTCAATGTGCCCCAAATCCGCAACTTCAACAAACCTTCTGATTCTTATTCTCTTCGCCTTTTGTGTGTCTTCATCATGCCCCTGCAGTTCTATATGGTTATAATTTGCTTCATGCAGTTCCGCCAGAGTCGCTGCCTTGGACCTCTGTAATGCCCAACAACTGGATCTTAAGAACACTATCCACTATGGGTACTACATAATTCAATGAGGAGAAGTTTCTGCACATTTACTCTTATTAGTGAAGTTTGAAGTGTATATTGAACTCTAAAATGAATGAAAACAATTACATTTAATGGTAATTTTGTCATATAAGTATTTTCGTCATTTTATCTCTTCAAAATAAAACATTAAAAAGATAATTTTATATTTTTATGTCAAAATAAAGAGTTGTTCTTTCCAAGGGCTTTTTTGTAATTTTACCAAATCTGTCATGGGTCCATTCATTTGTAGATAAGTCCAAAACATATGGGGGTTATGTGTTCACTTTTGAACTCTAAAGGGGTTATCTACCTTTCACTCAAATTGCAACTGGGTAAATTATAATTACCTCTTAATCTTATTAGTGAAGATTGAAGTGCATATTTAATGTTATGTATGTATTTACTTTCCTCCACATTTTTTACTATATCGTTAGACATTTCCCCTTGAACTGTGAAGCTTTTGTTGCTGTGACCGTTGGTTAGCACCCTGTATAGTTAATCCTAAAGTTAGTGTTCTTCTTTTTTTCACCATCAAATTTCCATTCATATTTCTTTCAGTTTCTTTTTTCTTTTCATCACCTTCATAGTTAGTAAATCTATTAATTGGGTTGGGTATTGATCATGGAGTGAAAATTTGTTAATTGCTAAGGCATTATGTTGAAGGAAATATTCACAAGGAAAAATGCGGGAAAAAATATATAGGAATTTTGAATTAATGTGATTGCTATATGATTACTCTTAGAAATAGTAATCTTTTGGCTTAAATTATTAGTTGATTAGTTAAATTTGGTGTTAATTTAGTATTCTAACTCCTAAAAAGTGTTAAAACTCTTTTTGTACACTTTTTGCAGGATTTGGAGCTGAAACTAAGGCAAATGGGCAAATGTGGGGATGACCGATCGATCGCCCGATCGAACGGTCCACGGAACGTTCGATCAGTCGATCGATCGGTGATCCTGCGATCGATCGGTGATGCTCTGTTCAACCTTCTGCAGCAAACTTCAGAGAGGGCGTTTTTCCGATCGATCGGGCGTTCGATCGGTGACGTCGGAATTCTCTCAACAGACGACACAGAAGCAAACTTGAGAGGGGTCGGTTTTGCGATCGATCGGGCGTTCGATCGCCTTGACCGATCGATCGGGCAATCGATCGGCCGATCGATCGGTCGTACACCGATCGATCGGTGTGTACAGGCTCTGTTTTTCTGCAGAGTATAAAAGCTTTTGTTCGAGACAAAAAGTGATATAGGTTATTTTCTGCAGAGTTTGGACGGGAAGAAGGCTCCAAAAAGTGGATTTTTGTTATCTTGTAAGGTTTTTGATTAGATCTACTCTTAATGCTTTGTATTTTATGTCATTTATTACTTTTGGATCATTGTAAGTGAATGCTTGATATATATATGTAGTGAATGATTTTCTACCTTTTCTAGCAACTTTCCATCATTTTCTTGGCACTTTCTCTCATTTTCTTGGCAACCAAACACTAGTTTTTTATAGTTTAATGGTAGATTTGTCTCTTTTTATGTTAGTTAACATGGATTCTAGTAACTAAACACCCCTTGGATGTGGTTGTGAAGATCCACCAAGGATCTTCAAAGAGTTGAAAATGGGTTGTATGAACTTCAAAGTCATATCCTCAAAATTATATGGTTTCATTTGATTTAGTATGAGATTCATTAGAAAAACCTAGATTCATAACCCTTTGGTAATATTTATGCACAGATCAACATTTGGTATAGGTATTGCACATGTTTAAGGTTTGATTCTAGGGTACCAATTATATATTCCCTCTCTAGGCTCAATCAAACAAAACCCACATTTTTATAGCCGACATTTTCCGAATCAAGAATCCAAGGTGTGATTCTTGATTTGAGTTATAAACCTCTCATTGGAAACCCTTGTTGTGAATTGGTGGATCAAAACAACCATGTCCAAGCTTTTCTCCTTAATCACATAAAACTAGCTTTTGTTGTTTTTCATAGTCACTAAATTATTGTATGAAGCATATAACCATCATCATCTCAAAACCAACATATTTTCGGTCTCTTTTATGTTAAGAATTTTCATTTGCAATCCATTAAGATAAGTACCCGTGCTAGTTGAGCTTTGTTGTTATATTTGCAGAATTCCCTTGGGAGAGAACGACACCGGATCCTCCGGTTTTACTATAAGCGCGACCTTCGTGCCCTTGCAGAGTAGCTCCAGTTGAAGCACAACTGGAGACGTGTCAAGTTTTGGCGCCGTTGCCGGGGAATTCATAAGCAAAAGCTACACCGGACGAAAGCTAAGGATTGCGGAAGAAAATTGAAAAAAAAAAAAAAAAAAAAAAAGAGCAAGCAAAGAAAAAAAAACACACGAAAAGGGTGGATTTCATCACCACCCCCGAGGGAAGCATCTACGGGCTTCGGGCCCCGGTACACTTTCATTTCCCTTAAGGTGTTTTATTTTTAGGATTATTTTTATTTCTTCTTTTCTCTAGTTTCTTTTGTTTGATATAGTATAATTGCATTGCATTTTTGTTAGGAACTTATCCCTCTTCGGGAGTATTTAGTGGAGTTAGGATAGTGTGTGAAAGTTTCAAATTGGTGGTACGCTTATTGTATGTGGAGATTGGAGGTACGGAGTTGAATTGAGAAAAAGCCGTTGTCCGGCCTAGGGAATTGTGTATGATGTGCTGAACGACCTTATCGGTCCAACCTTATGTGTGCATTCATTCTTGCATGTCATATTTCACGCGGGACGAACATCATCGCCTTGTGAGGATTGAGAGCATTGAGAGCACAAGCACATCTTCACCAACACCTAGCTTACCTTTGGTGGTCGACCTAGGTTTCAATCCAATGGCAAATCCCAATGAACCCGGCTTACGTAACATTCAACCCTTGCATACAAATGTCCAAATCCACCCGGAAGGTCATGAGGAGTTTGAAAGAGGGAGCCATCATGGCGACGTGGCGGCTCCCCCTATACGGACTCTCCGGGACTACCTAAACCCACCAAGGCAAGCACCAACATCGTGCATTGTTTTCCCGCCCCATCACAACACTCTAAACATTAGGTCGGGAATGATGCAAATGTTGCCTCAATTCCATGGGATGGATTCGGAACAACCCTACATTTTTCTTAAGGAATTTGAGGATGCTTGTTCAATTGCTATGGACAACTCATGTCCAAGGGAAGTATTTTTGTTGAAACTCTTCCCATTTTGTTTAAAGGACAAAGCTAAGCTTTGGTTCAATTCTTTGCGACCCATGTCCATCCATTCTTGGGCTACTCTCCAAGGGGAATTTTTGAGCAAATTTTTCCCCGAAAATAGAACCGAGGCCATTCGAAGGCAAATTTCACAGTTTTCTCCTTTGTTGGGGGAAACTTTCTTTCAATGTTGGGAGAGGTTCAAAGACCTCTTAAATTCTTGCCCCCATCACGGTTTCGCCGATTGGCACGTCATCAACACATTTTATTCTTCTTTGACACCCCAACTCAAGCAATTTGTCGAGTCCATGTGTGCGGGGACGTTTTTTGATAAGCAACCCCATGAGGCATACGATTATTTTGATAACTTGGCAAATAAGACTAGAGATTGGGCACTTACCGGGACCCAAAATTCCGAGGGTCGCTCAATCCAACAAGGGGTGGGAAGATATCAACTCAAGGAAGTTGATGATGTCAATGCTAGGGTGGCTACCTTAGCAAGAAAATTAGAGGCTCTTGAGGTGAAAAAAGTTCAATCGGTAGAGAGTGAGGAGTTGAGGGAAGTATGTTGTCTTGTGTGTGAAACCTCGGACCATACCACCGCTTCATGCCCAATCATTCCGGGTGTGAAGGAGGCTTTGCACGGCCAAGTTAACGCAATTGGCCAATATTCAAGAGGAAGGGGTAACCCCTATTCAAACACATACAACCCGGGGTGGAGAGATCATCCCAACTTTGGGTGGAGGAACAATGAAGGGACTTCAAACTCCCACAACTATCAAGGAGGGTATCAAAACCCTCAATCATACCAAGCACCTCCACCTCCACCTCCACAAGCACTTCCACCACAACATCCACCTCCACAAGCACTTCCACCACAACATCCACCTCCACCTTACCAACAAGCACCTGTGCCCCAATTCCAAAATCAACCAAGGCCATACCAACCCCTCCATAGGAAGCCCATAGAGGACAATGTTTACCAACTTGCCAATGACATGAGGGGGGTTATTTCAAGGGTTGATAAACAAGAAAAAGTGCTAGACCAATACTATAGGTTACTTGAGGACATCCAAAAGCAAATGTCTACGTTGACATAAGCTTTGACCCAAAATGTTCCGGGAAGATTCCCGGCTCAACCTCAACCTAACCCGGCGGTTAGGCAAGTGCACATAACCGAGGGTAAGAGTGACCCTAGTACGAGTCATGACCAAGTGCAAGCCATAACCACACTTAGAAGTGGCAAGACCATTGATAAAACTATCCCACCTTGGGATGAGACTTCTAGGAGGAGTGTTGGTCAAGAAGAGAGAGAAAAAGAGAAAGAGGAAAAAGAGCCGAGAGAAGGGGGGGGGGGGGGGGGGGGGGGGACTTAGCCAATCCCATTGAGATTTTGAGTGAAAGTGAGAAGGATAAGAGAAGGGACATAGTCAAACATGCTCCCTTCCCGCAAAGGTTGACCAAACCAAAGAATGAACTTCTAAATGCGAAAATTTATGAAGTGTTTAAACAAGTAAAGGTCAACATCCCTATCCTTGACGCAATTAAGCAAATACCTTCTTATGCTAAGTTCTTGAAGGACTTATGCACTTTTAAGCAAAGGTTGCATGTCAAGGAAACCGCCATGATGAATGAAAATCAAAGTGCGATTTTGCAATGTAAGACCGTGCCGAAATTCAAGGACCCCGGATGTCCTACTATTTCTTGTACCATTGGGAACACCAAGATCGATCGTGCCTTGTTAGACTTAGGGTCTAGTGTCAACCTTTTGCCCTTTTCAGTGTATAAGGAACTTGGCCTAGGAGAGTTGAGCCCTACTCGTGTTACCTTGCAATTGGCGAATCGTTTTATAAAGGTTCCAAGAGGTATCATCGAGGATGTTCTCATCCAAGTTGATAACTTTTGCTTCCCGGTCGATTTCATTGTCCTAGACACCCAACCTGTTGAGAGTTGCATAGCTCACAACCAAATTCCTGTGATCTTGGGACGCCCTTTCCTAGCTACTTCCAATGCCATCATACATTGTAGGAATGGGTTAGTGAAATTGTCTTTTGGCAACACCACCTTCGAGCTTAACATCTTTTCGGTTGCCAAACAAAAGGGGGAATGTGAGGATATCCGGGAGGTGGATATCATAGAGAGCCTAGTTCAAGAACACTTTGAGCGGGAGAGTTTTGAGGACCCTTTGGAGAGGGCATTAGTGAGAAGTGAACCGCATGCTTCACTTGATAGTGAGGGCATGGTGTCAAGTGAATTGTCTCATTTAGAGGGTGCGAGAGAGGAGTGTTTACATGTGGGTCAATGGACCCCTTCTTTTGAACCCCTCCACCCTAGTGCCGAGAAACCAATTCCTTCGGAGGAGAAGCCTCCCATTCCCGAGAGAGGAAGCCCTTGCCTTCCAATTTAAAATATGCATTTTTAGGGGATGGGGAGTCATATCCGATTGTGATTTCCTCTAGCTTGTCTGGGAGCCAAGAGGAAGGGTTGATAGCGTTGCTTAGGAAACATAGAAAAGCCCTAGGATGGACTATCGCCGACCTTCATGGGATTAGTCCTCTTGTGTGCACTCACCGTATTTTTTTAGAAGAGGAGGCTAAATCCATTCGTCAAATGCAAAGGCGATTGAACCCTAATATGAAGGAAGTGGTTAAAGGTGAGGTTTTAAAATTGCTAGATGCGGGTATCATTTACCCCATCTCCGATTCGAAATGGGTTAGTCCGACCCAAGTGGTGCCTAAGAAATCGAGTGTCACGGTGATAAGAAATGACAACAATGAGTTAGTGCCAACCCGTGTGCAAACCGGGTGGCGAATGTGCATTGATTATCGCCGCCTCAATAATGTGACCCGAAAGGACCACTTCCCTTTACCCTTCCTTGATCAAGTCCTAGAAAGGGTGTCCGGTAAGGCTTTCTATTGTTTTTTAGATGGATATTCGGGGTACAATCAAATCGATGTAGCCCTTGAGGATCAAGCCAAGACAACATTCACTTGTCCGTTTGGCACATATGCTTATAAACGTATGCCCTTCGGGCTATGTAATGCATCGGCGACATTTCAAAGGTGCATGATGAACATATTTAGCGACATGATTGAGCAAATTGTCGAAGTCTTCATGGATGATTTTTCCGTCTATGGGGATACTTATGAAGGTTGTCTTGGTAATTTAGGAAAAGTTTTAATGAGATGTGAGGAGCGTAACCTTGTGCTCAATTGGAAAAAATGTCATTTTATGGTTACAAGTGGTATAGTTTTGGGGCATATTGTGTCGGCCGAAGGGCTTGAAGTTGATAAAGCAAAAATTGAACTCATTCAAAAATTGCCCGCCCCAACGTGTGTGAAGGAGATTAGATCATTTCTTGGGCATGCCGGTTTCTATCGGCGTTTCATTGAGGATTTTAGTGCAATCTCTAGGCCCATGTGTCATCTTTTGTCCCAAGATGTTCCCTTTGAGTGGACATCTTCTTGTCAACAAGCTTTTGACAAGTTGAAGGGACTTTTGACCACCGCCCCAACCATTCGAGCACCCAATTGGTCTCTTCCATTTGAGCTAATGTGTGATGCTAGCGACTATGCCGTGGGGGCCGTCCTAGGACAAAGAGTTGACAAGAAGCCCTATGTCATTTATTATGCTTCTAGAACTCTCAATGAAGCTCAAATCAACTATACCACAACCGAGAAGGAACTCCTTGCGGTGGTTTTTGCACTTGATAAATTTAGGTCTTACTTGATTGGGTCATTGGTCATCATCTACATCGACCATGCGGCCCTAAAGTATCTCCTCACAAAACCCGATGCAAAACCGCGCCTCATTCGATGGATACTTTTGCTCCAAGAATTTCATATTGAAATGCGTGATAAAAAAGGGGTTGAAAATGTAGTTGCGGACCACTTGTCTCAGCTTCCCTTAAATGGGCAAGCCATGGACCCAACCCCTATCAAGGAGCACTTCCCGGATGAGCATCTCATTCATGTGAGTGCCGTTGAGCAAGTTTCAACCCCTTGGTTTGCGGACATTGCGAACTTCCTTGTCACCGGTGAGGTCCCTTCCACATGGTCATCCATTGACAAGCGTAAATTCTTCCGGAATGTGCGCTATTTTTCATGGGATGATCCCCACTTGTTTAAGTATTGTCCGGACCAAATCATTCGCCGGTGTGTCCCAAATCACGAATTCCAACAAGTGATAGAATTTTGTCACTCTCATGCTTATGGAGGACACTTCTCCTCCAAGAAGACCACGGCCAAAATTTTGCAATGTGGGCTTTATTGGCCCACCATGTTCAAGGATGTACATACTTTTTGTGTAGCTTGCGATAGGTGCCAACGGTTAGGAACACTTTCTAAGAGGCACATGATGCCTCTTCACCCCATCACTATTTTGGAAATATTTGATTGTTGGGGGATCGATTTCATGGGGCCGTTTCCTAACTCGTTTGGGTACCTTTTTATTCTTGTTGCGGTAGATTATGTCTCTAAGTGGGTGTAAGCAATTGCCACCCGAAGCAATGACCACCAAGTGGTCTTGCGATTTTTGAAAGAGAACATTTTTTTATAGGTATGGCATGCCTCGTGCCATGATAAGTGATGGCGGTTCACATTTTTGTAATAAGCCCTTTGCGTCTTTAATGCGTAAGTATGGTGTGGTCCATAAGGTTGGATTACCATACCATCCTCAAACGCAAGGGCAAGTTGAGTTGGCCAATCAGGAAATTAAGCGCATTCTAGAGAAAACCGTCAATCCAAATAGGAAAGATTGGTCTCTTAGATTGACTGATGGGTTGTGGGCATACCGCACGGGCTATAAAACCATTCTTGGCGCATCACCCTATAGACTTGTGTACGGGAAGGCATGTCATCTTCCCGTCGAAATTGAGCATAAAGCATATTGGGCGATTCATCAATGTAATGAGGATATTGATGCTGCGGGTACCCACCGAAAGCTCCAACTCAATGAGTTAGATGAACTCCGCAATGATGCATTTGAAAATGCAAAAATTGCTAAGGCCCGGATGAAACACTTTCATGACCAACATATCATTCGAAAAACTTTCAAAGTTGGCCAAAAAGTGTTATTGTATGATTCACGCTTGCATCTCTTTCCGGGCAAATTGCGGAGTAAGTGGGCCGGGCCATACATTGTTAAAGAAGTTTTTCCCTATGGAGCCATTGAGGTGCAAAACCTCACGAATGGCTCGGCATTTAAGGTAAATGGCCAGCGGCTAAAGCCGTATTTTGAGACGTTTCAAGGGGAGTTGGATTGTGTGGATCTCATCGATCCACCGTCCTTTGAGTGACATTAGATTATCGTGTTTCATAATTTAGGAGTAGTTCTTTTGTTTTTCTTTTTATAGGTTTCTTTCTCTTTTCTTTTGGTAGTTAGTTGTGTACATTTGTATTCCCGAGAGTCCCGCCCTCCCCGTTGTTCTTTTCCTATTCCATTTTCCTCATGCCTTGAGGTCATGGCATGATTCCAGTTGGGGGGGGGGGGGGGGGCACCATTTGCATGATTCTGTGAACCATTCTGAGAATTTCTGCAGAACTTCAGAGAAGCTGTTTTTGCGATCGATCGGTGGGCCAAACCGATCGATCGGCCGATCGATCGTGTATGTTGCGATCGATCGATGACGACTGCGATCGATCGGGGTTGTTACCGCACCGATCGAAAGGGGGCGGTATCGATCGATCGGCCGTTCGATCGGTGGCGCTCCATTTCGATCGGTCCGCGAGGCGATCGATCGGTTCAGGGGGCCGATCGATCGGTGACCAGTTCTCTATATAAAGGCCACTGTTTCACTGTTCACTCTCATTTCACTCGCGCATACTTGAGAGTTTAAAGAGTCTTTTTGTCTGTCGGAGCAGCGAGGCCCTGCCAGCTCACTTTGGTGGACATTGTCTTGTCTGTTCACGGGTTTCTGCGCTTCGAGAGGTATTCCTTCCGCCAATCTTTGTCCATTCTTTTCATTTCCAGCTGTACTTAGCTTTGTAGAGAGTTATGGTCGAGACTAGGAGTTCTGAGGGTACAGTTGGGGCGGGGACTTCTCGGACTCTGGCCCAGTTCCAGCAGCTCCAGCGTGAGCATGCTAGGAGGGAGAGAGAGGGAGAGTATGATTCCACTCGCTTCCGGGGGAGGGATCAGGAGCGAGAGTTTGTACGGGTGTGGAGTGCCCGTAAGATAGTAGTGGAGAGGCGTTGGACAGTGAGTCAGTTTGATGCTGAGCCATATGGTTGGCTCCAGCCTTTGACCGACCGCCAGTGGTTGGGGTTAGCTTCTTTTAGGGGCCAGTACTCAGCCACCCTCGTGGTAGAGTTCATGGCTAACATTTCATCGGACCCCGTTGGTGGCGACAGACATATTCTTCGCTCTTGGGTTCGGGGTAGGGATGTTGTTATCACCCCAGACTCCTTTGCTGAGCAGTTTGGTATATCGAGGGTTGCTAACCCTCAGTTCTCTTATGATGGGGAGCATCCACCATCTCATGAGGAGATGTGTGCTGAGATTTTAGCACCGGGAGAGTCCTGGACCGCTTCCCAGATCAGGATTAGGCAGATTGCCCCCAGATACCACCCGTTGTTCCTTTGGACTTGCTATTCGATCTTTCCACTGGGGAGGACGATGGAGTGCAGTAGGATGCGGGGGCAGTTGATGTGGGCTATTGGCACGGGCAGGACTATTGACTTGCCCCACTTCATGTATATGGCATTGTGGGCCGCGACTCAGGTTGCTACTCCCCAGTCCAGCATCCCTTTTGGTTGTTTTTTGACAGTGAGGATTAGGGCAGCAGGGGTTAGTGTTGCGGATGTTGTACTGCTCTCCTCTTCGACTGACATAGACTGGAAGACGGAGAAGAGAGCGGCAAGGCAGTTGTCGAAGAAGGGGGGGTCAGCTAGTTCGGCTCACTCGTCTTCTCAGCAGCCGGCTTCTCAGACTCAGGAGGAGACCCAGTCAGGGGAGCAGCGGCAGGATCAGCCAGTGCAGGCTCAGACTCAGGCTCAGGCTCAGGAGGAGCCAGCTCCGGGGACGTTACTTCAGACTTTGGCAGCTATTCAGGAGCAGCTGACCGCTCAGCAGGCAGAGCGCCAGCAGTGGCAGGCCGACATTATGGCTAGATTAGATCTTCAGGACACTGCCATTGCCGCACTTCAGGGTCAGCTGATTGACATTCAGCAACAGCAGCAGACCCAGTCTACTCGACTCTAGGAGATTATCCAGCACCTTGGCCAGCCTCCTCCGGATGATGGAGACCTCTTTTCGGATCTTCAGATAGATTAGATGCATTGCGCACTTCATAGCATTTCATTTCATATGATGTATCTAAATCTTTTTTATTATAGTGGATGTATTTATTTTTGAGCTGTTTGTATAGTGATCTTTCTTATTGTGGCATACCCTTTTTGTATACATTTGTTGTGTTCTCTTGTCTTTTTCGTGTATATTTTTGGCAGTTCAGTTACAGGTGTACTTTTTGATTGATATCCATATCGCATGTATTGTTCCAACCGAGGTAATGGGTATTGTATGGTATTCGTATCGCCCTTTTCTATAACTTGACACCTTAGCTATGTCCTTAATTGTTGATATCATTTCTTTTTGGATTTTTGTGATGGAGGTGTCAAGGTTGTTTCAAATAAGTACCATACCATGTTTTTTATTAAATTTGAGTTGATGATTAACCCACCTTAGAGATTATGATACATTGCAAGTTTTTGGCATAAAATCATTATAAGAGACAATTCACATTGTTGCGCACTAACATGTTATGTGATGCCTTGTGTTTCATTCTTATGCATGCATGTCCTTATAAGGTGGAGATTTTTTACCGTGTGAGCTTTAGAGCCTATTTATCGCCTTTGAAGAGTAAATCACATTTATTCAAGATTATTTTTGTTAATCCTCATTCATTGAATAGCTTTATTATTTCTTGATGTTGGTTTACATGTTCGAGTGTTATATAGATTTATTAACCCCTTATACACTTTTGAAGTTTTGATTTGTTGTATTCTTCGAATTCTAAACACATAGGCCATTTCATTCCATTGAGCCATTCCATGTGTATTTTTCTTCTTTTTAATATCCATATGCATGTGCATAAGTTTAAAGAGTGGCAATGCCAATAGATGCATTACTCTTATATTTGTAAAGTTGGAGGTGTATGGAGTTGAAGAGTAAAAAAAAAAAAAAAAAATTACATACATACATAGAAAGGGATGAAAAGGTGTGTTGAAAAAAAAAAAAAAATCAAATACAAGAGAAGTGAGGTGAAACAAGATCGTAAAAGTAATTCAAAAGAGTGGAAATGTGGAAGTGAATATCGTTGATCATCATGTGTAATGCACATGCATATGTTGAACCCTTTTACCATTTTCTATCCTCTTACATGGCTCTTCTCTCATTCATCACCCTTATGGCCTTGATATCCGAAGATACATGAATCTTTAATTCAATTGTGTATGAGGCATTTATGTCAATTTTCTAGATTATGCTTAAGCTGTGATTATTCCTTCATGAAGCTATAGCAAGTCGATACACTTACAATTTATTCGTCTTTGGTTTTGGAATTGCTCTACTTGCATGGTTTATACATTTACTCGTTAAAAGAGCTTTCCATTGAGGGACCCAGAGTGTTCATGTTTAAAGTGAGTGTATGCCTTGTGAGACTTGGATCGAAGCATCGAGGCCGTAATTGTACGAGTTTTGAATCATTAGGGTCATATGTCATTGGTAGTACGCGTCAATATGTTTTGTTTCTTCCATGCTTTATGCTTTTACCTTGCTTTGGTTCACAACCTAGGTGGATGGAGATTTGACTTGAATAAGATTAATGCATGTGTATATTTTTGTTTTCCTCTCATACTTTGATAGGGACTATCAAAGGTTTAGTTGGGGGGTGTTGATTACTCTTAGAAATAGTAATCTTTTGGCTTAAATTGTTAGTTGATTAGTTAAATTTGGTGTTAATTTAGTATTCTAACTCTTAAAACGCGTTAAAACTCTTTTTGTACACTTTTTGCAGGATTTGGAGCTAAAACTAAGGCAAATGGGCAAATGTGGGGATGACTGATCGATCGGTCGATCGAACGGTCCACGGAACGTTCGATCGGTCGATCGATCGGTGATCCTGCGATCGATCGGTGATGCTCTGTTCAACCTTCTGCAGCAAACTTCAGAGAGGGCGTTTTTCCGATCGATCGGGCGTTCGATCGGTGACGTTGGAATTCTCTCAACAGACGACACAGAAGCAAACTTCAGAGGGGTCGGTTTTGCGATCGATCGGGCGTTCGATCGGTCAGGCGATCGATCGACCGATCGATCGGTCGTACACCGATTGATCGGTGTGTACAGGCTCTGTTTTTCTGCAGAGTATAAAAGCTTTTGTTCGAGACAAAAAGTGATATAGGTTATTTTCTGCAGAGTTTGGACGGGAAGAAGGCTCCAAAAAGTGAATTTTTGTTATCTTGTAAGGTTTTTTATTAGATCTACTCTTAATGCTTTGTATTTAATGTCATTTATTACTTTTGGATCATTGTAAGTGAATGCTTGATATATATATGTAGGGAATGATTTTCTACCTTTTCTAGCAACTTTCCATCATTTTCTTGGCACTTTCTCTCATTTTCTTGGCAACCAAACACTAGTTTTTTATAGTTTAATGGTAGATTTGTCTCTTTTTATGTTAGTTAACATGGATTCTAGTAACTAAACACCCCTTGGATGTGGTTGTGAAGATCCACCAAGGATCTTCAAAGAGTTGAAAATGGGTTGTATGAACTTCAAAGTCATATCCTCAAAATTATATGGTTTCATTTGATTTAGTATGAGATTCATTAGAAAAACCTAGATTCATAACCCTTTGGTAATATTTATGCACAAATCAACATTTGGTATAGGTATTGCACATGTTTAAGGTTTGATTCTAGGGTACCAATTATATATTCCCTCTCTAGGCTCAATCAAACAAAACCCACATTTTTATAACCGACATTTTCCGAATCAAGAATCCAAGGTGTGATTCTTGATTTGAGTTATAAACCTCTCATTGGAAACCCTTGTTGTGAATTGGTGGATCAAAACAACCATGTCCAAGCTTTTCTCCTTAATCACATAAAACTAGCTTTTGTTGTTTTTCATAGTCACTAAATTATTGTATGAAGCATATAACCATTATCATCTCAAAACCAACATATTTTCGGTCTCTTTTATGTTAAGAATTTTCATTTGCAATCCATTAAGATAAATACCCGTGCTAGTTGAGCTTTGTTGCTATATTTACAGAATTCCCTTGGGAGAGAACGACACCGGATCCTCCGGTTTTACTACAAGCGCGACCTCCGTGCCCTTGCGGAGTGGCTCCAGTTGAAGCACAACTGAAGGCGTGTCACTATCTAAATTTTAGTCGGGTAACTTAAACTCAGTAGAAGTAGTGCTGCCTCTGGAGATGTTCCATTGCTCACATAGCATGAATCCGTGAATCATAAATTTTACTCTATATCTATTTTAGGAAAATTAATGTCAAGAGAGCAGGAGGACTTGAAAATAGAATTCAAGAACATTTCTTTAGGAAAAGGGATTCAGTCATGCTTAAATCTGCCCAAAAAAAAAAATAGTGATAGAATAAAATGGGAAACAGTCATGCTCACTGTTGGTAAAATTGGAGAATGGTCGCTTTTTCGGATTCACCAGCCACTTAGGATGTCTTTCCTTGAATTGTCTTTGGACTTCAGACCTTACTATAGTTAGTTAATAGATTAATTACACTTCGCATCCTATATTTTACATTAAATTTTATTTCAGAATCTTTATTTCTATTTATAATAATTAAGTCATTATACTTTTAATTAGTTTAATGTCAATATTCAAATAAGTTTTAATTGGACAATGGACAGAAAATTCGAGGTCTTTTTCAAATGGTAAAAATGTAAAATAAAGAATTTCCCACCCAAAGACTTGCACGTTGCGTATGAGTTAAATTGAGGTTTTTACATGAAGCTTAATTATATTATATACACCACAAAGTTGATCGCACTCATAGTCTTTTTCATTTGTTATAGAATATTAAGAAAATAGAAAGAATTTTACATCTTTAACACTCGAAAAGGTCACGTGCTTATTACATATGAATTTCTCATTTATTTTATAAACTAAACTTAAAAGAAGTTTCACATGCAACAAATCAGAAATGTAAAGGCTTAGTTATTACAAACAAAAATAAAGATCCTGAAATAAGATTTGGTGTAAAGTGCAAATGTATACATTATAATAAACTAACCATAGTTAATATATGAAATGTTACTTTAAAAGACCATATAATTATTATTGATATACTAAATAGGTGGTTGAGGTTTTCGTGTTTCATGGCCTAGGATCAGTGATCCACGGATGGTCATTACTTATCAGTGGGATGTGACATAAGATAGAGGAAAGTAGCTAGCATAACACAAAAAATGGTTCATGCTTGATCACTTTAGACTCATTATAAAAGAAGTCAAGAGTCAAGAGTCGATGATTGTATAATCCACATTATTATATAATTGTTCTATACGTTCTATGTTTATAAGCGTTTTACGATCCGAAAATAGTTCAGGTAATTAAACAGCCCATGACTAGTATCAATTAATAGGCACTTGCAATTCAGTTCAGTTGCATTTTGATCCAAACCTTGTTTCAATCAAAGACACACCACTATTTTCAAGTTAATAAAGTAGGAAAGAAAAAATAATTAGTGAAACGAATTCATTTTAATTTATAAATGAGTCAATTCAAGTTTTTGTCAAGCATTGAACTGAAATTCTGTGTGTGTGGGAAAGAGGGGACTGGGAGGTATCTGGTGAATCATGAAGTTTTAGCCAAAATACCTACAACAGGTAATGTGAATCATGAAGTCAAGTGCAATTCTCTCTTTTCAATTAGTCTTCGTCGTCATGAAGTCAAGTGCAATTCTTTCTTTTCAATTAGTCTCTGCCGTGACTATCTCTTTTTTGTTTTTGTTTTATTTTTTAAGAAAAAAGAACAAAAGATTAAAAAAAAAAAAAACAAAACAAAAGGAAAAAGTGTAACTTGTTTTGATTTAGATTGAATCCTGCACGAGCATTGGTTCAACAAGCATTCAAACTGATTATTGGCTAATAGCGAATCAACCCGGTCCTTAATTTTAAACAACCGAACCTAAGCCAATCTATTCCTTCAATGACTGTTTTTATAAATCATGGCTCTTATTTATTTATTTATTCCTAGTCGACCTATTTTCTATTAATTTGTTTCACTTTCTTGGATTCTTTTTCAAGGATCAAACTATGAAACTAATAAATTTGCCTATTTACCTATAAATTGCCCATATAAGTTTTCAGTTTCTTTCACTTCTGCCCTTACAAAAAGTGAGAACATGGATACGACAGAGATATAATAACAAAATATCTTTTTGTACATTTTTATGTGTAATGTATATAAATATAACATTCTCAAATCATCAAAAATTATCGTAAATGTGTCCAATATGTGTCTTATAGGTGTCCATTACGTGTCCGTAAAGTGTCCTAGACATGTCCATTGAAAAGTAAATTAAAAAAATTCAATACATGTTGTTAGCGTGTCCGACACATATACCAGCTTTTCCGATAAGTATGTGTGTTATAAACGGAAAGTCTGTGCTTCTTAACTACTGTTTATAATCAGTGCTGATTGTCGTCCTCAACATTTAATTAATTTGTACACCATGTTTAAAATCTCCATTCAATCATTCCAATGCAAATATGGCCAGACTTTTAAAACATTTCATCTCCTTTCCTATGGCATATATGAAATCTCTTTCCACTTGTGAAAGGAAAACAAATTTGACATTGAGTAAGAGATATGGCAGTAATTAAATATTCATTAAGGATGGCCAATCAAGCAGAAATTTCTATTCAAATTATTGCAAAAGATCCATCTATTAAACAACTACTAAATGAAGTCGTTCGTTGAAAAGAATAGGTAAGTTGCACAAATGAAAAAACATAAAGGAAGATGAAATGAGAACACTTTCCCGCAAGTCCTAATTAACAAAACACAATGGACTAAAGCATGAAAAGAGAATAGGATAGCAGTGAACAAAGAGTCTTTAAATCTTAATTAGTCTTCCTACTAAGTCTAGAATATGGAAAGGAAATCAAGAATGCCGTATACGATGGTGCCTGCAACATACAAAAGAATCATTAAATTACTTAAAAAAAAAAAAGTTGGATAATTGAAAGACCAAAATAATTATTAAATTGCTTAACGAAAGAAAAAGTTGAGTAATGGACAGAGTCGGTCATTGATAATAATTACCCACCATTTAATTAGATATATGATACTTGTATTGCATTCTAATTTTACATGCATTATAGAATTTGTTAGCTTTCTACACAAATAGATTGACAGAAAAGTTGATAAAATCGCATTTAAAAGACAAAGCCTTCCCCGAGTGGTAAAGGTGCTAACAGCATGTTCATGATTTCTAGGGTTTGAACATACCCCCGCCCTGGCCCCCTCTCAACAATCAAGGATTTTTATCTAGTCCTCTCTCAATAAAATTCTTGAATCTACCAATACTTGAGAGAAGATAAGTCAGCTAACTTGGGTATTTTGACACAATTAGCTTGTCAATAAGAGACGTGAAATATAATGCACAATTAGCTTAGCTTAGGTAATATTCTTTATCTTGGGATTAATGAAAAGACGATGGAGAAATCTAATGACGTGAGACTTAACGCCAATTGAACTTGAATGAACTTCCTACTTATATTAATCGCATAGACAATTATATAGGGTTGTACATTAAATCAACTTCTAATAGTAGTTTTCATGATCATCCTTTATTCAATGGAAGTTTATATTCATAATTTAAATATTTAGGACCGATAATTTTGAGTTTCTCAATTAACCGGAAATTTTACTTTGCAACTTACAACTTTCTTAGACTCTATTTATATAATTCATGCAAGGTGATATAATAAGCAACTTATTGTTGTATATTGGATTGTTGAAATATAATAAATTCAACTTCGATTTTATTATGGTAATTTAGTGCTAGAGTGGAATTACGTACCATTGTGGATATAGGGACTAATAGTATTCGAAATATATCCCCTGCGTACACCATTAAGCATATATTATTGTGCTATTGCAACAATCAACAAACAAATTTCTTTAGACTGTCTCAGATATGAATGTAACCGTTACTCCACATATATGAGCCCCACAACTCCGTCTATTTATACATATAGCCTGACCTTGGAGTATTCCAAACATAGTGGCCTTATCCTAGATTTTCTTACAGCCTGACCATGGAGAAAACTTGCTTCCTTCTTCTTCCTCTCACAATGTTGTTGGTCTTAGCTAGCCTAGCTTTGACGGTAACTAACATCACTACCGATCAATCTGCTCTCCTTGCCTTGAAATCACATCTGACTTTCGACCCTAACCACGTATTGGCGAACAACTGGACCGCCGGTACCTCAGTTTGTGATTGGGTTGGAGTCATTTGCAACACTCGCCACAAAAGAGTTGCAGCCTTGGATCTTCGTGGAATGGGCCTTATGGGCACCCTCCCTCCGCACTTGGGAAATCTCTCATTTCTTGTCCGGCTGAGCATTCCAAACAACAGTTTTCATGGTGATTTGCCCAAAGAGTTGGCCCATCTTCGTCGATTGAAATTCGTCAGCGTCGCATTCAACAACTTTGGTGGGCAGATTCCATCAACGTTGGTTGCCTTATCTAAGTTACAATTCTTGAGTCTTTGGAATAACAATTTTACGGGTACCATCCCATCTTTCCTCTTTAACTGTTCAAAGTTAGAGACCTTGGCATTATCTTACAATCTCTTAGAAGGAAAAATCCCAGTAGAGATTGGTAATCTTTCAAATCTGAAAAGGTTAAGCATGTCATTTAACCAGCTTACGAGCTCTATACCACTTAGCATCTTCAACATTCCATGGCTACAACTTATGGATTTTTCGGGAAATGGCCTATCGGGTAATATTCCAGCTAATATGTGCTATTGTCTTCAAAAAGTCGAATTCCTTTCTCTCTCTCAGAATGAATTGGAAGGCCAAATTCCGTCCACTTTACAGGGATGCTCAAAACTTCAGATTTTGGGGTTGTCAGTTAACAAATTCACTGGACCCGTACCAAGTGAGATTGGGAACTTAACTATGTTGAAGGAGTTATATCTTGGTATTAACAACTTGAAAGGTACGACTTTGCCTTTGGTGTTTGCATGTTGCTTTGCTCGCAATGGTCTTATCTTATCATGGTCTTTAGGGCAACAATTTTACAAACTAATTGACAATGTTTCTTTTTGTTTATAGCAATTATCCAAATATGCACATGTTAAGTAATTGATTCACAACCATCAGTACTATCTAACCATTTGTTTGATAAAGTTCTTTACATCGACTTGCCAGCCAATAAACTTTGAAAGCGAGACCCTTCACTGTACTCCTACTCGAAACATCGCATGCATTGAAAAACTATTCGACAAACGGACCTAGCTGATTGATGTTAATTGACTTAGCAACAAAACATATGTTATATTTAACTAAACATATATATTTTATAAAAGTATAGGTACCTTTTTTTTTAATTCTAATGCCAAAATTATTCTTGAGCATCTTGGTGTTTTGTATTTTAACATTGTTTTATCATCATATATTTTACTTTTTTGGGACCCATTTTCTATGAAATTTAATATATCTGAAACTTTTTAAAATGACAGTTTATATTAACTTGCTCAAGAACCTATTGAACCTCTTCTTTAGAAGCGTTGAATAATAAGAGAAATAGAATTATGATTAAGTGTTTTAATTCATCTAAACAAAACTACAATTTTTTCTTATTTTGATATAAAAGGTTAAAGTGTTCAAGGATTTAATAACTTAGTCACTAAAGTCTAACCCAGTTGGCCAGAGTTTTTGGTCTCTTTTTAGGAGATCAAGAGTTCAGCTCTTGCCACATGCAACAATTAGCTGCAAAGAATTAAATCCTTGTGAATATCTTAGTTTTTGCGTGAATGGCCTATCTTTGACTAGATTAGAGAGGATATTAGTTGAGGGAAGAGGATTAGTAGAGTAGAGCGCAAGCTGACCCGGACCGCTAAACTAAAAAAAAAAAACTTGGTCACTAAAGTCCCTTGAAGGTTATAATAAAAACAGTTTGAATATCGCCTTCATTCAAATTGGGTGACTTATGGACATTAGTTAAATATATAAATAGAAAAAGGGTACTAAAATCTATGGCTATTCAATTTGATATAAATTTATGAGCTAGTAATATTCCATTTTATTTACTCCTAATGGCACTTATTAAGTGAGGACTTAACTGCACCTTCAACGAAGGGGATATTTCGTACATCTATTAATTAATTAATTAATTTATTTTTTTGTTACTGAAATTCTATAAATTTTTTAAGGTACAATTGCCTACCTTCTTTTTTTAATTTTGGCAAATTAAACAAAAGATGAAATGGAATGGTTGAAGTTTAGAAAATTTTCGTAATATTTACCGCAAACATACACAACTCTATTTCCTAATATTTTCTCAAAGCTCAAGTCAAAATATTGTAATATCCCGAAAACTTTTTAAATGTCATTTACAATATGTAGTTAAATTCTAAAACACACAATTTAATTTTTACTCTCGATTGACATTCTCAAGAGACATGATTTCAATTATGAATTCTATTGATACTGATGCAGGTGAAATTCCACAAGAACTGGGTCAGCTTGAAGTACTGGAGGTGTTGAGTATGCCAAAGGCTGGCCTTACGGGTCTCGTTCCATCAATTATCTTCAACATCTCCTCTTTAAAAAACATTGATATTGGAAACAATAGCCTATCTGGCAGTTTGCCCTTGGATATGTGCCACCATCTTCCAATGCTCCAAGTACTTAGTCTCTACAATAATAAATTCACAGGAAGCTTACCAAGTAGCATTGGGAATTGTACCTTGCTTAAATTTGTATCTCTGTTGGTCAACGAGTTTGCAGGTAATAACCGCTATCTATCCATTTTTTACTTCAATGATTCGCTAATTCTGTGTTTGGATTATTGATTTATGAAGAGAAAAGAAAAAGATATGAGAAATAAAATTATTTTTGTTGTTGTTTGGTTGTTAACAAAAAAATTGGTGGGTAAAAAAAATAAAAGAGAAATGAATGAAGAAATCATATTTTCTCATTTATTTTTACATTGTTATTGATAAATGCATATTCATGACTTTCTTATTTTTTCACTTAATCAAAAAAGAGTATAAAATTTGAAATCTTACATCCTTTAATGAACAAGGTGACTGAGGAACAAGAGTTTTCTTTCAAAGTAACGTTCTTTTTAAAAATAATTTCCTATTTAACACTCTCTCAAAAATAATTTCCAAACTAACATTCTGACATCATTCTTAAAAGAAGTATTTTATTGACAAGTCATTATAATTTACTAAAATCGACATTTTACCCTGATATATGAACACATGTTTACAAATTTATCACTTCCGATTGTGCTAGAAAAATCGTCACTTTTGATGGCTCTACATAACACTTTATAATATTACTTTAACCTCTTCTCTTAATAGTACACTGGTATAATAGCATGCTTTTAATTAATTGTTTTGTAGAATTACAAAAAATGTATATAGGTTTACAACCTAAGAGAGTGGGGAATGAGAAGATTAAGTTCAAGCCTAGGGATAAGAGCAAGCCTTGAACTTACAATCATGAGCGGGATAATTAGAGTCCATACCAAATAGAACACTTCTTGCTCAATAGTGTAGAGATTGATGGGTCAGAATTAAAAAAATAGCATATGATTTTTTATGGGTAAAACCATTGTTTACTAATAACATTAAATTATAGATGAAAATAATTGTACATTTGCATGCTATAATAACATACCATTAACAGGAGAGGTGAAGACCATTTGTAAAAATTTACTTGAATTGGAGTTTCACCAAACAGAATGAATTAGAGACGGTAACATTATAAAATTTTAATTTACTTTCTAAGAGCAATATTGGGTTTTAATTGAATTGCTTAATTTGAGAATCATCTTTTCGTATACTCATGTGTTCACTATACTAATCTTAGTGCGAGTTTTGTCAAGATAAATTTGGAATCAATATTCTGTTTTATTGTTGAAAATCATAAGGAAGAAAAAATACTATCTTTTATTATAACGCTAAAAGTTGTTACATAGATTTCTTAGTTAAAAGGGCATTTTAGAATTACATGATGGAATTTTTTTTTTTTAGATTGAGTTGTATCTTATTACAACTTTTTTGAGTTTTAATTTTCAAAATAATGGGCACTCATATATGAGATTAATGAGATTGCGCTTGGTTATGAGAGAAAGCAACAAGTTTGAAAACATTTATCTATATATTGGGGTAGCAAATCAATTTTAGCAAGCTATAATGACTTTCTAACAAAATATTTCTCTTAAGGATGAGGCCAGAATATTAGTTTGGGAATTATTTTTTAGAGAGTGTTAAATAAGGAATGTTTTTGAAAAGAATGTTAGTTTGGGAAAAAAAAAACTAGAGGAACAGTATTTGCCATGTTTCATAAATCATTTATAGTGAACAAGGAAAATAGGTCAGCGAAAAATTAAGTAGATAAATAATAAGGAAAATAAGTTCAATACATCTACTTGTATATTCAATCCTACAACATTTATGGATGTAGAAGATAGTTGTTAACTCTTTTATGAAAAGAATCCGTGTAAGTTAAACAGCCTTAATTTTCATGGGGGAAAATATGAAGGAAAATATTGGCTTCTTAAAATTGTGAATTTTAATGGGCACGATAGCTCTTGACGAGTTATTTGTTGCAAAATAATAAATTTTGTGAACCAAAGTACTACTTAGTTCTATATGTGTTTATTATTTTGCAGGTTCAATACCACGCGAGATTGGTGAAATTCATAGTCTAGTTCGGTTGGACATTGGCAGTAATAGTCTAAGTGGTCCCATACCATCAAATATCTTCAACATCTCAACTTTAGAAGTCCTATCATTCGCAGGGAATCATCTTTCAGGCTACCTTCCATCAACTATAGGTGATCGGTTGCCCAATATCAAGGAATTTTACCTAGGCGGAAATGAACTAACAGGAGTTATCCCCGACTCTATCTCAAATGCTTCAAAACTCATTGTTCTAAGCTTGGGGCCCAACTCATTCACTGGATCAGTACCCGATACACTTGGTAGTCTAGAATCCATTGAGGTTCTTAGCCTTGGAAATAATTACTTAACCACCAGCAAATCTTGTAAGTCACAATCTACCTGCTTCCTCGCTTCATTAACGAAGTGCAGAAACTTGAGGATATTGGCTTTGTCCAATAATAGACTAAATGTTATCCTCCCAGTCACCATTGGGAATCTATCTTCCCTACAATATTTTAGAGTTGGTAATTGCAAAATTATGGGCAACATTCCCGGAGAAATTGGTAATTTGAGTAATTTATTGAGCATAGTTCTTGGAGATAATGACTTATCTGGTGCAATTCCAGCAACTTTTGGACAATTACTGAATCTCCAATATCTAAATTTGGGAGGCAATAAACTCCAAGGGTCCGTCCCAAACTATCTTTGTGATTTAAGGGACTTGGCTTACTTATTTTTGGGTGAAAATAAGTTTTTTGGATCTCTACCAACATGCTTTGGGAATCTTACTTCTCTAAGGAGCCTGCTAGTAGACTCAAGTGGATTAACTTCGGCAATACCCGTGACCCTTTGGAACCTTAAAGATCTTTTGGTTCTAAACTTGTCTTCAAATTCTCTAAGCGGCGCGTTACCATTGGAAATTGAAAATTTGAAGGTTGTGACTCAAATCGATTTGTCGAGGAATCAATTATCTGGCAAGATCCCAAGCTCGCTTGGAAGTCTCCAAAACTTGTTGACTCTCTCCTTAGCACATAATAGATTTGAAGGTCCTATTCCCCAATCATTTGGTGGTTTGATAAGTTTGGAATTCTTGGATCTATCCCAAAACAATTTGTCAGGTATAATTCCCAAATTCTTGGAACAACTCTCCTATCTAAACTATCTCAATTTTTCTTCCAATAATTTGGAAGGAGAAATTCCTGAAGGAGGACCTTTTGCAAACTTCACACCTCAATCTTTTATGTGGAATAAGGCGTTATGTGGTGTGGCTCGGTTTCAAGTTCGACCATGTACTAGAAATCGTCACCGATCAAGAGAAACAATGATGCTTATTGGGAAATGTATTTTGCCAATAACTGCATCAGTAGTACTTATATTAGTTTCTATATTTGTGTTCACACGGTGCCAAAAAAGAGAGAGGAGAATTCCAAATCAAGAGAGTATATTTCCTGGGAGAGCACCCAGAAGATTTTCACACCACGAGCTTCAACAATCAACAACTGGATTTGGGGAATGCAACATTCTTGGTATAGGAAGCTTTGGTTCAGTATACAAAGGGACCTTTTCTGATGGGTTGATAGCCGCGATAAAAGTTTTTGATTTGCAGCTTGAAGGGTCACTCAGGAGTTTTGATATTGAATGCGAAGTACTGCGCAATTTACGTCACCGAAATCTCATCAATGTTATTGGCAGCTGCTCCAACCTCGATTTCAAGGCTTTGGTGGTTGAATACATGCCCAATGGGACTCTCGAGAAATGGTTGTATAATTCTGACCATTGTTTAGATATCCTACAGAGAATGAATATACTGATTGATGTTGCATCTGCCTTGGAATATCTTCATCATGATTATTCAACACCAGTGGTTCATTGTGATGTAAAGCCGAGCAATGTTTTGTTAGATGAAGATTTGGTTGCACACCTAGGTGATTATGGCATAGCAAAGCTCTTTGACAAACACCAGTCTATAGCACAAACCAAGACAATGGCTACAATTGGGTACATTGCACCAGGTATTTTCTACTTTATGAATTTTATAGTAACATCTAATGTTACTTTTTTTTTTCCTTATCATGGTTTAGCCTACTTAAGGCTCTCCTAGCTAGAAACCCTTCTTTCCTTGCCATATTGTTTAGCACTATTATTCTTTTAATGAGGAAATGGTGTTGCCTATAGAGTACGGATCAAAAGGAATAGTATCAACAAAAATTGATACTTATAGCTATGGTATAATGATGTTGGAAACATTTACGAGGAAGAAGCCCACGGATGAAATCTTTGTTGGTGAAAAGAGCTTAAAGCACTGGGTGAATGAGTCACTGCCTCATGCAATAATCGAAGTTGTTGATGCCTCTATGCTGAGGAGAGAGGATGAATATTTCAGCACCAAGGAGCATTGCGTAAAATCCATCATGGAATTGTCTCTATCTTGCTGCAGGGAGTTACCAGAAGAAAGGGTCAACATGAAAGATGTCCTGGCTACACTCAAGAAGATCAAAGATGAGTTTCTGACAAACATTCAAAGTTGATGAATATTTCAATTTCTCTCAAAGTAGCAACAAAGTGGTAACAATTTGGTTTTACTATCATCTTTTTCCTGTCAAGAACTTTGTAATGAGATAATCACTTGTAATAGTTTTTTTCTAGACCTCTAGGGATTGAAATATGCAACCACTATGATGGAAGTTTAGATTGTCCTATTCTATTTTACCAAATATAAAACAAGTACTTTGTTACTACACATTAGACATATAGGAGTATCAATTTGTGTAGTTATTCACATTCATGCATGCGAGCAAAAGAAGTGTAAAAAGACAAGTGATTTAGGATAATTACTAGGCCCTTGTAGTTAAAATTGAAAATCAAGGACTGAAAATTTTAGCATTGAATTTCTAGTGCTGAAATATTTAAATGTTGAATTCTTCAATTTGAAAATTTGATGAGAAAAATAAGCTAATGCCGAATGAAAATGAGAACTACTTTCTAGTGCCTTTTCAAAAGCACTTAATTGTGAAATCACCGATGCCAATCTAACTTCAACGCCCTAAAGTTCATGCCTAAAATTCAACAAGTTGGTTCAGTATTTATCAAGAGGATAAGAAAATATAGCGTAGAATACATTGGATAAGCACCTGCTTGGAAACTTCATATCAGATTTTCCCTTGAAAGGGCAAGAATCCCTAAGAGGCTCATCCAATTACCTTGCTTTACACTTGAGATTTGGAGTTGACATGGTGGCTTACTCCCAATGCAAATTTGTAGGTGGAGAAGATGAGACAAAGGAACTCCAAGCTTACAGGCAATCCCATTTTCCCCTACTACTTGAATGCTTAAAGAACTTGAACGATGCACTTTCGTTTGCCATCTTGAATTTTTCTTCTTGCGGGGTTCTTTATAATGTTGAAATGGTGGTTGCAGGCCTGTTTCTGCAACAGAATTTAGAAAATTGCACCTTTTATGAACTTTTCTTCCCAGGTGAACGAACAATTAGCGCAATAATATCAAATATCTTTGAACAACTCTTTTTTACTTGTTGATATTCCTTTGAATGTATGTAATGAATAGTCTTATCCCACCATTTTTTAGTTGCTTGACAGAAATCAACGAGAGAGATCATTGATCGAACAAATTACAGTGGTGGTGGTGGTGGCCATGCAGCCATCTTGAGGGCCTAGCAAGAAGAGACTTGCAGGAATTTTGTCGGAGAACAAAACCATAGCATGGGATAGTTTTAAAGAGAGAAATAAGGAAAATGATTTCTATTTTTTTTGTCTTTTCGAGTCATTTTTTGTGCCTTTTCTATACCTTTCTCATATGTCCAGAATGCATGTTTTAATATAACTTGAGATTTTGCAGCATCAAACACAATGTTCATAATCATCAGAATAAAAATTCTCTCATATCTTGGCCAATCAAGACGACCCTTCATGTTCATCACATATATTGACATCTATTTTACATCGCATTGCACTGATATGGATTGAATAAATACCCAAATGTAGAATCTACTGAGCCATTCCCTAAATATCACACCAGACATGGAAGTTTGTAATGTTGCAAAACACATAGCAGGCAAACCTTTTTTTCTCAAGTTTGAATAAATAAATTAATGGGATGCTTTAACCAAACCTGAATAACTCCAGCTGAATTGAAGTAGGATTGATGAATAGTAAAACTCAAACAGAAAAGAGTGACAGAGAAAGCGAAGAAGTCATTCACTATTGAGTCAAAACACATGTATCTTAAGGATTGTAAACATCATAATCCTGATGAATGATGATTTTCCTCTAGCTCTCCATACCAATTCCTCCCTCACCAATTGAAATGATGAATTTGCTCTTACATTTTTGCTCTTAAGACGGAGGGAAGAAATGGTTGAGATTGAAAGGGAGGGTATAAGACTCCTCGTTCCGACTGTCTCCTTTGAATGTCCTGAACTTGGCCCACCAAGGAATCCCCTTGTCTCTGGAACTGTCCTTGTAGTCCAGTGTGTTGTCTAGGAAATCATTGAACTGCACAACGGTTGGGGAGGAGAAGAAGATTGTGTTCAAGAAATCATTGAACTGCATAACATCAGTACAAAAGTGATGTAATATAAATCATGGATCATAAGAATTTTTTGTTTTGTTCATATATAAAAGTAAAAGAAGCTGCTTTTGTTTTTCACATGCTTGGCATGGGTAATCAATAATCATGAGATGAGACTTTCTCTAACTTCTTATGCAATTTAGATTCCAGAAGATGTCTGTATTTGGACTTCCAAATGTGTGGTGCGATAAATTTAGCTAGCAGTCTCCATTTCACTTGCCAATGTAATTGCTCATACAGATGAAAGTGACCAACTCATCCATCCAGCCCTAATATGAGCAGGACCGTGAAGAGCAGCTGCGGTGTATTCCCTAAAGTACTCAGGAATAGACAAACCAAGGAACATGGCAACACCAGTGATGAAAAGGTTCCTTACTAAGAACAATAACAGATATCAATCAAATATTGGTAAAAAAAAACATGAGAATTATGAAGTATAGAGAATAGTAGAATCAAACTAGGATTCTCACCAACAAGACCGAAGAAAGCATAGTATACAATAGCAAAGATAGTGAATGGAATTGAAGCAAAGAGAGCTCCAAATTTCCTTGTAAATATCAGACAATTAAATCTTTTGGTCAATCAAAAAGACATTAAACATACAAGATTGCATATAATAACTTTTCACTCACCTAATATCGAGAAGAGATCATAAAACTAGCTGATATTTGCACAACTCTGCGGCTTCCCACACGAGTGGTTACAAGAAGACCCACATTTTCTCTGTTGGTTTCATAATTACCTCATTAGCATCAAGAGCAAAGCATTCATCAGAGGAATCTATTAATACTTACACTGAGACTGTGGATCCAGAAATTGTCCCAAAAAGTCCATCCAAAAGAATCCCAATTCCCTGTATGGTGAAGTTTCATGTGAATATCTTGCAAAAATTATTATGAATAAATTATTTAAATGACACCAAATTGTTCAACTCATTGTTCACCAAAAAAAAAAAAAGAGAAAAAAACACAGAAGATAAACAAGAAAAATATCAAATTAATTATAGTCCATTGAACAATGTTAGCTTCATTGATCCTAATCCAAGTTCAAAATTACTTGATTTTGCAGTCAAAGCAAATGTATAAGACATTATTCAAATGTGTTTAGTTTACAGACTTGCCAGCCAATACCACGGCTAAGAACGTGGGCAGGAGGGGGTGTGGGAGTTGCTAGATGAGATGCTGGCTTAAACGCTCCAGTTGATCAATAGAAACATTTGTATCACTCAATGATCAATAACACATCTTTGATTGAATATGTGTTGTGTAGAAGAACGTCACCACAATCATGGAGACGAATACAGCAGCTATCATCCCAAAAGCATGACTAGCATCAAAAGTAGGTGCACCCCATTGTAATGGGTACGGGATTTTTATCCTGCATTGTCATCAATTTCAAAAAAAAAAAAATAGAATACTTGTACAGTCTAATATACATAAAGATAGAAACTCAACTCACAAGAGTAATTATTGATACGAACCATGGTGCAAAAGAAATGAGATTTGCTCTATCAGTCCGGCAATTAATTTGGGTTAACTCTAACCGATGTTTGTATGCACCACTAGCTGTCAAAGGTGTGCATATGCCCAAATAACTGGAGTCTGGATCCCCTAAAGTTAATTGTAAAGTAAGCATTTCATTGGACCACATGTTAATTGTAAAGTAAGCATTTCATTGGACCACATGTGCATCCACATTTTATGTAAGGTGATCACTTCTCACATGATTATAGTGGAACATCAATTTTAATAATTGTTATGCTATTTTACATAGTAAAAAAATTGTTTCATAAATAATAAAAATAAAGTTTCTCTTTAATTGGCATCTCCTTCTCTCTCCTCTTTCTATCCTTCCCTTCGTCCCTGTTTTATTTTTTCTTGTCTACTATCAATGAAGAAATTCATAATAAACTTTAGATATTGACACCAAATATTGAAAATTTAAATCTTGATTCTTGTATTTCATCAAGCAATGTTTAGCTTAGAACTCGATGGATGAAACCTATTTTTTTTATTTTATAAAAAATCTCACAAAGTGGATTTAAAGTTTCAATAGAAAACTTGTAAAATGATTTATTTTGATAAAATATTGGGAAATAAATGATAAGAGGCAATAACATAAATTTTCTTTTAGTAATCAACCGATTTCCATAGATATGGAATTATTTTAAAACGTTTTTGGTAATCAACCAATTTCCATAGATATGGAATTATTTTATTTCTATAAATAAGGCATAGAAATGTTTCTCTACAATATTCTACAGTTAGAATGATTGATATTGACCAATTAAGTGTTTATTTTATAAATTAACTTTAGAAGAGCACAACTCAAATAACTATGACTGATATCATAAGAGCAAACTGCTCCAATATAGGCAGCTCTCGGGAGAAAAATATGAAAAATTATATTTTAACATATTAATATTTATCACTTCTCCAATAATTCTAAAATATCCCAAAACATTTCTTTTTCTTGTGCCAACCGTAACATCGCACCGAAATCGGTCTTTGTGAACAACAATGGCGGTGGGATGCCAACTCATTGGATATTCTTCGTTTTGGTGCTCCAAGGGCAAAAAGGATATTTAACTCACAATCCCAATCTACAGGATACCTTATACCACCCCTCCATGGGATGCCACATCCGGCGTTTTGGGGGGTCTTCTCATCTGGTTCGGAGAAGCAATCCATTATTTAATTTTTAATCCAAACACATTATTTGCGGGCCCGACAAGTTTGTTAATCCAATCTTCGATGCTATATACTGTAAACAAACATGGCCTAAATGGACAATGTGAATGATACTTACCAAATGTGGGTTTCAATACGGGCCAAGGATGAATTGTGAATTACTATTTTTCCCCCTAATATCCCAGAGTTTTGAATTACTATATCTTAGCAGTAGACTAGTGCTCTACATCGGAATAAGAAAGGAAAAAATAGTTTTATGAAGGTAATAAATAACTTAAAAAGATCAAGTGTATTACTCTCATACTAAATTAAATATTTTGCATGTGCATTTTTATATACACAAATGTTACATGTAGTCCTACCAAATTAAAAGTATATAATTAAGAATATAATATTAAGCCACAACTTTAAAAATAAGTAATTTTATTTTAAAATTGAAAATAATTCTCACTTTAAATTAAAGTAATTCAAAAAAACAAATGATTAGTAAGGGACAAAAATTGACTTCATCAACTTAAGTTTTTCAAGAGGAGATAAAAACATATTTTTGAATAGGTTGTAATTAAAAATACTTGCTCTAAATCTAGTCATAGATAATTTATTTTGACCCAATCATAAATGAATAAGGTTTTAATTAATTGTTTGGCTTAAAACATTAAATATGATATGATTAAATTAATTCATTTTGTAACATATGTACTTCCTATAAAAGAAATGTAAATTTGTTTTTATTTTTTATCTAGAAATTTCTATGTAATGAACATAACTGATAGAAATTTGACAAACTTACCATATACTTTGTAATAGAATAAAATTTAAAGTAAAAAGAATAATTTTGAAACAACCAATAGAAATTTTGACTTATTCTTGTTCTTATTTTTTAAATATTTTTTGAAAAGGTGTGATTGATTGGTAAGATGGATAGTAAGAATTTTGTTACATATGTAATTCCTATCATAGAAATTTAAAACTATTTTAATTTTTTATTAAAGATTCTACATAAAGAGGATAATTGAAGGAAATTTGAAAAACTTACCATATAGAATCAGTGAAAAAATAAAATAAAATTTAAAGTAAAAAGAATAAGATGGCAACAATTAATAGTGTCAAGACATGTGTATCTTTGTATTTTAATAATTAAAAAGTGTGAAAAAATTAGATTAGAACTTAAGTTTCAAAAACCACACAACGTATTGTTGTAATATATAGTACCAACAGTGAACTCGTGCTATGCACGAAAATAAGAAAAAAAAATAGTTTAAAAATAAATTTTTTACTTAAAATATTTTGGCATTTAATGCTTTGTAAAATTTACGAATGTAATGAATGATTTAATAAGATCGAGTGTGTTAGTCTCATGATTACACCCTAAAAGTGTAATCATAGGCTCTTAATCCGCACTTTGTTAGATTTATATTAGTGTTAATTTCCTTATTTTAGTTAGATATTTGTTTGATTATGTTTTGTGTGTGCTTTGTAGGTTATATAAGCTAATAAAGGCAAAAAGAAAGCAAGAATAATCAAAGCGGGTTCAAGGCGAATAATTTGTTCATGAAAATTCAGACCCGTCTCGGTATTTGGGCCATATCTTTTTACTCCAATGTCCGATTGAGCTGATTTTTGTGCCATTGGAAAGAAGACTTCAAGAGCTACAATTTGTCCTCTAATGTGCATCGGCTGAATCGGCCTCTAAAGTGGTCAAAATCAAGCTTCAAGGTGGAGGGATGAATAGTAACCGATCGATTGGCTTGGCAAACTTCAGAGAGGGTGATTTACCGATCGATCGGCCGATCGATCGGGTGAACAGTAACCCGATCGATCGGTCACTATTCACCGATCGATCGGCCGATCGGTCGGTGAACAGTAACCCGATCGATCGGTGAACAGTACCCGTGAACAGTAAAAACAGTTTTTTTCCGATCGAACGCTCCAATTGCCGTTCGATCGGCCGATCGATCGGTGAACAGTGCCGATCGATCGGTCGATATAGATCTGGAGCTTAAAAGCTTTGTTATCCGAAAAAATGGAGGAGAGGAAGATTTTTTGGGTTTGTAGCAGCCAAGGAGGTGGTGTGAAAAGCTCCTCCAAGGTTGGTTTTTATGTTTTTGTGTATTTTAGCTTAGATTTATGTTTGTAATGTTAATGTAGGAGTAGAAATTGTAACTTTCTTACATTGTAATTTATTTTCCTTCACTTTCTTGCCATTTTCTCTCACTTTCTTAGCAACCAAACACTAGTTTTACTTAGTTTAATGTTAGATTTACCTTCATTTATGCTCTTTATTATGGATTCTAGTAGCTAAACATCTCTTGGGTGTGATTGTGAAAATCCACCAAGGATCTTCAAGTATTTTAATGGGGATTCATGAACTTCAAAGTTTTATTCATAGATTTGTATAGTTCTAATTGGTTGGGTGTTGGATTTTTATTCGAAAACTTAGATTCATAACCCATTTGGTAATGTTTATGCACAATTCAACAATTGGTATAAATCTTGCACATTTTTAAGGTTTGCTTCTAGGGTTCTAGTAATTGGTTTAATATCTACACTCAACTAAATATGAACTCAAGGTTTTATGGTCAAAATATTCCGAATCAAGAATCCACGGTGTGATTCTTGATTTGAGTTATAAAAATCCTCTATTGAAATACTTGTTGTGAATTGGTGGATTGAATCAATCATATCCAAGCTTTCCATTTTAATTGCTTTACATTTAAATCAATTGCCTAGTTAATTGCTTTAATTTTCATTGCACTAGTTTAGTATATCAAAACCCCATCAAAAACCTAAAGATTTTCGGTCCTTTTCTTTTTCCTTTTATTTTAGATTCAATTCCCCACATAATTGCAATTCGATCCTAGGCTAGATTAGTGTGAGTTGAGTGCTAGAGCCTATATTTGGCTAGGTCCCTTGGGAGAGAACGATACCGGATTACCGGTTTATACTTCATCGCGACCCTCGTACTCTTGCGGGGTACTAACTCCATTTTGTAGTTTTCGGAGCGAGTCATCTCATAATACATTTAGTATTATGAATGTACATTTGTACATGAATAGATCTTAATTAAATAATTGGCATAAAACATTAGATGTTATAGAAAAGCAGTTAATTGGATTATACATGTCACATTCAAATAGTAAGAACCTATTGTTGTCTGGGCACATAGCGATTTATAAAATTATCTATGTATAAATAGTCGACACAAAGGATGGAACAAAAATAATACATAACTTTAACACATGTCAAATTATTTATTTTATTCCAAAAAAAAAGTTAACAACATGTGTCATTTCTATTTTATAAATTTAAGTAAACAGTTTTAAGAAAGGTTTATAATTAAAGGAAATTTAACAATCCTACTATATCTATTGATTGATTGTTTTTACACAATGTATAATAAATAAACAAAAATTTAGATAGACCTAATAATAGTATCACACATGTATATTATATTTTTAAAAATTAGAAATCTGAGAAAAATGGATTGAAACTTTCAATTCAAAGATCTCATAACGAATACATTACTTTTATCCTTCTAAAAAGATAAACTAAATGGATTTCAATACAAAATTCCACATTTCTTAAATAAAAGAAAATCTTTCTAAAATTATAAAAGAAGAATTTTAAGAAAATTTCAAATGAATTTTAGTATTTTTTTTAAAATTTTATGAAAAAATTCTAAAATAATATAAGATTTAACTAAGTTTAGGCAAAAATTTACTAATCATGAATACAAGATAAAGTTTCTAATTAGGCCAATACCATTAATACTTAAAAATTAAAAATTTAAGAAAATTGAATTAAGTCTTTCAACTTTGAAAACCCAACAATCTATTGCTATAATATGTAGTGTATATTTGAGTAAATATAATCCATTGAAAAATTCAAGTGTACATAAATACAAATCCAGCCAAAAATTAAATTGTAATGAAGCTAGAATGTTTTGAAAAGATACCATATTTTTTAAATTTGGAATTTAAAAAGACTATTAGATTTAGTTACCATATTAATTTTTTAACATATTTATTTAAATTTTAAATATTATCTTGAATTTTCAAAATTTCTATATTAAAGAAATGGTATGTTAAAAAAAACATTAAATTATTAATTAAATGACCAATGAATTCATGACATGTGTATTTTTTTATTTCTAAATTCAAAAACTTAAAAAATAAAAGAATCAACACCTTCAAGTTCAATGACCTAACAATATTTTTCTATAATATATAATATAAATATATATGTAATTATGTATATCTATTTGTTTCTCTAGCCCATCCTTATATATTCGCGACTCCAAGTCCAACTTCTAAACATACTCTCATAGTTCCAGCGCACTTGATGGACTGGCCACAATTTAACTACAAGAATATTGCTGCTGGCATATCCCTCTTTTTACGTCTAAATTCTAATTTTACTTAGAAATTCATCTTCAATAAGTGACGGATGTTAATTATTTATCATTTCCTCAAATTCAAATTTTTTATTCTTTTTCTTTTCTTTTTTTTGTTTTCCAATTCTAAGACTGGCTAACTGCTAATTCTCCCCTACTTTTTTTACTAATTTTTGCACCTAGGCTTGGATCAGATGTGTGCATGGACAAGGTGGTAAAGGAGGAGTCACACAGTGTAATTTTAGCCTTGATGGTAAGTCATAGGTAAATACACAAAATACTCAAGTCACGAATGTGACCATCACTAGTTTGCGATTATTTCTTGCAGATCAGTTGAAAAACTCGTCAAAATAGACTGCAGCAAGGGAGTTGATAGCCACATCAATGGCCGAAACTTGTTTGTCTTGTGCCAATTAATAGTCCTACAAAGAACTAGTGCTAGAAGGGCTAAATACACAAATAAACTTCAAGTCTTTTGTCGGTTGCACTCTGAATTTTCTCCCGATTTCATCATCAAGCCTACGCGCGTTTGAAAGACACTGTTAATGCAACGTATTTGTCCCAGTTTGGATCGGGAACTCCTACCACACCTCTGCCCCGTTAAGGCAAACCCTTTCCGAACCTGCTCCAAGCCCGATACACCCGCCCTGCCCCACCCCGCAATTATCTAGCCCAGAAAACCCCAAACCCGCCCCGAAATGATGTACCTGCAACGTATTTGTCTCAGTTTGATGGCATCTTCAGCAGAAGACATGGAGCAGAAGACATGGATTGTCTTTAAAAACTAGACAGTTTTCATACTCAGCACCTTCAATTGGAGGAGAATCTTTAATGGAAGAAGAGTAATCAAAACTAGCAATGGCGGAGGCTGTGGTGGTGGCGGCCGGTGACGGTGGCTGTGATTGGACGGTGGCGGTGGAGGTTCGAGTAGTGGTTTGTGGGAGTATTACAGGGTTGGAGGCAACCATCCACACACCCAAAACACATAATGCAATATCTCATTGTTACTACTTCTGAGAGAGAGAGAGAGAGAGAGAGAGAGAGAGGATATAAAAAAAAAATTGGATGCAGATGATTGTAAACAGAGAGGTTCGGTCAAATATGTTAGAAGATGATAGCTAGAGAGAGAAAGCTAGCAGTGTCTTTTATTTCGTCTTAAAATTCTCAATCCTCTCACTAAAACTTACCAACTCCCAATACGTTTCTCTCTCTATATTCTCTAATGCAGCTGCCTTTTACTTTCTCTAAAATGTGCGGATGAATTTGATTGGTGGGTTTCTCTAAATGGCGTTTGGTATGGTCGTGTTAAGTGTTAACAAGTACAATTGTGTTATTTTCGTTTGGAAGGAAACAATGTATCTGTCAAAGTTTCTTTTATTCCATTTCAATGACGCATTTAATGCTCTAACAACTCCACCACCTACATCTTTTTTTTCTTTCATTTTCATCACTCAACCAATTTACTCTCTCTCTCTCTCTCAACCTTTATATTCTAAAAATTAAATGCCAGATCCAACTTTCAAAAAGGCGAAGCAACTTACAGAGAGAGACACATCTTCGGGTTAAAAACCCATTTCTACCCTCTTTCCTTCGAGTGACCTTCTCACTCCTTTCATCTCCATAATATCCAGAGATGCTAAATTGATGTTCATGGCGGACCGAACTCACTCCGATCTAAGAATTACACCCAGTTAGAAGATGATCCCAAAAGTGATATGTTGTTTAAGAAATTACCTACTTCTTCTTCAAGATCGAGCCATGGTAGCTTCTTAATCTTCAATCCCCCATCTGCTCAACTATTCCGAGAACTCCGATGAACTACTGTTCCCAAACCCAACACTAACCCGATTGGATTTTCTATTTGATCCCCAAACCCGATCCGCCCCCAACAGGCATTCGAACCCGCTCTGTTCGGGTTGGTTTGGGTCCCCCTATCATCCTAGGTGTAGGGATGGTAACGGACGAGTTTGGATCGAAGGATCGCTGCTCCATTTCCGTTCATCATAGTAATTCCTCTCCCAAACTAGCCTCACCTTGCTTAACCCCTTGCAAAACCCCTACCGTCCCGCCGTGTTTCTTTTATTTTAGTGTTTTTCTCAAACAAATCATTGATAAAGTAATTAAGGTGACAAAAAAATCACAAGAATTATATTTTAATAAAATATGTACATATAAAAATAAATATATATTTATAAATGAGGCGGGTTCAGATTGGGACGAGTTTTTACATTTTGTTTCCATACCCGCCTCGCTCCAATTAGTATCATCTCATTCCTATTAGTATCATCCCATACATGTTAACTAATAGGAGCAGAGCGGGACAAAGACACTATATATCGGGTTATTTTATCATACCTACCTAGGTGTGATCATGTGAAGTAGCTAGAGGGAGCTAGAGCTAGTCTAGTATACTTATGGATTAAATTTATGATAGCTTAAAAAAGCATTTGAAATAAGTGACTTTTTAAACTACCTTAAGTTTATGGCTTTTAAATTTTTTAAAGAACAATCCAAACACCCCTTAGGTGAGTGATATTAGTGTATGCTTGGTTGTGAGTGAAGTCATCATCGAAAGGTATGAGTGTTGTGTATCAACAAAATTTCTTTGGGTATTTTTGAATGATTCCGTTACGTACTCAATAATTTAGTATCAAAGCTATGCACTCGAAAGTATGTTATGAAATTTGGAATTATGAGCTGAAGTGATAAGTTATAATAGAAATACGTAACCCGTTAAAATGAGAAGTGGATGTAGAAACTATAAATAGCACGTACCCAATTATTTTACTTTTATTTTTATTTTTTGGGCAAGAGTTTATAATGCTTTAGAAGCACAAAATATAAATAAATAAATTGCAAATGGTATACTTATTGAGGTCGATGATTTTTAAATATAGATTATTTTAAAATAGTAGGGCTCGAAATAAATATTCAACAAATCATGACAATCCTTTATCATTTTTATCTTGTCAAAATTCCAGACAAAAAGTCAATAGTAATTAGCACAAAAAATGGTGGGTCCTTTTTTTAAATTATTAAGTAGATGGAAAACTTCTCAAACCAAACGATCATGGAGTGGATGATTACATCAATGGGGGCAAATTCCATTTATCTTGTACCAGAAGTCCAGGCACCATGAATGCTGGCCTTGTCTTTAAATCGAAGGACCATGGAATGGATGAATTGGTCAATGGCCGAATTCCATTTATATTGTGCGAAAAGTCCAGTCAAAATTTATTATTAGAAGCTCAAGGCGAAATAACATTACTATGTATCTTCTTTTTTGAATTTTGGGATTGAAATCATACAGAATAAACTGATGATGGAGAGGATTCCAATCTTTTACCCTACTTTCAAAAATCTCTGCAGACTTTGTATCTAAGTTTATATTTGTGAAGACTGTAAAAACCGTTTAATTATCAAAGACATTGGATTGAAAAAATAAAATTTCAATATTCATGCAATGCATAATTTTGTATGAAGTGTTGGACAAAATTGGAAGAAATGTACTTACGCCAAGAAAACATTTACAGCAATGTGCACACTTTTTTTTAGCAAATATTTAAGTGCCGAATATGATTGCTGTGAGGATCAGCTAGCCTTAAAATAGCTAACTAGAGATGAATTTGATTGCATTGAGATTTAGGAGGTCTCTGAATTGAGCTTTATCGTAGTCTTTACCTGCCTCAGTCAAAGCTGGTTCTAATCTTTCCTGTTGCCTAAAGTACTCCTACTGCACTATAAGAATAAAAAGAAGAATTTGGATACAAAAATACTATTCTTTAAAAAAAAAAATTGTATAAAAATCTTATTAAAGTGATGTAGCAATAATATTTTTATAATTAAAAGTAATTATTATAATTGCATGTGCCATCCAAACAACTCTAGAACAGCAGACTGATTGGTTACAAAAACGGTAAGAGAAAAAAAAAAATGCATATTCAAGAAAAGACCATGATGACGGACAAGAAGTTTTCAATGCATGCCTGCTTGTTGGTTGAAAGAAACAAAGAGTGATCATTAAAGAGAGACATTTGTCCTGTGATCAGCTTTAGAGAGGGTGCAAAAATCACTAGTCGATTGCAAAAAGAAGAGTGGAGCTCACCAAAAAATGATTAGTTATTCTTCTCTCATATATAGCTTATATTTCAAGCATTATAATAATTAAATTAAAAATATTACAAAAATTTTGGAAGTTCTAATCAATCCTGACAGACAATTTGTCAAACATCTTAGACGAAGTAATAGGTAATCAGCACTTTCTAGATAGAGATATAAAGAACAAACCAGGAGTGATAAAAGAGGTTTTTTCCCAAAATAAATAATTTAGAAAAAAAAATTTTCAAAATAATCAAAGGCAAAGGGTTATTCTCAAAATAAGGTAAAACGCAATCCTAAAATGTGTTTTGTACAAAGCTGCAAGGAGTCTGACATGATTCCTAACAAAACGCAGCTCAAAATTGCATTTTTTCAAAAAACGCACCTGCTAGCTGTGTTTTTTAGCCTATAATATCACTCACGCCTCACTACTTCATATTCATCTAACTCTCTCGCCCCCTCCTATTCATCAACTCCCTCACCCCTCACAATCTCCAATTTCAATTCTATTTCTTCAAATCTTTTTCAAATCAAATCAAACTCTTTTCAAATCTATTTTTCAATTCTTTTCTATTGCACTTGCATATCATGCATCATATTAGTTTTGTTTTAAACATTCTTTTTCAAAGTGAATGGGGTTGAACTATAGTTAATTAAAGATTCTCATAGGTGAATCTAGGGTAGATTGACATGTAGGTACCGAAAGGACGGGGTAGGGTGATAGCTTAGTGCGTCTTCCCTGCACGTAACCAACCTCCGAACCTAGATCACTGTTTTCAAAGACCAAAAAGGAGTTATTTTTCTAAAAAGGGCTAAATATTTTCCAAAGGTTGCCAAACAACCTGTTTTCTTTAAAACCCTCTCTCGAGGAGATATTTTCAAAACTGTTTTCTAAAAACCCTAAGCGTAGTCTTCGGATTATTCTTAGTTTTAGGTGACCTAACTCACCTTAATCAAGTTAGGTGGCGACTCCGAATCTTTTTCAAAAGCCCTTTATTTAAATCAATTTTCAATTCAAACCTAGTCGCACTCATTCTTCTAGGAGGGTGAGTTCTAACGAGAGAGTACAGCATTTTTCCCGCTTGGGTGAGTATTTCTCGAGTGCGAAAAATCTGGGCGCGACAGTGCCTCAGTGGGGTTCTTGTCTGGATAGGTTCCCGCGCACATAGACTCTACAAACATCTTCAATTGAGGGGTCAACGAAGAGTAGAATGTGTTAATGATGTGCCATTCCGGAAAACCATGATGTGGACATGCGAATAGTAGATCCTTGAACCTCTCCCAACATTGGAAGAAGGTCTCACCACTAGCCGGTGCAAATTGAGATATGGCACGCCGTAGTGCCTCGGTGCGATATTCGGGGAAGAACTTTTTCAAGAACTCCCCTTGAAGAGTGTTCCACGAGTAAATGGACATAGGCCTCAGTGTATTCAACCATGTTTTAGCCTTATCCTTCAAAGTGAATGGGAAAAGCTTCAGAAGTAAAACTTCACGAGGACAAGCATTATCTTGGAAAATGGAGCATGCATCCTCAAAATCTTTTATGTGCATGTATGGTTGTTCAGAGTCATAGCCATGAAATTGGGGCATGGCTTGTAGCATTCCCGGTTTAAGATTCAATGTGGTTTGGTGCGCGGGAAGTACTATGGTGGATGTGGGTGTTTGCCTAGCAGGGTTCATGTAGTCCCTCATAAGACGATCTTGGACTTCTGCGTCCCCTATGTTGCTTCCCCTTTCATGACCATTGTGCCCATTGTGTTCATTTTGTTCACCCCCTGGGACATTGCCTAGTGGATTATCAATGTTGGCCATAGGTATGGGTCCTAAATCAACAATTAAAGGAAAACGAGGTGAATCTGTTGGGTTTAAACGAGCAAGTGACGGAGTCAAATAGCTTGGTGGAAGGGTACGTAACGGGTCGACTCTAACAAGACGATGAGTGTGATCTCGAAAGAAATAGGACATATAAATGCAATGCACACATCAATCAAGCAATAAAGTTCCTCCGACCCTCCAATCTCCACATAAATGTCAACTCCGTTGCCCACAATGAATTTAAAAACAACCCATCCGATCCTCCAATCTCCATATACAAGGCAAAACCACCAATATACATTTAGCACAAAGCCTAACCTCCTCTAGTTCCACCTCCTGACTACCATATGCCTAGACCCCTAAAAAAAATAAAAACAAATAAAAATAAATAAAAAAAATAAGCAAAATCCTAAAATTCTGACACCACAAAAATGATGGAACGAAGTTACCAAATGGCTTTTGCCGACAATTCCTCTGTTGTTGTAGGTGGATGATGAAGCAATTCGCTGAATTTCGCGTTGACTAAGGTTCGTGTTCTAGCACGCCTCTTGCGGTCACTTGTGCGAAAGCAAACTCCCCGGCAACGGCGCAAAAAACTTGACTCGCGCCACACGTGCACTCGAGATTAACCCAAGAGAAGGCCGGCGGAGTAGTATTACTCGGAGTACGAGATCGTCCCACAAGGAGTTATGCGTACACAATAACCACAAGATCTAGGACCACCCTCTCAATCGACCGCTAAATTCTGGCAAGAAAAACTTCAAATGCAAAGAAAGAAAATGGAAAAATTTACTTGTTGTGGAAATGGGTTGGTTATCTGAATTAGCTACCTACTAAAAAGAACGACTTGAATCAAGTTTGATTTTTTTAACTTAAGGTGACAAAGTCTCGGGATTGAATGATCCAACCAATTATTGGTCTAGGAATTCCAAAAGAGGTATTCTATAACTCAAATCCTTTGACTACAACGTGAGTCTCGGATTCGGAAGGTTTAGCGATAGAAACGGAGTGTCCTTTAGAAATCCCACCCCTAGAATAAATCGAATCTTTAGAATCGAAGACGAATACCATCGATTCGTGCAACACCTATACTGAGTTTGCACTCATGCATAACCGTTACCGAACATAGTCAATCGTCTAAGTTTTCAAAGGTTTCTAGAATGAGGAACAACAAGAACCATACAATTAAAAGATTTAGCTTGAAAATCCAAAAACACCCTCTTATGGTTAACCAGGACCTCTAATCGGTTTTCACCTTCAATCCCGAGATGGGGGAAGTTAGCTACTCATTCCTATATACGAATAATTTCAAAAATACATGAAGAAGAGCTAGAAATTCGACTTTAGAACCATAACTCCACCAACATTATAACTTTAATACAAAAGGAAATGGAAGATCATATGTTACACTAAAGCTTTAGAGGGTACATTTACATTCAAACATAAATCTAACAAAATAAAAGATACAACAAAGGAAGAAACATACAAAAACCCTAAAGTCGCCGCCCTTCCTGCTCTGATATCTCGAAAATCACAAAAAGGGTTGTATTTATAGGGATTACAAAGCGAACCCTAAAATCTAGATAAAAATAACCCTGCTGTTCGAACTGTCAAAGTGGGCGTTCAGGCGTTCGAACGCCCGTCACTGCATTTTCAACCATTCGAACTGTCAAAGTGGGCGTTCGAACGGTAGGCTAATTTGCAATTTGCACGCCCACGGGCCGTTCGAACCGTCCATTTAAGAGTTCGAACGGTATGCCTTGTTTTCTCCTTTTTTCCTTCTTCTTGCCGTTCGAACGGCTCTTTGAGGGTTCAAACCATAGTCCCCTTTTTCGCTCAGTTCGGAATCGCCTTGTTTGAAGCCCTTGGAGTTGAAATTTGGCAATGCTCATTAGACGCAAACATGATTGTCTTGGGGAGAGCTTTCCAACGACTCATCAAATGCTCCGTTCCGAGACACGAGTCAAAAGTTGCACGCTTCCTGAGAAAAGACCCCCGGGGATGTTCCTCAATGATCTACGCTCTCAGCTCGGATCATTTCTTTGACTCCCAATTCACTCCTTTAGCTTTAGAAACTTGTAATCAGAATGAGAAAAAGGTTCAATGAAATATATATTAAATAAAACAAACTTATCCTAAAACTACGACTAACAAAGGGTCGTTTAGAGGCGAAAAACTACACTTTCGTTGTCTAATCAGGAGGTCGATTAAATATAAGAAAGTTCTAATCAAAGATGATCGGACATTGAAAATTGCCTTACGGCTACCACATAAAATGTCGTGGATGGAACGCATCAAGCTATACATCGAAGTAAAGGATGCAGTGGTAGATGTGGATCCTACAGCGAATCAAATGTGGAGTGACATTTAGGAGTATTGAAGGATATTATCGAATGAGGGAGATACGTCAACAGCATGAAATTTTTCAACGATATTCACATTGGGGTAGGATACTGTTGGCCACAGTGTGCTATATTCAAAACAATTGGACCAATATGGTAACACGATTCATTTGCAAAGCACACAGCAAAGTGGTTACCATGGTTCATTAGTTAATTGTGGCATTAGATCGAGTAGTATGTCACAACATCAGTTTACCATAGACACCGTTGGTCCTTCAGAAGGGCCTTCGATGAGACATAGTCAAGGAAGGGATCCAGTGCAACATATAGTTCAATCAGGGCGCCAATTTATTCCTATACAAATTGATTTGAATGTAAGGTCTCTGGATACACAGTTCGAAACATCAGATGAGCATATAAATGTGGCTCTGATGAACGATTCCAATGACGATGTTCAATAACAACAAGAGATCCCGCTTCCGTATTTCACCACATTGCCGGAGGGATATGATGCACCTATACATGGTGGGGATCAATTTTTCCGTGGCCTCATATGGGATATGTAAAATCCCAATTTTCAAATAAGGATATTGTTCAATGATAAGTCAGCTATGAAAAATGCATGCACAATGCATCACTTGCACAACAATAAGGAGTATTCGGTTGTTGAATCAACTACGAAACTGTTTAAAGCGAAGTGTGCACATGACTGCCCTTGGATGCTTCGTGCGTCCACCAAAAGATATAAAATACGGGAGGTTACACAATACAATGGGCCTTATAGTTGTTTGTATAGGATGCCAAATATGGGTCATCGTAACCTAGATGCAAACTTCATTGCAGATGTTATCATTGCAATGAGTTTAACTTTGATTCAGACTTTATCACAATAACTGATTACTTTGTCATATAAGAAATTCATATAATGTACTAAAACTGTGTTGTTTTTCTACAGAAAGATCCTGATTGGAAGATTACGTCCATAATGGAAGATGTGAAAATACATTATCACCATTCCGTGTCATACAAAAACACATGGATGGCAAGAACAAAAGCCATAGAGATGGTATTTGGCAATTGGAAACAGTCGTTTGTAAAACTTTCCAGATATTTGTTGGCATTGTAGTCAAGAAACCCTAGAATAATCCAAATTTTAGAGTCCTTCAATGAAGATGTCCGTGACATGGTTGTGTTTGATCAAGTATTTTGGGCATTTGGCCCATGTATTAGTTCAAGCACAGTCTGCCGGTTATATCGATTGATGGCATCCACCTGTATAGAACATAGAAGGGTGTCATGCTTATCACTATGGAGGTCAATGCCAGGGGTAGAAATTATCCCTTGGCATTTTCCATTGTCGAGGTTGAGGACATACGTAATTGGTCGTGGTTTATCAACTTGGTATGACATGTCGTTGTCCCTGGTAGGGAACGCATCACCATACTATTGGAATGTCATGCGGGCTTACTAAATGCCATTGATCGAATATGGGAACATCCAAGTGATGATCAACCCCCTAGTTTTCACAGGTATTGCCTTCGACACTTTTGCAGTAACTACCACAAGAACTATAATATGATAAGGATCAAGGATTTGGTGTGGACTGCTAGCACAGCTCGTCAATTGCGAAAGTTCAACACTATAATGGAAAGAATTAAGAAGAGATGTGAACCTTGTTATAACAAACTAATGGGGGAGGATATTACTAAGTGGACACTTGCTCACGATGGCGGCTTTCGTTGGGGGATCACATCAACTAACAACTCTGAGAGCTACAATAGTGCGATAGTAGGCGTATGTAACTTGCCCATCACTGCATCTGTGCAGGTCACTTACTACTATCTTGTTAAAAGTTTTGTTACACGACGTGGTTAGATACAATGTGACGTGAGGAATGGCCATGCATACCCATTAGAAGTGCGTGAAATATTTCAGAAGTGGAGCAAAAAAGAAGTCGATCATACTGTCACAGTTTGTAATTGGTAATATATGTTTATATCGTTATCATCATTAAATTTCTATTTCAATGGCGTTCAACTGAATGTATGACAAAATAAATCTTGTTGTACAGGGACACCGTGTAAGTCAATCTGCTGACCGATAGGAGGGGTACTAAAGGTGGTCATCTACATGCCGTGCAACTTATCTCGCCCAACTGTACATGCGAAAAATGGTTTATATATCACCTCCCTTGCTCCCACATGCTTGATGCTGCTACTGCAACTGCTAGAAAGCAACCTTGGTTTTTATTTGACCCTTACTATACTATAGAAGCGTATGCCGATGTGTACGGGATTCTGTTTGCGCCAATGTTAATGGAGGATTACTGACCTTCTTATGAAGGGCATACTATCCTCCCAAACCTCCTTTGCAAACGTGTAGCCCAAAAAAGCCATCCACAACATAGTAGAATTCGTAACAAAATGGACGAATCGAGCCAAAAACAAACATTCAAGTGTAGTTTATGCAACGAGACTAGTCATAACAGACGTCGATGTCCAAACAGGAGACGGGAACATTAGGGGATAGTACATGTTGTAATCCATTTGTATTTGACTATGGATAGTGAATGTGCAAACTTGTCATTCTAACTAAAAGTGCAAACCAATTATTTCATGCATGTTACATGACTATGAATCACTCTGTGCAAACCAATAATGGATTGTAGTATATAAGACCCTCTGTGTGACTATCTCCATCTGTAATAAAGAAGATATTAATAAAGGAGAAAGAGAAAATAAAACACAACCGACTCGATTGCATATACCTCACAACCCACTCCATTACTCCAACAGAGTTTGAATAAGAAAATTAACTAATGGTCATAGTCTTTTACCACCTTTGATAAGAACAAAAAAAGCCATTGAGGTGAAAAATAACAATGTCATTTAATAACATTGCAAAAGTACCATAAAAATGATTGTGAGTATATTTAACTTCTCTCATCTATGTTATATTGATACCTACTTGCTCTTTGGTTCCGTTCATTGCATTTTACTGACGTTCCAGATTTATTATATACTATGGCATCACAACGACGACCTGGTGGGCCCATCGATCCTAGTGTACTTACCTTACAGGAGATTTATCGCTCATAGGTCGTGTGGGACCATGGGGTAATTTTTATAGAACTTGTACGTAATATAGAAAATAGTTCACATTTACTTTTTTTTTTAGTAAATACTACCATATTTTAATGTATTCCTTTTATTTGATTGACAGTGTGATGAGCCTATTAATTGTCATCGGGGAGACTCAGGTATATTCGACGATGATGTACACCCCTGTATTATTCCATATTTGATTCGCGCTGGTTTTTACGGTGTATACCGTGTAGGTAGGATTCAGCACAATCATGCTTTGCTCACAGCCATGGTAGAGAGATTGCCACAAGAGACACACCTTCCACTTGCATGTCGAAGAGGCGACAGTTACATTACGGGATGTCTCCATCATATACGGTCTTCCGATTAATGGTAGGGCTATTACAGGTTAGGAATTTCGGTTTACAATTACAGTTCAGATTATAATAAATTGCACAACTTATTTGATGACATTATTTAAATACACGTGTTCTTTTATTATGTTATACACGTTTTTATGTTGTTTCTAATCACTAAATTTCATTTTATTACCATTTTGTAGGTCCCTCCGGCCCATTGACACAGCAAGATTGGGCCTCTTTATTTATGCCGCATTTAGAGGTTGTACCCGAGGTTGAATATTTCAAAAAAGGTTTGCTCAGGCTTCAGTGGTTAAATCAGACAGTTGGGGCACTTGCAAATGATGCTAATGAAATCACAGTACAACGCCATGCTCGGGCATTTATACTGAGACTCATTAGCAGAGTCATGATGTCAAATCACTCCGGTACCTTATTCAGGCCCATGTACCTACCATTAATAACTAACCTTGATGCTTGTGGCGATTTCAGCTGGGGTAGTGAAGTCATTGCATCATTGTACAGGGGGTTATGTCGCGCTGCTCGTCTCACTTGTTCTAAGCTCATTGGCTCGCTTACACTGCTACAGGTATGCAAACTATTTTTTTACTAATATTGTTATTACATTTCAACGATCATATCCTTCCACATTGACATCAAAATTCATTCAGATTTGGGTGTGGGAGAGATTCCTTATTATCGCGCCTACATGGAAGTCGATTTCCATTGCACGTACGCAGGAGCCACTTATTATTAGGGAACACGCGTTTCCTGGTAAACCATTAGGGGGCAGGTGGCATGACGATTTCCACCTCACAGACGTCTCCACCCACGTGCTTGTTGTGTACAGGGATCAGTTGGACCGACTTCGGCCCGATGATGTAAGTTATACATTGACAATACGTTTTATATTCGTTTCCTTTGGGTTATACAATACATAACAATTGATTGTATGTTTTGTATTCTTCAATTTTGTTGGACCCCATACAAGTGATTACTTTTAGAAATAGTAATCTTTTGGCTTAAATTGTTAGTTGATTAGTTGAATTTAGTGTTAATTTAGTATTCTAACTCCTAAAACGAATTAAACTATTTTTGTACACTTCTTGCAGGAATTGGAGCTTAAACTAAGGCAAATGGGCAAATGTGGGGGTGACCGATCGATTGGCCGATCAAACAGTCCACGGAATGTTCAATCGGCCAATCGATCGGTGATCTTGTGATCGATCAGTGATCCTCTGTTCAGCCTTCTGCAGCAAACTTCAGAGGGGGCGTTTTTCCGATCGATCGGTCGTTCGATCGGTGACGTCGGAATTTCATCAACAGACTGCACAGAAGCAAACTTCAGAGGGGTCGGTTTTGCGATCGATCGGGCGTTCGATCGCCCGATCGATCGGTCGTACACCGATCGATCGGTGTGTACAGACTCTGTTTTTCTGTAGAGTATAAAAGCTGTATGTTCGAGACAAAATGGAGATAGGTCATTTTCTGCAGAATCTAGACGGGAAAGAAGCTCCAAAAAGGGGATTTTTGTTATCTTGTAAGGTTTTTAGTTAGATCTACTCTTAATGCTTTGTATTTAATGTCATTTATTGTTTTTGGATCATTGTAAATGAATGCTTGACATATATATATGAAGTGAATGATTTTCTCTCATTTTCTTGCCACTTTCCCTCATTTTCTTAGTAACCAAACACTAGTTTTATATAGTTTAATGGTAGATTTGTCTTATTTTATGCTCTTTGACATGGATTCTAGTAGTTAAATACCTCTTGGATGTGGTTGTGAAGATCCACCAAGGATCTTCAAAGGGTTGAAAATGGGTTGTATGAACTTTAAAGTCATATCCTCAAAATTATATGGTTTCATTTGATTTAGCATGAGATTCATTAGAAAAACTTAGATTCATAACCCTTTGGCAATATTTATGCACAAATCAATATTTGGTATAGGTATTGCACATGTTTAAGGTTTGATTCTAGGGTACCAATTATAGATTCCCTCTTTATGCTCAATCAAACAAAACCCACATTTTTATAGTCGACATTTTCCGAATCAAGAATCCAAGGTGTGATTCTTGATTTGAGTTATAAACCTCTCATTGGAAACCCTTGTTGTGAATTGGTGGATCAAAACAACCATGTCCAAGCTTTTCTCCTTAATTACATAAAACTAGCTTTTGTTGTCTTTATTAGTCATTAAATTATTGCATAAAGCATAGAACCACCATCATCTCAAAACCAACATATTTTCGGTCTCTTTTATGTTAAGAAAAGATAAAAATTTTCATTTGCAATCCATTAAGATAAGTACCTGTGCTAGTTGAGCTTTGTTGCTATATTTGCAGAATTCCCTTGGGAGAGAATGACACCGGATCCTCCGGTTTTACTACAAGCGCGACCTCCATACCCTTGCGGAGTAACTCCAGTTGAAGCACATTTGGAGGCGTGTCAACGCGGCCCATATAGATGTGTTGCTCCCCTACTGTTTTGCTGGAATGGAGGTTTGGAGGGCAGTGGTCCCTCTTGTGTGCTTTGAAATTGTAGAGTTTCATCTACCTGATCGAGTAATGCGTTAGTTCAAGATGAGATAGGACATATCGAGTCATCCAAACATGCATAGAGTGGATCAACGGGGGAGGACTGGAGTAGATTAGAGTGATTATCATGCAAGGTACATAGAACTCTGGTCACACAGGATGGCCCGTGTAGTTAACAGTGAGATTTATGATAGACTTATGTCCTCTGTTGATCCTTACATGGCTTAATACAGAAGCATCACTTGCTTTCACATTGGGAATCCATTTAGGCGTACAGAGAGAGGCTATTTAGGTGTCGGAAGCACCATAGATTCGATGGTATGTGCATTTAAATATTAAATATCAAAATTTTATTTCGATGTCGTAATACATCCCATTAATTTGTATTTTCAAGCGGAAGCATGGGCAGATATATATGAAAGGGGAGCACGCACTATACATGACCTCCCTAAGACAAAGTTAATGCAGGAGATTTATCACATATAGGAACGTGTCATGGCTTCTTTATCCCTCCTACAGCAGTCGAACGGTCTCCCACAACACCGACGACGTACCCGCGATGCCACGCATTTTGGTACCCCCGCACCTGGCGTGCCACACGGTATACCACCTCATCCCACCCCTACACGTCGATCCACCTCTTCGATACCTTCTTTCGTTTATAGTGGATATAAGGCAGGGTATGTCACACCTACATCATATAGTTATGCCACTTAGAGTTCCGGGACAACGTCACATAGGCCAGCATTTCCTAGCGAGGAATACCTTGGCATACATGATACTTCCAGGACATCACATTGTCGGCCGGCTCGCCACATCTCTCCAATTATGTTTTAGACTGATCCAAGGTTTAGTTACAATCCATTCGTAGGTGGCAGTTCTAGACAGGTGAGTCATGGATTTCACATTGGATACCCATCATCGACTTATGGGGTAGGGCCGTCACAGGTGACTCATGATTTCCACAGTTGCTACCCTTCATTGACTTATGGGATAGGGCCATCACAGGTAAGTCATGATTTTCAGAGTGGCTACCATTATTTGACTTATGCGCTAGGGCCATCACATGTGAGTCATGATTTTGACAGTGGCTACCCTTTATTGAGTTATGGGGTAGGGCCATCACAGGTTCATCAAGACGATGAAGAGTTGGCAACAGTGAGTGATGAGGACGAGCAGGCAGAGGTGGATGTTGACAGAGGACAGAGTGGTTAGGACCAGCAGCAGGATTTGGGGGTTCGTAGAGGATTGAGAACCCAACAGGCTCGAACATGTCTCATGGGGAGGCGTTTAGGGTGATCATTGTTCAAGGGGTTTCATTAGTATTATGTATTACTATAATCTATTGTATGTGTTTTACTCCCCAAATACGTGATATCGTTTTTATTTGCATATATTATCTATTATAGGTGGTATGGCGTCGCTTTCTATTTTTTTAATAATTTTGCAGGGAACTCACCATACATAGGTATACATTGAATTTTAAGATAAGTACAATAGCAAAAAATCATATAACAAGTTTAATATTATAAATAAGTAAGAAAACAAGCTAAACATATATATAAGGTTGTGGTATGAAATTTGGTGTTTAGGATGATCATTATTAGGGTTAAGGTTCTAGTTATGTAATAGGCACCTACTAGAAAAATTATAAGGGTCAAATCAAAATGAACACTATACCATATATATGTGGTTATGGTTATGAGATATTTGTAAAGAGAAATTTGTCATGTCAATTAAAGCCGTCAACTCGTCTTCACGTGAAGACTTCATCCCTATGACTAGACAAGTCAGCACCACATAATTTTCATGTCAATTTAGGACTCCTGTATTAAATAACAATAATTGAAGTCTGATCTGATTACTTACAGGAGTGCTCAACCATACCTGAAGACATGCTAAAGCGAAAAGGCTTGTTTGGCGCATCATCTAGTCGTGCGAATCCTACCAGCGACATGGATAAAACCCAACCGTCAAGACCGTGTTATATGGTAGGTACATACACAAATCTGACTCGCCCCCAAATGCGGTATTCCTACAAATGGAGTTAGCACCCTGCAAAAGTACGGGGTCGCGATGAAATATAAACCGGAAGATCCAGTATCGTTCTCTCCTAAAGGACCTAGCCAAATATAGGCTCAAGCACTCATCACACACTAACCTTAACTAGGGTTAAATTGTAATAAAAAGGGGGATTGGATATAAAATAAAATGAAAAATAAAAAGGACCGAAAATCTTTTGGTTTTTTATGGTTGTTTTGAATTCCTAAACTATTGCAATAAAAATAAATATAATTAACACTAGACAATTAAATTAAAGTAAAATAAAAATAGAATTAAAACAATTAAAAGAGAATTGGGCTTAAATGATCCAACGACTGAATTTCATTCAAGGTGTCCAATGGAGTTTATAACTCAAATCAAACACAACATTTAAGTGTGCTTGATACGGAGGATTTACTTTAAAAATTGATTATTCTCAAGCAACTGAAATTAGATATGTGTTCAATGAGGAATCAAAGCTTAATAACATCGATTCAACTTAGTCAATACTAAATTTGTGATTTGTGCATTGATTAGCTAAACATAGTCAATAATCTAGGTTTTCTAAGGCATCTTCAATCAAATTGTGAGAATGAATTTCTAGCAATTGTGAAGTATTTGTCTAGTCAAGGGTCCTAAATTAATACCATCGATTTGAGTGATGAAAATCCCCAAACTTAGTCAATAATTCAAGTTTTCTAAAATTCCACATCTAATTACTAGAAATTTGAATTCTAGGAAAATATGGCAATTAATTCATAAGGATACCTCTATTGAATTCCTTGGATTATTTGGGTCATTTTTACATTTGAATCCAATCTAAAAACTAGCTAATTAAACTCATAACAAGAGCATGAAAAATGGAAACAAAACATGTAAAATTTAAGCTAAAAATTACTTGAAATTAAAGAGTGTTTGGGTACAAGGAAAATAAAGAAAAATATAAGAGAGTGAAAGAAAATACAATCAAATGAAAGGAAATTACAAGTTCTACTCCTATATTACCATTACAAAGCTAAATCTAAGCTAAAAAATGAAGAAAAATAGAAAAACTAATATTTTGGGAGCTTCTCTCATTGCCCCCTTGCTAAAACAAACCTACAAACGCTGCTTTGGATGCAAAAAATACAATCTGGATGAACAGTAACCTTCCAAATACCGTTCAGACGGTGCGTTTGACGGCCGTCTAAAGTATGTCTGAACGGTGTATTCGGACGGGTGAACAGTAACCGTCCTATGAACAGTACCTGTTCGATGAACAGTGACCGTTTGGACGGGTACTATTCATTATTATTCGACTCAGAAACTTTGAACCTTTATTTGACCACTTTAGAGCACAATTCAACTGATGCACATTAGAGGCAAAGTTGTAGCTCTTGAAGTCTTCTTTCCAATGGCATAAAAATCAGCTCAATCGAATATCGGAGTAAAAAGTTATGGCCAAAATACCAATATGGGTTGGACTTCTCTTCACCGGTTTACTCATTTTAAACCCGCTTTGATCATTCTTTGCGTCTATTTGCCTTTATTAACTCCTATAACCTAAAAAACACACAAAAAATACAATCAAACAAATATCTAACTAAAATAAGAAAATTAATACTAATATAAATCTAACAAGGTGTGAATTAAGGGCCTATGATTACACTTTTAGGGTGTAATCAGGATTTAGTCGATAACAAATGGTATGGCTGAAAACGTTGCTTTTGCAACAAACCTATACTTATGCACAATACGATGGGTCCAGTTAACCACATCTTCATTGGCAATGCATCCTTTCGACCACCACCCCGGTATGACGGACAACCAATGCATAAGATTCCTATGGAAAGACTTACTCGATAAATGGCGTGAGCAAGAGAGGTATTGCTAATGGTATGGTCTTTGTGTCCTAAAGGCTTGTTCAGCTAACCTGTGGGATAGGAGATCACCTATCAACAAGGTCATTACAGCGCTAGAATGCGAGATTGATCATATGCAATGAAGATTAGACAGGTATCATTTCACAAAGCAAGCAAAGACAGAATGTGTCGATCCAACATAATGAATACTAGAAATGATTGAAGATCCATTGCTAGTTTCTGACCCAGAACTTTCAGACTTCTCAGAAGCAGAAGCTAACGATGACTTTGTCAACTATATACTTAGTAACCTTTCTATTGGTGGCAAATCAATGTGTTGTCACGAACATGGTCCATAAAGCTTATTTTTGTTTTTAAGGTTAGGACTAGGGTTACAGTTTGCATAGTTATTATCTTAGCGAATAAAATTATATGCTACAAATTGTTATTTTCATTTAAGACAATTACAACATTTAGGGGTTCTATGAATTTTCTATCATCATAAAAAATATAATTTCATAAACAAACTGTCTATGTTTTTTTAGTTATTATATAATAAAAATTTTAAAATAAAAAGAGCCTATATAAAACTTTCAAAGGCAAGAAAAAAAAAATAATACGCATGAATGAAAATTTTAAAATAAAAAGATCCTACATTAAATTTAATTATTTTACTCATTATTATTTTAATTATTTTACTCATTATTATTTTTACTAAACTCTTACCACAATTTCGATTCTAATATTTTATTACTAATTACTAACACATTTTTAAATTTAATTATTTAATCATTATTATTTTCACTAAACTAATTACTAACACTTTTTTAAATTTAATTATTTTACTCATTATTATTTTTACTAAACTCTTACCACAATTTTGATTCTAATATTTTATTACTAATTACTAACATGTTTTTAATTTAATTATTTAAATCATTATTATTTTTTACTAAACTAATTACTAACACATTTTTAAATTTAATTATTTAACCATTATTATTTTTACTAAATTAATTACTAACAAATTTTTAAATTTAATTATTTTTTTACTTATTATTATTTTTACTAAACTCTTACAACAATTTTGATTTTATACATTTAAATAAAACTATTTTACTAACATAAATAAATAAAATAACTAGTTTTATTTTAAATAAAATATAAAATTAATTATTTTAAACAAAATATAGAAAGAATATAGAATTAATTAGAAGAAAGGGAAATAGTATAAAAGAATGTAGAATTAGTTAGTTAGAGGAGAAAGAATATAAAATTAGTTAAAAGGGGGATTAGTTAGAGGGGGGGGTATAGGCGGGAAAACGGAAAAGCATGAAAACACAGGTATGAGACCTGCGTTTTCTTTGTTTTTTTTCTCCACTGTTCTTCTACTACAGAAAATATAATTTTGAATTGCGTTTTATCTTATTTTAAGAACAATATTTTGTTTTTAATTATTTTGAAAAAAAAATTTCTAAATTATTTATTTTGCAAAAAAACCCGATAAAAGACCACAAAAAATTTGGAACTTATAATCAATCTTGACAGACACAATTTCTCAAACACCTTAGAGACCAAACTTGAAGTGATGAAAGAGCTGATAGTTGTCAATCAATCATCCAATAAATACAATGTACAGGTTAAACTTTGCATGTGGTATCAAACAACCCCACAACAACAGATTGATTAGTTGCAAAAACTCTTAAGACTAAAAAAAATGAATAATCAGAAAAAGACGATGATGATGGACAAGAAATTTTCAATGCATGCCTGTTTATAGGTTCGAAGGGGCAAAGAGTGATCATTAAAGAGAGACATTTTGTCATGTGATCAGTTTCAGGGAGGGTACAAAAATCGCTAGTCGATTGCAATAAGAAGAGTGGAGCTCACCAAAAAAGAGAAGTTGTTCTTCTCTCATATATATAGCTTATATTTCAAGCATGATAATAATTAAATTAAAAATATTAAAAAAAAATTGGAAGACAGTAATCAATCTTGACAGACACAATTCGTCAAACATCTTGGAGGCAGTAATAGGTAATTAGCACTTTGCAGGCAAAGATGTAACAAATAAACCTGGACTGATAAAAGACCACAAAAATTTTGGAACTTGTAGTCAATCCTGACAGGCACAATTTATCAAACATCTTAGAGGCAGTAATAGGTAATCAGAACCTTCTACGCAAACAAATAGAGAACAAACTAGGAGTGACCAAAGACCTAATACTATGTTTGGTACAAGGGTATAGAATGAAATGGAATGACTATTTTCATTTTTATTCTTATTGTCATGTTTAGTACTACTATTTAAAGATGAAATGATCATTCCCATAGAATGATTATTTTCACATTTTGTTGAAATAACCATTTCCTATTTAAAGAATGGCAATGGTCATTTTATTCCCACATGAAACATCATAAAACAAAATTTATTAATATTTTTGTTATCAAATTTCTTTTAAAAAATATAAGACATGTTTGGTAATTAATTTTTTTTAATTTTAAAAAATAAAAAAAATTTTAAAATTTAAAATTTAAAAAAATCTAAAAAGTTAAAAATTCTCACGTACTATTACTGCCACTGCTAACCACCACCACCGTTCACTGTCAACCACAATTACCCGCCATCCACCAACATCACTACCCCCTACTGCCGTCACTGTTCCACCATCATCACCTACCATTGGCTACCGCCGCCGCCCGCCCCACCACCACTACCGTCACTGCCACCAATTACAACCGCCCGCTCTACCACCAACCACCGCCACCACCGCCACCACCACCATTACAAAATGTTTAATAATATTTCATAAGTAAATAATATATATTACTAATATTTTATATAGACATAATATTGAATTTTTATATCATACACAAATTTCATTTCATTTTATTCTAGTATTGTTCATTAATTTTACCAAACAAGAGAATGATAATGACTATTTCATTCCATTCCATTCTCATTCTCATTCCATTCTTTTTCATTTCTTTGTACCAAATATAACCTAATAGTTGTCAATCAATCGTGCAATAAATAGAAACAATGAAGAAATTTCAAGAACAGTCTTCTATTGAAAAACTCTATCTGCAAAGAATGTAGGAATGCCAACAGTCTTCAATGAAAATCTTTGTCCAAAAACTAGAAAGAATGACGAAATTTCAAGTATTCCTCGATGGAAAAACTGTCTGCAAAGAATGGAGGAATTTGAACGGCCTTCAATTAAAAATCTTTATCCACTAAATAGAAAGAATGAAAAATTTTCAAGATTAGTCTTCTATGGAAAAATTGTCTGCTATGAAAGAGGCGGTTCCTTACACGTAAATTTATAATTGAGTAAGGACTACTTTTGGAATAAAAAGATTAAGAAAAACTTTGAGGGTTCAGCCTTCTAAAATAGTAGAGATAGAGATAAAGATAGAGATAGAGGCTTCGGCCTTTTAAAATAGTAGAGATAGATATGTTTTAAAATGATATTATATACATTTTGATGGGTTGGTCCTTAATTTCCTGAAGTTCAGCCATGTAAGGATTACTAGAAGCTGTCGATGTATAAAAGCCTAAAAGGCGGTTGAGTGTGAGGATTTACAGAGACTAGTGCAGTGTTGGTTGTGTGCGCGTGCCATCATGAGCATTGTTTTATTGGTCATAACTTAAAATACATGAGATCTTGCATGTAGAGTATTGGAGCCAGAAACTACAATTGTGGAGTCGGTTACGTATTGATGGGTTAGTGAGGGAAGACTCTACTTCATTAGGGTTTGGAGAGAACTTTCAAAAGCTGCGACGCTATTTTGAGAGAGGGATAAGTTTAAACCCTAAGAGAGAGAGAGAGAAAGAACCACCGATTGGAAGAGGAGAACAACAAAATTTATGAATCTGCCAGATTTAGATTCTCTCTGTTCTATAAATTGAAATGAAAATCTTCATTCCATAATCAATGACTTAGATGTAATCTTATCACATGTCGTACTAAAACTACGTCGTTTTGTATTAAAATTTATTTCCTTATATATAACTATAAAATTATTTATTTTTAAATAAATTTTAAGTCAACTCATCCAAATTCTTTATTTTTATGTTAGCTGACGTGTCAACATCTTATTAAATGGACTGGAGATTTCTATTCTAAATCATAGAATGGAGAAAATTCAAATCTCTCATTTAGTAGCAATAGCGGCTTGGAGATGAGTGTTTAATAGATCACACCAAGTGAGTTGGAGTGAGTCAATAATCAGTACTCTATAAAAAAAATATATAAAAAATAAAATTAATTGTTAAGAACATTGAGAACACCACGCAAGTGAGACCACAAATTTATTCATGCATGCATATATATATATATATACACTAATGGTCTTCGCATGTGCCGACCACATTATTCTAATATATGAACACAAAAAGAAAAGGACAAACGCATAGATGATCAACTAATAAAATGCCATGAAACTAAATAGTGCCCATAGATACAATATGATTAAATAAAATCCAAAAACTCCCACAGCAACCATATTTATGTGTGTGTGTGTGTAGGCTTGCCAAAAATTTATCCCTATGACTTTGTGAACATTGTAGATGTCTTAAAGAGCTACACCATGGATTGATAATTTACAAATATTTTCCCCTTCAATAGTTATTGAAAAGAAAGTGAAATATTTTCTTTCGCTGCCATTATGTTGCAGTAGATATATACATTATTTTCGATAATGAACATCTATGCAGGCTTGCATCTTTGTTGCTGCCATCACTGTCCAAGAATCACATTGCTCAGTAGCTAGCCCAGCACGTCTGCATATAGCGAAAACAAAATAGAAGGTATTACAAATTACACTCTGGAAGTGACTAAATTATAAATATAAAAAATAAAATTTAAGGGTTATTGTGAAGGATTAACTACTACCATCTCATCGAGTATCCCAAGCTTTGGAGACTGCTGGTTGTAATCAAAATAAAAATAGTGATCAATAGTAACCATTGACCAATGTAGTAATTTTTACACAACAGCTGGAATGCATTCTTGCCAAAATTGGAGAACAGAGATGATTAAAAGGTAGCAATACTTATATTTGATGTAACAAAGAAATAGGCCGCAGGACGTACTTACCATAAGTATTGGCACCACAACTAACTTGTAGCAAAACACTGATGGGATAGAATCTTATTAATTGGATACAAGATTCAAATTGAAAAAAGATTCCACTGGAAAGCACTGATGATAGGTGATATAGCGTTAGTCTACAATGGCCACTAAAATGAAGAACCTGGTTTAAGATGTTTTTGTCAAAGCATTGCAATGAAAATCTTTCATCTCTGGCAGCATGACAAGCCTAAAATCCAGGTAGCATGAGTAAGATGTCTTGAATAGTTAGAAAAGGCGAGGCAGTAAAGTTCTTCCACTAGCTTGTTATCAGAACCAAAATAAAAATAAAAAAAAACCAAACATTTTCAATGGCAAGGCCAATGAAAACCCACGAAATATACGAGGCGTTGCTGTCAATCACGGTCATCAGATGATGACTTTGTTGTTTGGATTGTACCGATGGGAATCCTATTGCTTAGGCTTTTGAAAATTCCCGAATTCACGGATTTGACCAATATTTTAACAAGTGAAAAAAAAGTTGGCCTTTGAGAATGTGTTCTCGAATTTGTAATTGATTAAAGTGTGTTTCAAGCAAACGGACTTGCTTTAGAAGGTCAAGGGACCTATACCGAATTATTCGGGTGGGGGATGATTTAATTCCCAGAGTCAATGTGGTCTTGGAAAATGCACTAGGGCACGTAAGAGTAAAATGGTAATTTTGACGAGGGTCTCTTGAATGGGACTAGGGTTAGATTGTATGGCATATTGAACATGTTGGATTGTCTAGAGATAGTATTAAGGGTGGTCTTAACATTTAACGAACTTGTGCTTTCTCGAAAGATGCGATGAGTTGCATAGGGGCAAAAAATCGGGGTTCTCCAAAATGAGATTTGAGTTGGTTTGAATAGCATATTGAACATATCGGACAGTCTAGAGACAATATTGAGGGTGGTTTTACCGTCTTGAAAGACTTGTGCTTTTTTGAAAGAAGCGTTGGTTGCTTGAGGTTCTCTAGAATAGGTTTGGAATTGGTTTGAATGACATATCAAACATGTCGAACTTGCTAGAGACAAAATTGAGGATAGTATTACTGTCTTGAGGGTTGCAACAATCATTTTTCACCAATCGAGGCTAGTGGGCACTAGTGTTGACCTGTGTTTATGAGTGTTTTCGACACTTCGATGGTTGTGCCGAGTTGATTTCCAAGGGCTTCTTATCCTTGGTAAACGTGCCACAACCTAAAGGCGCGTCAATTTTTTGACACTGGGTTGCATGCCCGTGTTGACCTATCTTTGTGAGTGCTTTTGCCACTCTAACAGTTTGATAATTTGTGAGTGTTTTCGCCACTCTAGCGATTTTGGCTATTGGTTTTGGAAATCTTTTGGTATTGGGAAGGTTGCTTGATGCCGAGTGGCACAACGAACATTTTACGTTGTTAAAGATTTGGTTAAGGAAAAGGGGGGACCGAAAATGTCGAACGGACAAAAATAGGGTACTTACAACTAAAACGACAATATTAAACTTTGGTCAACGAAGAGAGGAGAAGGATAATTAAAATTGGTACTGTTGTTAAAGATTTTAAAGCATTTTCCTTCCCTTTGACAATGTATTTGGTCCTTGAATTTGCTTTTGTTGGGTTAGGTAGAAATTTGATAAGAAAATGAATCGGCATTTCTCAAAAAGTTAGTAATTCGTGTTTGGTCACTCGTAAAAAAATAAATAGGCACAAGTAATTTCTTTGTTCTTTTATTTTCCTATCACTCCAATCTAAAATCCAAACATAGCATAAAATTGTGCCCTGATGGTCCTCTTTCAAATAATGCTGAGCCAGTTGCCCATGTAAAAGATTAGAGCATTGCAAAACTTGTAGGTGAAGGGTGGTCTATGGTATATATTGTATTGGTTTAGTTTTGTTTCAAAATTAATCTTACTTGCAGAAAATAAAAGGTAAGTTGCTAAATAAGTTGGAACATCAAAATCTAATTGCTGAGAGCTTCAATTTGGTAATAGTCTTTGGAACTTTTTAATTGAAGTACTGATGTATGGACAATCAACTCATCGATCTTGAGAATAGCAAAGATTCAATTTAATGCTATTGTCTTAGAAATTTTACGATTTTCATTAAAATGTTGATCATTTACCATCGTTTTCATCTGAGCCTAACATTTCCCTCATTTTAACTTTTCCATCGTTTTTTTTTTAACTTCAAAAGAATTCAAACATCTCTCTTTTCTTTAAGGAAGAAAAAACGGAGAGAGAAATGTGTTTAGACGAAATTATTGCGAGAAATTAATGGTTGACAGTCAAGATATTTGCAATGCTTAAAGAATTTAAATTTGATGCACTGAAAGTGTAAATTTTTTTTATATAAACATGACACCAGAGTGTGATATATGTCTATTAGAATTTAAGTATAATATAAATAAGAAAGAGACATGGATACATGTCGCATTCTAATCCAGCTTGTGTTTAAAATGATCAAAATAATTTAATTGAGCACCATTTCCATACGAGCTTACTAGGAAGGAGCTCGGAGGGCAACCACTCATTGTATAGTCCATTACCATTGGAATTTCCTCCCGCCTTCTCATTCTTCAGAAACAAAACATAAGAAAAATGAAAGAAAGCAAGAAAGAAAAAATTGCTAGTATTAATATTTATTGATTGTTCGATAATATATTATTTCGCAAATTATCACTTTTTTTAAGCCCTTATAATGTGAGGTTTCAGTTATGGTAGTGTAAAATAATGAGGACGTTTTTGTCCTAGAAGTCTTTTAAACATTCAGACTTCTATTTATTAATATATGATTATAGTCATTACACATACTTCGACTTATCTTCTGTTTTTTTGGTAAATTGTAAATTCTTTATTGAAGGAATACAATTATTCTAATACATGAAGAATGTTTAGAGATTTACGAACATGAAGTGTTATTATGAATTCTATTGACACTAGTACTACTGCAGATGAAATACCACGATAACTGGGTCAGCTTAAAGTACTGGGGGAGTTGAGTAGCCCAGAGGCTGGTCTTTCGGATCTCGTTCCCTCAATTATCTTCAACATTTCTTCTTCAAAAGTTATTAGTCTTGAAAACAATAGCCTATCTGGCAGTTTGGCAATGGATATGTGCCACCATCATCCAACACTCGAATACCTTTTTCTCTCCGATAATAAATTCAGAGGAAGTTTACCAAGCGGCATTGGCAATTGTACGTTGCTTAAATTAATATATCTGCTCAGCAACAATTTTGCAGGTAAAACCCTATATATGCATTCATATGTACATATATATATATATATATGATTTAGAATAATTACTCTATAATTACACCTTAAAAGTGTAATTATAGGCCTTTAATTCGCACCTTGTTAGATTTATACTATTGTTAATTTTCTTATTTTAGTTAGATATTTATTTAATTATGTTTTGTGTGTGTTTTGTAGGTTATATAAGTTAATAAAGGTAAAAAGAAATGAAGAATAATTGATTACCCTTAGAAATAGTAATCTTTTGGCTTAAATTGTTAGTTGAATAGTTAAATTTGGTCTTAATTTAGTATTCTAACCCCTAAAACGCGTTAAAACTCTTTTTGTACACTTTTTGCAGGATTTGGAGCTCAAACTAAGGCAAATGGGCAATCTTTAGCATGACCGATCGATCGACCGATCGATCGCCCGATCGAACGGTCCACGGAACGTTCGATCGGCCGATCGATCGGTGATCCTGCGATCGATCGGTGATGCTCTGTTCACCTTCTGCAGCAAACTTCAGAGAGGGCATTTTTCCGATCGATCGGGCGTTCGATCGGTGACGTCGGAATCCTCACAACAGACGATACAGAAGCAAACTTCAGAGGGGTCGGTTTTGCGATCGGTCGGGCGTTCGATCGCCCGATCGATCGATCGGGCGATCGATCGGCCGATCGATCGGTCGTACACCGATCGATCGGTGTGTACAGACTCTGTTTTTCTGCAGAGTATAAAAGCTTTTGTTCGAGACAAAAAGGATATAGGGTATTTTTCTGCAGCAGTTTGGACGGGAAGAAAGCTCCAAAAGTGGATTTTTGTTATCTTGTAAAGTTTTTGGTTAGATCTACTCTTAATGCTTTGTATTTATTGTCATTTATTGCTTTTGGATCATTGTAAGTGAATGTTGGTTATATATATGAAGTGAATGATTTTCTACATTTTCTAGCAACTTTCCATCATTTTCTTGGCACTTTCTCTCATTTTCTTGGCAACCAAACACTAGCTTTTTATAGTTTAATGTTAGATTTTGTCTCTTTTTATGTTAGTTAACATGGATTCTAGTAGCTAAACACCCCTTGGATGTGGTTGTGAAGACCCACCAAGGATCTTCAAAGGGGTTGAAAATGGGTTGTATGGACTTCAAAGTCATATCCTCAAAATTATATGGTTTCATTTGATTTAGTATGAGATTCATTAGAAAAACCTAGATTCATAACCCTTTGGTAATATTTATGCACAAATCAACATTTGGTATAGGTATTGCACATGTTTAAGGTTTGATTCTAGGGTACCAATTATATATTCTCTCTCTAGGCTCAATCAAACAAAACCCACATTTTTATAGCCGACATTTTCCGAATCAAGAATCCAAGGTGTGATTCTTGATTTGAGTTATAAAACCTCTCATTGGAAACCCTTGTTGTGAATTGGTGGATCAAAACAACCATGTCCAAGCTTTTCTCCTTAATCACATAAAACTAGCTTTTGTTGTTTTTTTCATAGTCACTAAATTATTGCATGAAGCATATAACCATCATTATCTCAAAACCAACATATTTTCGGTCTCTTTTATGTTAAGAATTTTCATTTGCAATCCATTAAGATAAGTACCCATGCTAGTTGAGCTTTGTTGCTATATTTGCAGAATTTCCTTGGGAGAGAACGACACCGGATCCTCCGGTTTTACTACAAGCGCGACCTCTGTGCCCTTGCGGAGTGGCTCCAGTTGAAGCACAACTGGAGGCGTGCCAAGTTTTGGCGCTGTTGCCGGGGAATTCATAGGCAAAAGCTACACCGAACGAAAGCTAAGGATTGCAGAAGAAAATTGAAAAAAAAAAAAAAAGAGAAGAGCAAGCAAAAAAAAAAAAAAAAAAAAACACACAAAAAGGGTGGATTTCATCACCACCCCCGAGGGAAGCATCTACGGGCTTCGGGCCCCGGTACACTCTCATTTCCCTTAAGGTGTTTTATTTTTAGGATTATTTTCTATTTCTTCTTTTCTCTAGTTTCTTTTGTTTGATATAGCATAATTGCATTGCATTTTTGTTAAGAAATTATCCCTCTTCGGGAGTATTTAGTGGAGTTAGGATAGTGTGTGAAAGTTTCAAATTGGTGGTACGCTTATTGTATGTGGAGATTGGAGGTACGGAGTTGAATTGAAAAAAAAAGCCGTTGTCCGGCCTAGAATTGAAAAAAGCCGTTGTCCGGCCTAGGGAATTGTGTATGATGTGCTGAACGACCTTATTGGTCCAACCTTATGTGTGCATTCATTCTTGCATGTCATATTTCACGCGGGACGAACATCATCGCCTTGTGAGGATAGAGAGCATTGAGAGCACAAGCACATCTTCACCAACACCTAGCTTACCTTTAGTGGTCGACCTAGGTTTCATTCCAATGGCAAATCCCAATGAACCCGGCTTACCTAACATTCAACCCTTGCATCCAAATGTCCAAATCCACCCGGAAGGTCATGAGGAGTTTGAAAGAGGGAGCCATCATGGCGATGTGGCGGCTCCCCCTATACGGACTCTCCGGGACTACCTAAACCCACCAAGGCAAGCACCAACATCGTGCATTGTTTTCCCGCCCCATCACAACACTCTAAACATTAGGTCGGGAATGATGCAAATGTTGCCTCAATTCCATGGGATGGATTCGGAACAACCCTACATTTTTCTTAAGGAATTTGAGGATGCTTGTTCAATTGCTATGGACAACTCATGTCCAAGGGAAGTATTTTTGTTGAAACTCTTCCCATTTTGTTTGAAGGACAAAGCTAAGCTTTGGTTCAATTCCTTGCGACCTATGTCCATCCATTCTTGGGCTACTCTCCAAGGGGAATTTTTTAGCAAATTTTTCCCCGAAAATAGAACCGAGGCCATTCGAAGGCAAATTTCACAGTTTTCTCCTTTGTTGGGGGAAACTTTCTTTCAATGTTGGGAGAGGTTCAAAGACCTCTTAAATTCTTGCCCCCATCACGGTTTCGCCGATTGGCACGTCATCAACACATTTTATTCTTCTTTGACACCCCAACTCAAGCAATTTGTCGAGTCCATGTGTGCGGGGACGTTTTTTGATAAGCAACCCCATGAGGCATACGATTATTTTGATAACTTGGCAAATAAGGCTAGAGATTGGGCACTTACCGGGACCCAAAATCCCGAGGGTCGCTCAATCCAACAAGGGGTGGGAAGATATCAACTCAAGGAAGTTGATGATGTCAATGCTAGGGTGGCTACCTTAGCAAGAAAGTTAGAGGCTCTTGAGGTGAAAAAAGTTCAATCGGTAGAGAGTGAGGAGTTGAGGGAAGGATGTTGTCTTGTGTGTGAAACCTCGGACCATACCACCGCTTCATGCCCAATCATTCCGGGTGTGAAGGAGGCTTTGCACGGCCAAGTTAACGCAATTGGCCAATATTCAAGAGGAGGGGGTAACCCCTATTCAAACACATACAACCCGGGGTGGAGAGATCATCCCAACTTTGGGTGGAGGAACAATGAAGGGACTTCAAACTCCCACAACTATCAAGGAGGGTATCAAAACCCTCAATCATACCAAGCACCTCCACCTCCACCTCCACAAGCACTTCCACCACAACATCCACCTCCACAAGCACTTCCACCACAACATCCACCTCCACCTTACCAACAAGCACCCGTGCCCCAATTCCAAAATCAACCAAGGCCATACCAACCCCTCCATAGGAAGCCCATAGAGGACAATGTTTACCAACTTGCCAATGACATGAGGGGGGTTAGTTCAAGGGTTGATAAACAAGAAAAAGTGCTAGACCAACACTATAGGTTACTTGAGGACATCCAAAAACAAATGTCTACGTTGACACAAGCTTTGACCCAAAATGTCCCGGGAAGATTCCCGGCTCAACCTCAACCTAACCCGGCGGTGAGGCAAGTGCACATAACCGAGGGTAAGAGTGACCCTAGTACAAGTCATGACCAAGTGCAAGCCATAACCACACTTAGAAGTGGAAAGACCATTGATAAAACTATCCCACCTCGGGATGAGACTTCTAGGAAGAGTGTTGGTCAAGGAGAGAGAGAGAAAGAGAAAGAGGAAAAAGAGCCGAGAGAAGAAGGGGGGGGGGGACTTAGCCAATCCCATTGAGATTTTGAGTGAAAGTGAGAGGGATAAGAGAAGGGACATAGTCAAACATGCTCCCTTCCCGCAAAGGTTGACCAAACCAAAGAATGAACTTCTAAATGCGGAAATTTATGAAGTGTTTAAACAAGTAAAGGTCAACATCCCTATCCTTGATGCAATTAAGCAAATACCTTCTTATGCTAAGTTCTTGAAGGACTTATGCACTTTTAAGCGAAGGTTGCATGTCAAGGAAACCGCCATGATGAATGAAAACCAAAGTGCGATTTTGCAATGTAAAACCGTGCCGAAATTCAAGGACCCCGGATGTCCTACTATTTCTTGTACCATTGGGAACACCAAGATCGATCGTGCCTTGTTAGACTTAGGGTCTAGTGTCAACCTTTTGCCCTTTTCAGTGTATAAGGAACTTGGCCTAGGAGAGTTGAGCCCTACTCGTGTTACCTTGCAATTGGCGGATCGTTCTATAAAGGTTCCAAGAGGTATCATCGAGGATGTTCTCATCCAAGTTGATAACTTTTGCTTCCCGGTCGATTTCATTGTCCTAGACACCCAACCTGTTGAGAGTTGCATAGCTCACAACCAAATTCCTGTGATCTTGGGACGCCCTTTCCTAGCTACTTCCAATGCCATCATACATTGTAGGAATGGGTTAGTGAAATTGTCTTTTGGCAACACCACCTTCGAGCTTAACATCTTTTCGGTTGCCAAACAAAAGGGGGAATGTGAGGATATCCGGGAGGTAGATATCATAGAGAGCATAGTTCAAGAGCACTTTGAGCGGGAGAGTTTTGAGGACCCTTTGGAGAGGGCATTAGTGAGAAGTGAACCGCATGCTTCACTTGATAGTGAGGGCATGGTGTCAAGTGAATTGTCTCATTTAGAGGGTGCGAGAGAGGAGTGTTTACATGTGGGTAAATGGACCCCTTCTTTTGAACCCCTCCACCCTAGTGCCGAGAAACCGATTCCTTCGGAGGAGAAGCCTCCCATTCCCGAGAGGAAACCCTTGCCTTCCAATTTAAAATATGCATTTTTAGGGGATGGGGAGTCATACCCGGTTGTGATTTCCTCTAGCTTGTCTGGGAGCCAAGAGGAAGGGTTGATAGCGTTGCTTAGGAAACATAGAAAAGCCCTAGGATGGACTATCGCCGACCTTCATGGGATTAGTCCTCTTGTGTGCACTCACCGTATTTTTTTAGAAGAGGAGGCTAAATCCATTCGTCAAATGCAAAGGCGATTGAACCCTAACATGAAGGAAGTGGTTAAAGGTGAGGTTTTAAAATTGCTAGATGCGGGTATCATTTACCCCATCTCCGATTCGAAATGGGTTAGTCCGACCCAAGTGGTGCCTAAGAAATCGGGTGTCACGGTGATAAGAAATGACAACAATGAGTTAGTGCCAACCCGTGTGCAAACCGGGTGGCGAATGTGCATTGATTATCGCCGCCTCAATAATGTGACCCGAAAGGACCACTTCCCTTTACCCTTCCTTGATCAAGTCCTAGAAAGGGTGTCCGGTAAGGCTTTCTATTGTTTTTTAGATGGATATTCGGGGTACAATCAAATCGATGTAGCCCTTGAGGATCAAGCCAAGACAACATTCACTTGTCCGTTTGGCACATATGCTTATAAACGTATGCCCTTCGGGCTATGTAATGCACCGGCGACATTTCAAAGGTGCATAATGAGCATATTTAGCGACATGATTGAGCAAATTGTCGAAGTCTTCATGGATGATTTTTCCGTATATGGGGATACTTATGAAGGTTGTCTTGGTAATTTAGGAAAAGTTTTGATGAGATGTGAGGAGAGTAACCTTGTACTCAATTGGGAAAAATGTCATTTTATGGTTACAAGTGGTATAGTTTTGGGGCATATTGTGTCGGCCGAAGGGCTTGAAGTTGATAAAGCAAAAATTGAACTCATTCAAAAATTGCCCGCCCCAACGTGTGTGAAGGAGATTAGATCATTTCTTGGGCATGCCGGTTTCTATCGGCGTTTCATTGAGGGTTTTAGTGCAATCTCTAGGCCCATGTGTCATCTTTTGTCCCAAGATGTTCCCTTTGAGTGGACATCTTCTTGTCAACAAGCTTTTGACAAGTTGAAAGGACTTTTGACCACCGCCCCAATCATTCGAGCACCCAATTGGTCTCTTCCATTTGAGCTAATGTGTGATGCTAGCGACTATGCCGTGGGGGCCGTCCTAGGACAAAGAGTTGACAAGAAGCCATATGTCATTTATTATGCTTCTAGAACTCTCAATGAAGCTCAAATCAACTATACCACAACCGAGAAGGAACTCCTTGCGGTGGTTTTTGCACTTGATAAATTTAGGTCGTACTTGATTGGGTCATTGGTCATCATCTACACCGACCATGCGGCCCTAAAGTATCTCCTCACAAAACCCGATGCAAAACCGCGCCTCATTCGATGGATACTTTTGCTCCAAGAATTTCATATTGAAATGCGTGATAAAAAAGGGGTTGAAAATGTAGTTGCGGACCACTTGTCTCGACTTCCCTTAAATGGGCAAGCCATGGACCCAACCCCTATCAAGGAGCACTTCCCGGATGAGCATCTCATGCATGTGAGTGCCGTTGAGCAAGTTTCAATCCCTTGGTTTGCGGACATTGCGAACTTCCTTGTCACCGGTGAGGTTCCTTCCACATGGTCATCCATTGACAAGCGTAAATTCTTCCGGAATGTGCGCTATTTTTCGTGGGATGATCCCCACTTGTTTAAGTATTGTCCGGACCAAATCATTCGCCGGTGTGTCCCAAATCACGAATTCCAACAAGTGATAGAATTTTGTCACTCTCATGCTTGTGGAGGACACTTCTCCTCCAAGAAGACCACGGCCAAAATTTTGCAATGTGGGCTTTATTGGCCCACCATGTTCAAGGATGTACATACTTTTTGTGTAGCTTGCGATAGGTGTCAACGGTTAGGAACACTTTCTAAGAGGCACATGATGCCCCTTCACCCCATCACTATTTTGGAAATATTTGATTGTTGGGGGATCGATTTCATGGGACCGTTTCCTAACTTGTTTGGGTACCTTTTTATTCTTGTTGCGGTAGATTATGTCTCAAAGTGGGTGGAAGCAATTGCCACCCGAAGCAATGACCACCAAGTGGTCTTGCGGTTTTTGAAAGAGAACATTTTTTGTAGGTATGGCATGCCTCGTGCCATGATAAGTGATGGCGGTTCACATTTTTGTAATAAGCTCTTTGCGTCTTTAATGCGTAAGTATGGTGTGGTCCATAAGGTTGGATTACCATACCATCCTCAAAAGCAAGGGCAAGTTGAGTTGAACAATCGGGAAATTAAGCGCATTCTAGAGAAAACCGTCAATCCCAATAGGAAAGATTGGTCTCTTAGATTGACCGATGGGTTATGGGCATACCGCACGGGCTATAAAACCATTCTTGGCGCATCACCCTATAGACTTGTGTACGGGAAGGCATGTCATCTTCCCGTCGAAATTGAGCATAAAGCATATTGGGCGATTCGTCAATGTAATGAGGATATTGATGTTGCGGGTACCCACCGAAAGCTCCAACTCAATGAGTTAGATGAACTCCGCAATGATGCATTTGAAAATGCAAAAATTGCTAAGGCCCGGATGAAACACTTTCATGACCAACAACATATCATTCGAAAAACTTTCAAAGTTGGCCAAAAAGTGTTATTGTATGATTCACGCTTGCATCTCTTTCCGGGCAAATTGCGGAGTAAGTGGGCCGGGCCATACATTGTTAAAGAAGTCTTTCCCCATGGAGCCATTGAGGTGCAAAACCTCACGAATGGCTCGGCATTTAAGGTAAATGGCCAGCGGCTAAAGCCGTATTTTGAGACGTTTCAAGGGGAGTTGGACTGTGTGGATCTCATCGATCCACCATCCTTTGAGTGACATTAGCTTGTCGTGTTTCATAATTTAGGAGTAGTTCTTTTGATTTTCTTTTTCTAGGTTTCTTTCTCTTTTCTTTTGGTAGTTAGTTGTGTACATTTGTATTCCCGAGAGTCCCGCCCTCCCCGTTGTTCTTTTCCTATTCCATTTTGTTCATGCCTTGAGGTCATGGCATGATTCCAGTTGGGGGGGGGCACCATTTGCATGATTCTGTGAACCATTCTGAGAATTTCTGCAGAACTTCAGAGAAGCTGTTTTTGCGATCGATCGGTGGGCCAAACCGATCGATCGGCCGATCGATCGTGTACGTTGCGATCGATCGGGCGATCGATTGGTGACGACTGCGATCGATCGGGGCTGTTACCGCACCGATCGAAAGGGAGCGGTATTGATCGATCGGCCGTTCGATCGGTGGCGCTCCATTTCGATCGGTCCGCGAGGCGATCGATCGGTTCAGGGGGCCGATCGATCGGTGACTGAGTTCTCTATATAAAGGCCACTGTTCACTGTTCATTTTCATTTCACTCGCGTTTACTTGAGAGTTTAAAGAGTCTGTTTGTCTGTCGGAGCAGCGAGGCCCTGCCAGCTCACTTTGGTGGACATTGTCTCGTCTGTTCACAGTTTTCTGCGCTTCGAGAGGTACTCCTTCCGCCGATCTTTGTCCATTCTTTTCATTTCCAGCTGTACTTAGCTTTGTAGAGAGTTATGGTCGAGACTAGGAGTTCTGAGGGTACAGCTGGGGCGGGGACTTCTCAGACTCTGGCCTAGTTCCAGCAGCTCCAGCGTGAGCATGCTAGGAGGGAGAGAGAGGGAGAGTATGATTCCACTCGCTTCCGGGGGAGGGATCAGGAGCGAGAGTTTGGACGGGTGTGGAGCGCCCGTAAGATAGTAGTGGAGAGGCGTTGGATAGTGAGTCAGTTTGATGCTGAGCCATATGGTTGGCTCCAGCCTTTGACCGACCGCCGGTGGTTGGGGTTAGCTTCTTTTAGGGGTCAGTACTCAGCCACCCTCGTGGCAGAGTTCATGGCTAACATTTCATCGGACCCCGTTGGTGGCGACAGGCATATTCTTCGCTCTTGGGTTCGGGGTAGGGATGTTGTTATCACCCCGGACTCCTTTGCTGAGCAGTTTGGTATACCGAGGGTTGCTAACCCTCAGTTCTCTTATGATGGGGAGCATCCACCATCTCATGAGGAGATGTGCGCTGAGATTTTAGCACCGGGAGAGTCCTGGACCGCTTCCCAGATCAGGATTAGGCAGATTGCTCCCAGATACCACCCGCTGTTCCTTTGGACTTGCTATTCGATCTTTCCACTAGGGAGGACGGTGGAGTGCAGTAGGATGCGGGGGCAGTTGATGTGGGCTATTGGCACGGGCAGGACTATTGACTTGCCCCACTTCATGTATATGGCATTGTGGGTCGCGACTCAGGTTGCTACTCCCCAGTCCAGCGTCCCTTTTGGTTGTTTTTTGACAGCGAGGATTAGGGCGGCAGGGGTTAGTGTTGCGGATGTTGTACTGCTCTCCTCTTCGACTGATATAGACTGGAAGACGGAGAAGAGAGCGGCAGGGCAGTTGTCGAAGAAGGGGGGGTCAGCTAGTTCGGCTCACTCGTCTTCTCAGCAGCCGGCTTCTCAGACTTAGGAGGAGACCCAGTCAGGGGAGTAGCGGCAGGATCAGCCAGTGCAGGCTCAGACTCAGGCTCAGGCTCAGGCTCAGGCTCAGGAGGAGCCAACTCCGGGGACGTTACTTCAGACTTTGGCAGCTATTCAGGAGCAGCTGACCGCTCAGCAGGCAGAGCGCCAGCAGTGGCAGGCCGACGTTATGGCTAGATTAGATCTTCAGGACACTGCCATTGCCGCACTTCAGGGTCAGCTGATTGACATTCAGCAGCAGCAGCAGACCCAGTCCACTCGACTCCAGGAGATTATCCAGCACCTTGGCCAGCCTCCTCCGGATGATGGAGACCTCTTTTCGGATCTTCAGATAGATTAGATGCATTACGCACTTCATAGCATTTCATTTCATATGATGTATCTAAATCTTTTTGATTATAGTGGATGTTTTTATTTTTGAGCTGTTTGTATAGTGATTTTTCGTATTGTGGCATACCCTTTTTGTATACATTTGTTGTGTTCTCTTGTCTTTTTCGTGTATATTTTTGGCAGTTCAGTTACAGGTGTACTTTTTGATTGATACCCATATCGCATGTATTGTTCCAACCGAGGTAATGGGTATTGTATGGTATTCGTATCGCCCTTTTCTATAACTTGACACCTTAGCTATGCCCTTAATTGTTGATATCATTTCTTTTTGGATTTTTTGTGATGGAGGTGTCAAGGTTGTTTCAAATAAGTACCATACCATGTTTTTGATTAAATTTGAGTTGATGATTAACCCACCTTAGAGATTATGATACATTGCAAGTTTTTGGCATAAAATCATTATAAGAGACAATTCACATTGTTGCGCACTAACATGTTATGTGATGCCGTGTGTTTCATTCTTATGCATGCATGTCCTTATAAGGTGGAGATTTTTACCGTGTGAGCTTTAGAGCCTATTTATCGCCTTTGAAGAGTGAATCACATTTATTCAAGATTATTTTTGTTGATCCTCATTCATTGAATAGCTTCATTATTTCTTGATGTTGGTTTACATGTTCGAGTGTTATATAGATCTATTGACCCCTTATACACTTTTGAAGTTTTGATTTGTTGTATTCTTCGGATTCTAAACAAATAGGCCATTTCATTCCATTGAGCCATTCCATGTGTATTTTTCTTCTTTTTAATATCCATATGCATGTGCATAAGTTTAAAGAGTGTCAATGCCAATAGATGCATTACTCTTATTTTTGTAAAGTTGGAGGTGTACGGAGTTGAAAAAAAAAAAAAAAAAAAAATCAAATACAAAAGAAGTGAGGTGAAGGAAGATAGTGAAAGTGATTCAAAAGAGTGGAAATGTGGAAGTGAATATCATTGATCATCATGTGTAATGTGCATGCATATGTTGAACCCTTTTTCCATTTTCTATCCTCTTACATGGCTCTTCTCTCATTCATCACCCTTATGGCCTTGATATCCGAAGATACATGAATCTTTAATTCAATTGTGTATGAGGCATTTATGTCAATTTTCTAGATTATGCTTAAGCTGTGAATATTCCTTCATGAAGCTATGCCAAGTCGATACACTTACAATTTATTCGTCTTTGGTTTTGGAATTGCTCTACTTGCATGGTTTATACATTTACTCGTTAAAAGAGCTTTCCATTGAGGGACCTAGAGCGTTCATGTTTAAAGTTGAGTGTATGCCTTGTGAGACTTGGATCGAAGCATCGAGGACATAATTGTACGAGTTTTGAATCATTAGGGTCATATGTCATTGGTAGTACGCGTCGATATGTTTTGTTTTCTTCCATGCTTTATGTCTTTACCTTGCTTTGGTTCACAACCTAGGTGGATGGAGATTTGACTTGAATAAGATTAATGCATGTATATATTTTTGTTTTCCTCTCATACTTTGATAGGGACTATCAAAGGTTTAGTTAGGGGGTGTTGATTACCCTTAGAAATAGTAATCTTTTGGCTTAAATTGTTAGTTGAATAGTTAAATTTGGTCTTAATTTAGTATTCTAACCCCTAAAACGCGTTAAAACTCTTTTTGTACACTTTTTGCAGGATTTGGAGCTCAAACTAAGGCAAATGGGCAATCTTTAGCATGACCGATCGATCGACCGATCGATCGCCCGATCGAACGGTCCACGGAACGTTCGATCGGCCGATCGATCGGTGATCCTGCGATCGATCGGTGATGCTCTGTTCACCTTCTGCAGCAAACTTCAGAGAGGGCGTTTTTCCGATCGATCGGGCGTTCGATCGGTGACGTCGGAATCCTCACAACAGACGATACAGAAGCAAACTTCAGAGGGGTCGGTTTTGCGATCGGTCGGGCGTTCGATCGCCCTGACCGATCGATCGGGCGATCGATCGGCCGATCGATCGGTCGTACACCGATCGATCGGTGTGTACAGACTCTGTTTTTCTGCAGAGTATAAAAGCTTTTGTTCGAGACAAAAAGGATATAGGGTATTTTCTGCAGCAGTTTGGACGGGAAGAAAGCTCCAAAAGTGGATTTTTGTTATCTTGTAAAGTTTTTGGTTAGATCTACTCTTAATGCTTTGTATTTATTGTCATTTATTGCTTTTGGATCATTGTAAGTGAATGTTGGTTATATATATGAAGTGAATGATTTTCTACATTTTCTAGCAACTTTCCATCATTTTCTTGGCACTTTCTCTCATTTTCTTGGCAACCAAACACTAGCTTTTTATAGTTTAATGTTAGATTTGTCTCTTTTTATGTTAGTTAACATGGATTCTAGTAGCTAAACACCCCTTGGATGTGGTTGTGAAGACCCACCAAGGATCTTCAAAGGGTTGAAAATGGGTTGTATGGACTTCAAAGTCATATCCTCAAAATTATATGGTTTCATTTGATTTAGTATGAGATTCATTAGAAAAACCTAGATTCATAACCCTTTGGTAATATTTATGCACAAATCAACATTTGGTATAGGTATTGCACATGTTTAAGGTTTGATTCTAGGGTACCAATTATATATTCTCTCTCTAGGCTCAATCAAACAAAACCCACATTTTTATAGCCGACATTTTCCGAATCAAGAATCCAAGGTGTGATTCTTGATTTGAGTTATAAAACCTCTCATTGGAAACCCTTGTTGTGAATTGGTGGATCAAAACAACCATGTCCAAGCTTTTCTCCTTAATCACATAAAACTAGCTTTTGTTGTTTTTTTCATAGTCACTAAATTATTGCATGAAGCATATAACCATCATTATCTCAAAACCAACATATTTTCGGTCTCTTTTATGTTAAGAATTTTTATTTGCAATCCATTAAGATAAGTACCCGTGCTAGTTGAGCTTTGTTGCTATATTTGCAGAATTCCCTTGGGAGAGAACGACACCGGATCCTCCGGTTTTACTACAAGCGCGACCTCCGTGCCCTTGCGGAGTGGCTCTAGTTGAAGCACAACTGGAGGCGTGCCAATAATCAAAACGGGTTCAAGGCGAATAATTTGTTCATGAAAATTCAGACTTGTCTCGATATTTTGGCCATAACTTTTTACTCTGATATTCGATTGAGCTGATTTTTATGTCATTGGAAAAAAGACTTCAAGCTCTACAACTTTGCCTTTAATGTACATTGGCTGAATTAAGATCTAGGGTGGTCAAATCAAGTTTTGAAGTTTATGGGGTCAAATAGCGATGAATAGTACCCGTCCAAATGGTTACTGTTCACCATCCGGACGCACTTCAAACGGCTGTTAGAGGCATTGTTCGAACGGTATTTGGACGGTTACTGTTCATCCAGAATACATTTTTTGCGTCCGAAACTACGTTTTTAGAGTGTTTTGTAAAGTTTTTAAGTAGTTAGGGTTGGTTTGAGCAAGAAGGCGGTGGGAGAGCTCCTCCAAGGTTGGTTTTTTCTATTTTTCTTCATTTTTAGTTTAGATTTAGCTTTGTAATTGTAGTATAAGTGTAAAACTTGTAGTTTTCTTATATTGTATTGTATTTTCTTTCACTTTCTTGCACTTTCTTGCATTTTCTTTGCAACCAAACATCTTTAATATTCAAGTAAATTTTAGATTTAAGTCTCTACATGCTTTCTTTACATTCTTACATTTTTTTTTTTATAATGTATTCAAGTAACTAGAATTTACATTGGGTTTAAATGTGAAAATCACTCAAATAATCCAAGGAATTTAATTGAATGTATCTCATGAAATAATTGCCATATTTTCTTAGAATTTGATTTTCTAGTAATTAGGTGTAGAATTTTAAAAAACTTAGATTATTGACTAAGTTTGGAGACTTTCATCACCCAAATCAATGGTATTAATTTAGGACTCTTGATTAGAAAAATACTCCACAATTGCTAGAAATTCATTCCCAACAATTGATTGAAGATACCTTAGAAAACTTCGGTTATTGACTATGTTTGACTAATCAATGCACAAACCACAAATTTGGTATTGACTAAGTTGAATCGATGGAATTAACGTTTGATTCCCCATTGAACATGTATATAGTTTCAATTGCTTGAGAATTATCGGTTTTTAAAGTTAAATATTCCAAATCAAACACACTTAAATGTTGTGTTTGATTTGAGTTATAAACCCCATTGAAAACCTTGGATGAAATTGAGTGATTGGATCATTTGAGTCCAATTCCCTTTTAATTGCTTTAATTCTATTTTCATTGTGCTTTACTTTAATCGTCTAGTATTAATTGCTTTAATTTACATTGCATTAGGTTAGTAATTCAAAACTATCATAAAAAACCCAAAACATTTTCGATCTTTTTATTTTTATTTTTATTTTAGATACAATTCCCCTTTTATTGCAATTCAATCCTAGGTTAAGGTTGGTATGAGTTAGGTGTTAGAGCCTATATTTGGCTAGGTCTCTTAGAAGATAACGATACCAGATCTTTCGTTTTATACTTCAACGCGACGCCCATACTGTTACGGGGTACTAAATTTATTTTGTAGTTTTCGAAACGAGTCACTCTAGGAGAACTATACGAACTGAATTCATAGTAACCTTAATTTCTTGATAGCTGTATGTATGACAATCAAGAATTAAACCTTGTAAGGGTACCCCATTTAGATTTCATGGAAAGGATTAAATTTTGGGGTTAGGATAAACAAAATTAAGACATTGCGACCCATGTAGTGAAAATTCTCGAGTACAGACGTATTTAAACTAATTCTCTTATGCTATGTTTGGAATCTGAATTTATTAAGAAAAAAATAAAAAAAAAAGAAGGTATTTTGTTCTTTTTTCTTTTGTCTTTTTCTTTTTCTATGCTTTTTCATTACTAAATTCTTGATCCACACACATTATTAGTTTGTTGGATTGCCATGAAAGCCGCACATGATATGCACGGAAGGTCATTGCTAATAAACTTGGCAGATTCTCTAGTATGACATGCTGCAAATAAGCACAAGAACTTCAACACGGAAATTAGCAGATTGAACTAAAAAGTTAATTGTAATTGCACTGTACCTCTTTGTAGTTTGAGTGAAAATTACATAACAACTTATGGTTTAAAAGTTAACATATAACCATCTTCTGTAGTTTAGATTTAACTGTGAAATGGATGGATATTGTTAAAATTAACCGTGATTAGGGTATTTTTATCATTTTATCTCTTTATAATGAGCCACCAAAATGATAATTTTGTCATTTTATGCCAAAATAAAGGGCTAACCTTCATGATTGGAGCATTTTTATCATTTTTCCTAATATGCCAAGGTTCCATCCATTTTACAGTTAAATTAATTTTCAAATTACGGAGGAGGTTATATAATTATTTTTTAAACAGAGGGATTTATGCAATTTCATTCAAACCACGGGAAAGCAAAATATAATTACCGGGTTTAATCCTAAATATTGAGATCTTATCCTAGAGCAATTATGGATATAATGATAGTTGTTGACTCTTTTAAGAAAAATAAAAAGAAATTTTATCCTAAACAAAGCCATGCAACTTGAATTTGAGGAACAACAGTTGCCAAGCTAAGGTCACCCAAGTTAAAATGGCTTACTTTCCATGTGAAAAAAGATGATAAAAAAATATTCTTGGCTTATAAACATTGTGATTTTTAATAAGCATGATAGTTCTAACCATTTATTTGGTCAATCATAAATGGTCCGAACCTGACGTACTAATGCAAGGGCAATATTATTTTGCTGCAGGTTCAATACCACGTGAGATTGGTGAACTTCATAATCTAGAGTTGTTGGAAATTAGCATCAATAGTCTAAGTGGTCCCATACCATCAAATATCTTTAACATCTCAACCTTAAAAGTCGTGTCACTCGTAAATAATTATCTTTCAGGCTACCTTCCATCAAATATAGGTGACTGGTTGCTCAATATTGAGAAAATATGACTAGGCAGAAATGAACTCCATCTCAAATGCTTCAAACCTCATTCCTTTGGAACTCTCCACCAACTCATTCACTGGATACACTTGATAGCTTAGAATTCCTTCAGTTGCTTAACCTTGAAGATAATAATTTGACCAGTAAATCTTCTATGCCACAATCTAGCTTCCTCTCTTCATTAATGAAGTGCAAAAAGTTGAGGCAATTGTTTTTATCAAAGAATAGTCTAAATGTTATCCTCCCAGCCACCATCGGGAATCTATCTTCTCTTGAGAGTCTCAGAGCTAGTAATTGCAAACTTAGGGGCCACATTCCTGGAGCTATTGGTAATTTGAGTAACTTCATGAGCATAGTTCTAGAAGGTAATGATTTATTTGGCGCAATTTCAGTAACATTTGGACAATTGCCGAATCTCCAAAATCTGAATTTGGGAGGCAATCAACTACAAGGGTCCATACCAAACTATTTTTGGGATTTAAGGGACTTGGCTTACCTATTTTTGGGTGGAAGTAACCTTTCTGGGTCGCTGCCGACATGCTTTGGGAATCTTATTTTCCTAAGGAGTCTTCTACTAGACTCAAATGGATTAACTTTGGCAATAACCTCGACCCTTTGGCACCTTAAAGGTCTTTTGGTACAAAACTTGTCTTCAAATTCTTTAAGCCGCGAATTACCATTGGAAATTGAAAATTTGAAGGTTGTTAATCAAATTGATTTGTCGAGGAATCAATTATTTGGCAACGTCCCAAGCTCAATTGGAAGCCTTCAAAACTTGCTCACCCTCTCCTTAGCACATAATAGATTCCAGGGTCCTATTCCTCAATCATTTAGTAGTTTGATAAGTTCGGAATTCTTGGATATGTCCCGAAACAATTTGTCAGGTGTAATTCCCAAATCCTTGGAACGACTCTCCTACCTAAAATATTTTAATATATCCTTCAATAATTTGGAAGGAGAAATTCTTGAAGGAGGACCTTTTGCAAACTTTACAGCTCAATCTTTTATTGGGAAAAAGGCGTTGTGCAGTGGGGCTCGGTTTCAAGTTCAACCATGTACTAATGATCATCACCAATTGACAAAAATAACGGTGGTTATAAGGAAATATATTTTACCAATAACTGCATCTGTAGTTCTTGTATTGGTTTCTATATGTGCGTTCACAAGCTGTCGAAAAAGAGATACAAGAATTTCAAATCATGAGATTTTATTTTATGAGAGAGCACCTAAAAGGTTTTGATACCAAGAACTTCAACAAGCAACAATTGGATTTGGTGAATGCTACATTCTTGATACAGGAAGCTTTGGTTCAAAATACAAGGGACCTTTTTGGATGGAATGAGAGAGAGGAAAGTAGAGAGAGAGAGAGAGAGGAGGAAACACAAAGAGGAGAGAGAGAAAGGGAGAGAGAGAGAGAGAGGAAAGTAAATAGAGAGAGAAAGAGAGTGGGAGAGTGTGGGCGGGATAAATAGGGGGGAAACGCTGCTGAAAGCTCGCAGATTTTTTTTTTCCCGCCAAAAAACAAAATCTTAAGTTGCATTTACCTTAGAGTGAAAATAAAATTTTAATTTTTGTAATTTTAAAAAATACATTTTCAAATTTAATTATTTTGATAAAAAAACCGTCAAGTTTCTTTTATTCCATTTAAACGACGCATTTAATGCTCTAACAACTCCACCACCTACATCTTCTTTTTCTTTCATGGCCATCACTCAACCAATTCACTTTCCCTCTCTCAACCTCTACATTCTAAAAATTAAATGCCAGATCCAACTTTCAAAAAGGCGAAGCAACTTATGGAGAGAGACACATCTTCAGGTTAAAAACCCATTTCTACCCTCTTTCCTTCGACTGACCTTCTCACTCCTTCCATCTCCATAATATCCAGAGACTCCAAATTGATATTCATGGCGGACCGAACTCACTCCGATCTAAGAATTACACCCAGTCAGAAGATAACCACAAAAGTGATATGTTGTTCAAGAAATTACCTACTTCTTCTTCAAGATCGAGCCATGGCAGCTTCTTAATCTTCAATCCCCCATCTGCTTAACTATTCCAAGGACTCCGATGAACTCAAGAGAATAATAGTAGACCCCCTCTTCTCTCCAATGTAATCAACTCGGGAAAACGCCTCAGCTATTCAGAAAACTGGGTTAGATATGGGACGGAAGTACTGTTCCCGAACCCGACACTAGTTTTGTATTTCATCTCCAAACCCGATCCGTCACCAACAGGCATCCGAACCTGCTCCGTTTGGGTTGGTATGGGTCCCCCTACCATCCCTAAGTGTGGAGATGGTAACGGAGCGGGTTTAGATCGGAGGATTTCTACTCCATTCCCACTTGTCATGGTAATCCTTCTTCCAAACTCGCCTCCTCTTGCTTAACCCCTTGTAAAACCCGCATCGTCCTGCTGTGCTACCTTTATCTTAGTGTTTCTTTCAAACACATTATTGACAAAATTATGAAAAAAAAATCACTAGAATTATATTTTAATAAAATATGTACATATAAAAATAAATATATATTTATAAACGAGGTGGGATCGGGTTGGAACGAGTTTTTGCATCTTGTTTTCATACTCGCCTCGCCCCAATTAGTATTATTCTATCCTAATATCATCTCATACCTATAACCAATAGGAGCAGAGCGGAGTGTAGAAACCATATATCGAGTTATTTTTCCATCCACACCTAGGTGTGACCGTGTGAAGTAGCTAGAGGGAGATAGAGCTAGTCTAGTGTACTTATGAATTAAATTTATGAAAGCTTAAAAAAGCCTTTGAAATAAGTGATTTTTTAAAATTAGCTTAAGTTTATGGCTTATAAATTTTTTAAAGAACAATCCAAACACCCCTTAGGTGAGTGATATTAGTGTATGCTTGGTTGTGAGCGAAGTCATCCTTGAGAGGTATGAGTGTTGTGTATCAATAAAACTTCTTTGGATATTTTCGAATGATTCCGTTGCGTACTTAACAATTTAGTATCATAGCTACAACAATTTAGTATCAAAGCTATGCACTCAAAAGTATGTTATGAAATTTGGAATTATGAGTTGTAGTGATATGTTATACTACATTCACGTAACCCGTTAAAACGAGAAGCCGATGTAGAAACTATAAATAGCACATACCCAATTATTTTACTTTTATATTTATTTTTTTGAAAGGAGTTTATAATGCTTTAGAAGCACAAAATATATAAAAATAAGTAAATAAATAAATTGCAAATGGTATACTTATTGAGGTCGATGATTTTTAAATACAGATTATTTTAAAAATAGTAGGGCTCGAAATAAATATTCAACAAACCATGACAATCCTTTACCATTTTTATCTTGTCAAAATTCTAGACAAAAAGCCAATAGTAATTACCACAAAAATGGTGGGTCCTGTTTTAAAATTATTAAGTAGATGGAAAGCTTCTCAAACCAAACGATCATGGAGTGGATGATTACATCAATGGGGGCAAATTCCATTTATCTTGTACCAGAAGTCCAGGCACCATGAATACTGGCCTTGTTTTTAAACCGACGGACCATGGAATGGATGAATTGGTCAATGGCCGAATTCCATTTATCTTGTGCGAAAAGTCCAGTCAAAATTTATTATTAGAAGCTCGAGGCGAAATAACATTACTATATATCTTCTTTTTTGAATTTTGAGATTAAAATCATACAGAATAAACTGATGATGGAGAGGATTCCAATCTTTTTCCCTACTTTCAAAAATCTCTGCAGACTTTGTATCCAAGTTTATATTTGTGAAGACTGTAAAAACCGTTTAATTATCAAAGACATTGGATTGAAAAAATAAAATTTCAATATTCATGCAATGCATAATTTTGTATGAAGTGTTGGACAAAATTGGAAGAAATATACTTACGCCAAGAAAACATTTACCGCAATGTGCACACTTTTATTAGCAAATATTTAAGTGCCGAATATGATTGCTGTGAGGATCAGCCTTAAAATAGCTAACTAAAGATAAATTTGATTGCATTGAGATTTAGGAGGTCTCTGAATTGAGCTTTATAGTAGTCTTTACCTGCCTCAGTCAAAGCTGGTCTAATCTTTCCTGTTGCCTAAAGTACTCCTACTGCACTATTAGAATAAAAAGAAGAATTTGGATACAAAAAAACTATTCTTTCAAAAAAAATTTGTATAAAAATCTCACTAGAATAATGTAACGATGACATTTTTATAATTAAAAGCAATTATTATAATTGCATGTGCCATCCAAACAACCTCAAAGCAGCAGACTGATTAGTTACAAAAACAGTAAGAATAAAAAAAATGCATATTTAGAAAAAGACCATGATGATGGACAGAAGTTTTCAATGCATGTCTGCTTATAGGTTCAAAGAAACAAAGAGTGATCATTAAAGAGAGACATTTTGTCCTGTGATCGGCTTTAGAGAGGGTACAAAAATCACTAGTCGATTGCCAAAAAGAAGAGTGGAGCTCACCAAAAAATGATAAGTTATTCTTCTCTCATATATAGCTTATATTTCAAGCATGATAATAATTAAATTAAAAATATTACAAAAATTTTGGAAGTCCTAATCAATCCTGACAGACGATTTGTCAAGCATCTTAGAGGAAGTAATAGGTAATCAGCACTTTCTAGGCAGAGATATAAAGAACAAACCAGGAGTGATAAAAGACCATAAAAATTTTGGAACTTGTAATCAATCTTGACAGACACAATTTCTCAAACACCTTAGAGACCCAACTTGAAGTGATGAAAGAGCTAATAGTTGTCAATCAGTCGTCCAACAAATACAATGCATGCCTGTTTATAGGTTCAAAGAGACAAAAAGTGATCATTAAACAGAGACATTTTGTCATGTGATCAGTTTCAGGGAGGATACAAAAATCGCTAGTAGATTGCAATAAGAAGAGTGGAGCTCACCAAAAAAGAGAAGTTATTCTTCTCTCATATATGTAGCTTATATTTAAAGCATGATAATAATTAAATTAAAAATATTAAAAAAAAAATGGAAGTCAGTAATCAATCCTGACAGACACAATTCGTCAAACATCTTAGAGGCAGTAATAGGTAATCAGCACTTTGAAGGCAAAGATATAAAAAATAAACCTGGACTGATAAAAGACCACAAAAATTTTGAAACTTGTAATCAATCCTGATAGGCACAATTTATCAAACATCTTAGAGGCAGTAATAGGTAATCAGAACCTTGTACGCAAACATATAGAGAACAAACCTGGAGTGATGAAAGACCTAATAGTTGTCAATCAATCGTGCAATAAATAGAAACAATGAAGAAATTTCAAGAACAGTCTTCTATTGAAAAACTCTGTCTGCAAAGAATGTAGGAATTCCAACAGTCTTCAATGAAAATCTTTGTCCCGAAACTAGAAAGAATGACGAAATTTCAAGTATTCTTCTATGGAAAAACTCTGTCTGCAAAGAATGGAGGAATTTGAACGGTCTTCAATTAAAAATCTTTATCCACTACATAGAAAGAATGAAAAATTTTCAAGATTAGTCTTCTATGGAAAAATTGTCTGCAATGAAAGAGGCGGTTCCTTACACGTAAATTTATAATTGAGTAAGGACTATTTTTGGAACAAAAAGATTAGGAAACACTTTTGAGGCTTCGGCCTTTTAAAATAGTAGCGATAGAGATAGAGATGTTTTAAAATGTGACTATATACATTTTGATCGGTTGGTCCTTAATTTTTTGAAGTTTAGCCATGTAAGGATTACTAGAAGCTGTCGATGTATAAAAGGCGATTTAGTATGAGGATTTACAGAGACTAGTGCAGTGTTGGTTGTGTGCGCGTGCCAAGTATCATGAGCATTGTTTTATTGGTCATAAGTTGAAGTACATGAGATCTTGCATTTAGAGGATTGGAGCCAGAAACTACAATTGTGGAGTCGGTTACGTATTGATGGGTTAGCGAGGGAAGACTCTACTTCATTAGGGTTTGGAGAGAACTTTCAAAAGCTGTGACGCTATTTTGAGGGAGGGATAAGTTTAAACCCTAAGAGAGAGAGAGAGAGAGAGAGAAGAACAAGGATCGGTAAACTTTGCAAAGGGCTAGCCAAGAGTGTTGCGGGTTTCATCCTTCAGGTATGGCAGTTAGTTTTGGGCATTGTAGTTTGTATTGGAGTATTAATTAAGTTAGTATATTGGCATTTATTGGGTTTGGTTGATTTTTATGGGCATGATATTTGCTGTAAATCTGTTGGGTGATGGTGTAAGGAGAATGGATAGAATTCCTAGAGTCTGGTGTAACGCACTTGTGACGTGTTCTATGACTGGAGTATCTTTATACATAAATAGACCATGGCTTGGTTTTGGTTAGCTGTGGCAATTTGAACCCAAAATTTATGGACCTACTCAAATTTGCTTATTTAGAAATCATCCCAACCAGTTTAAATCTTTAAGCGGGTTGCAATTAGGTAATTATATGTGCACTCATTTAGTATCAGTAGCTGCTTGAAGATGGATGTTCAATGAATTGCAATAATGAGTATTTTATAAAAAAAATATAAAAAAATAAAATTAATTGATAAGAACACTTGAGACCACCACGCGAGTGAGACTACAAATTTGTTAATGCATACATATATATATATATATATATATACTAGTGGTCTTCGCACATGCCGACCACATTATTCCAATATATGAACACAAAAAGAATAGGACAAACGTATAGATGATCAACTAATAAAATGCCATGAAACTAAATAGTGCCTATAGATACAATATGATTAAATAAAATCCAAAAACTCCCACAGCAACCGTATATGTATATATGTGTATGTAGGCTTGCCAAAAATTTATCCCTATGCCTTTGTGAACATTGTAGATGTCTTAAAGAGCTACACCATGGATTGATAATTTACAAATATTTTCCCCTTCAAGAATTATTGAAAAGAAAGCGAAATATTTTCTTTCGCTGCCATTATGTTGCAGTAGATATGCATTATTTTTTATGATAAACATCTATGTAGGCTTGCATCTTTGTTGCTGCCATCACTGTCCAAGAATCACATTGCTCAGTAGCTAGCCCAGCACGTCTGCATATAGCGAAAACAAAATAGAAGGTATTACAAATTACACTCTGGAAGTGACAAAATTATAAATATAAAAAATAAAATTTAAGGGTTATTGTGAAGGATTTACTACTACCATCTCATCGAGTATCCCAAGCTTTGGAGACTGCTGGTTGTAATAAAAATAAAAATAGTGATCAATAGTAAACATTGACCAATGTAGTAATTTTTACACAAGAGCTGGAATGCATTCTTGCCAAAATTGGAGAACAGAGACGATTAAAAGGTAGCAATACTTACATTTGATGTAACAAAGAAATAGGCCACAGGACGAACTTACCATAAGTATTGGCACCACAACTAACTGGTAGCAAAACACTGATGGATAGTATCTCATTAATTGGATCCAAGATTCAAATTGAAAAAAAATTCCACTGGAAAGCACTGATGATAGGTGATATAGGGTTAGTGTACAAGGGCCACTTAAATGAAGAACCTGGTTTAAGATGTTTTTGTCAAAGCATTGCAATGAAAATCTTTCATCTCTGGCAGCATTACAAGCCTAAAATCCAGGTAGCATGAGTAAGATGTCTTGAATAGTTAGAAAAGGCGAGGCAGTAAAGTTCTTCCACCAGCCGGTTTTCAGAACCAAAATAAATAAATAAAAAAACCTAACATTTTCAATGGCAAGGCCAATAAAAACCCACGAAATATACAAGGCGTTGCTGTCAATTTGAGCAAATTAATCTGATGCAATAATAAACTGTTGGGAAATTATGGCTACACTTAATTCTATTTGTACCTCTCCATTGATCCATATTGCCACTGTTCTGATATGCTGCATAGTGTGTCTAATGCCTTTAGAATAACATGTCTGGAGGTAATAGGCCCCTCAACCCAGTTTCAGAATCTGAAATTTCTTAAGAAGAAACCACCTGAACTTGTAGCAAACACATCGTTATCAACCTCGTATACATGTATTTCAAAGCAGAAAAATTGATCAAGCAATACCCAAAAAAAAAAAAATTTCAGAAAACAGAGACTCGCGGAGGGAAAAGAATTTTTCTTTGGGATTTTGGGAATTTCATACCTGAAATGCTTGTCACCACGGATTCTGGTCGTCGTAAACCAGAACATGAATCCCCAAACGCATATATATATACACAAACCGATATGACGATGGAAGCGTTAGGCGGACGCATGAAATGATTAAGGCGGTGGGTGTGAGGCGGTTTAGATGTGAGCTAGCACTGCAAGCGCTGCAGCATTTGGGTGCAGATTGGCAGCATACGGCGTGGCATCGGAACTCGATCGGCATTATTCATGAAAATCCTTGCTGGATACGGTGGAGGGTTTTGCAATTTAGCTGTGGCACATATGTAAATGGAGTATCTGGCTGAGGGCATAATGGTAACTTCGTTCAGCTAGGTTGTTAACCTTATTTAACCGTTCAAACTGTCTTGGAGTTTAGTGTGTTGTCATTTTCTCTCTCCTCCTCCTCCCCCCTCTCTCCCCACAAATTGAATGCTCTCTCACACGGCCATACCTCAACAAAATAATATAGGCAGCCTATTGTATGATAATATAAAATATATATATACACGTATATAGAATGTAAAAGAAAAATAAAATAATAAGTAGGTAAGTTATTTAGTGGGTTCATTGTGTCCAAAGTTCAAAAATTAAATGTTTGAAATGGAGAAAAATCTTATCTAAAAGAATATATAGACTGTAAAAGGGTTCGGTCAGGTCAATAAATGGGCCGGCTCGACAAAAAAATATGGATCTGATAAATTATTTAGTGGGCCCATAATATTTAGGATTACAAACAAATCTTTAAAAGAGGAGAAAAAAAATTATATATTAGAAACGGGTTGGTTTTGGGTTAACAGGTTCAACTTGTGCCCAATTAAACCCTCCCAAATCCAACCTGCTGGTTAATTAGATATATTTAGATTAACTCATTTCAAATTGCAATCCATAAACACCCAACCCAAACCCGTCTAATTACCACACCCTTAGTTTTAGTTCTTTTGGGCATCAGATTAATGCGGCGATCTGCTAATGAGATTATGGAATGGGTCTCAGTGTTTTAACGTATTTGTATGTATATATATAGTATTGATAACATATAATTTAAAACGAAAAAAGAAAAGTGATGGTCTGTCCAAGAGGGCAGCCATGGCTGGCAACTTGCCGTACAAGGTGGCTTCAGGCTAGTTCTTGTGTGCAATAGTACATGATAATACGACAAGTATAGTTGGTCTGCCCCCTAATGGATAGACCAGGTAAGTCCAAGCTGTGTCTCCAAACCCGTACCCTCGAACTTCCTTCTTGATCAGGTCTGCCAACAAACCTTCAGGGGTATAGCTCCAGTAGTGCACCAAGCGCCTCCATTAAGGGACCCACCCCGAGATTCTTGCCTGATGATCAGCCTCCACGATCCCATGATTAGGGTGGTTTCGTCCATGACTGGGGACATGGCTCATGAAGCCTAACGTGAGGGCATGACACTCCCCTATGATCCTTAGTGCGCAATTTGAGGTCACGATTAGCTTTCTCATTAAGGTGCCCACAATCTGAGCCACACTCCTTGCCAACATCTCTATAAAAAGGAGCAGTCATCAACTCCAATGAAGGTACGAAACACACAAACTTTTGAGCATTGTTATTCTGCCCATTTATCTTTAGCTTAACTTTGGCATCAGAGTGTCTTTCGTAGGCACCACACTGGTGTCCCAAGCGGATGGGGTTTCTTGCTCCAACCATTTGTATCAGAAGTTGGGAAGATCGTACAAATTCACTGCACCATCAGTTGGTGTCGTCTATGGGAACGACATTCTGATCGCTTCATGGTCTTGACCTGATCTGGTGCTACATCTTTCAGGCTAGACACAACAATGGAGGAACAAAGCATGACAAGGATTATTGCCTTAGAACAGCAAACCACCGAAATGATGGCGGCCATGAACTAGCTCCAAGCCCGAAACCAGGAGTTGGAAAGGAGATTGCCTCCTCCACCAGCGACGGCGATGGCAGTGGACCCTCCACCGTCGGAGGACCCCCTGAGGCAAGTGGACCAACAAGCAACAAGGAATCTGGAAGGAAACGCTGGTGATGGAACGAAGCACTTGCCTCAGAGGGGGGCTGGAACCCACGCTGATGAGGCCCAAAGCCACATGGCCCAATCCAAGGCGGCGACGGTGCTACTTTCGGAGCACACCGGCGAAACCCGTCCAGTATGGGACGAGCAGTTGAAGGAGACGCGGGCCCACTGGCTGGAGTGATTGCTGCCGTAAAAGAAAAAGGCCCCAGCACAGTAGAATAGTTAGTAAACAGGACAGGTACGCCATTCACACCAGCCGTAATGAGAGTACCCTTACCCCAAAAGTTCAAAATGCCCACCTTGAGTCTTTTGATGGCATGAAAAATCCCTTGGACCACCTCAAGATGTATAAGGCCCTAATAGACCTCCAGGCTTTCCTCGATGAGATCATGTGCAGAGTGTTTCCTACCACCCTCAAAGGACCAGCCTGGATTTGGTTCAACAGACTTCCCCCCGGGACCATTAGCAAATTTGTAAATCTGAGCAGACTATTTGTCAGCCATTATATTGGAGGGCGGGGGTAGAGGAGACCCTCCACCTCTCTATTCAACTCCAAACAACGCGAGAAGGAAACTCTACGTGAGTTTGGCACCCACTTCAACCAGGAAACTCTCTACGTAGATGACCTAGACCAGAAAGTGGCCGTAGCGGCTTTCATTGTAGGGATCAGAACCCCTAAGTTCCTTTTCTCCTTGGCTAAGGAGGTGCCCAACAACATGGCTGCATAGATGCTCTGAGTGTAGAAATACATGAATGCAGAGGATACCCTCAAAGCTAGGGAAGACCCGGAGAGCGACAACACAAGTCTAGACAAGAAGAGGCTGGCTGAAGAAAAGAAAGATGACAGAGCAACCAAAGTTCCCAAACTGACCGAGCAGAATCCTAAGGTAGAGGGCAATAGAAGCAGGCCAGCCAGGTACACCCAACACTTTACCCTACTGAACGCTCCCTTAGACCAAGTACTTTATGAGATAAAGGGGAACCAGCATTGAAGTGGCCAGGATGGATGAGGTCCCCACTAGAAAAGAGGCCAGCCCACAAGTGGTGTCGTTTCCACTAGGACCATGACCATGACACTGAAAATTGCTAGGATCTCAAACAACAAGTGGAGAACCTGATCAAGCAAGGGAAGCTGGGAAAATACATAGCCGGGGGAAGGTGCAGTGAAAGGCAAGTTCAGCCAGCCCATCAGTTAGAAAGACGCAGCCTTGAAAGGGCGGGGCAGAACCAACAACCCATGGGAGAGATAAGGGTCATTTTTGGGGGATTCATAGGTGGCGGGGAGTCCTTATCCGCCAGGAAGAGGCACGATAGGGAAGCATGGAGTCAGAAAGAAATCATGTCCATAGACCGATCAGTCAAAAGGTCTAAGGCAGAGAACGCCCCCATCACATTTACTGAAGAAGAGTAGAGGCCTTGTGTCAACCTCATTACGATCCCTTGGTCATATCAGCAGTGGTTTCCAACTTCCTGGTACGAAGAATCCTCGTGGACAGTGGCAGCTTAGTCGACATCATTTTCTTGCAAGCCTTGCAGCAATTAAATGTACGCATGGAGAAACTGAAGCCAGTCAACTCCCTCCTGGTCAGCTTCACCAAAGACAAGGTCGCTCCCTTGGGGTCGATAGCTCTGCCGGTAACCTTGGGGACTGCACAACAACAAATTATGAAGATTGTGACCTTCCTGGTAGTGGACTGCCCTTCGGCCTACAATGTCATTGTTGGCCAAACAACCCTCAATGAATTCAAGGCCATACCATCCACCTATCATTTGAAGGTCAAATTCCCCACACCATAAGGAGTGGGAGTAGCCAGGGGTGACCAACAGACTGCCAGAGAATGCTATATGGCATCCTTTAAAGGAGAGATGAAGGAGGCCATTATGATTGAAGAACTGGAAGTCCGAGATGAGGAGGAAACTAGGAGGGGGGAACCTGTCGAAGAACTCGAAGAGGTCATGGTCGGAGCACCAGACCAGATCAGGACAATAAGGATAGGGATGGCAGCACCAGAAGAAGTCAAGGAAAAACTGAGAAGGTTCTTCAGGCAGAATGCCAACGTCTTCGCCTGGACCCATAAAGACATGCCAGGCATTAACACCCACATTATTACTCACCATCTGAACATAGACCCAGCTGCAAAACTAATAAGACAAAAAAGGAGGAACTTCGTGCCAGAGCGCAATGAGGTAATAGCTGAAGAGGTAGAGAAGCTGACTAAGGCCAACTTCATAAAGGAAGCCCAATATCCCTCTTAGTTGTCCAACGTAGTCATGGTGAAGAAGGCGAATGGAAAATAGAGAATGTGCGTGGACTTCACGGATCTGAACAAAGCCTGCCCCAAGGATAGTTTCCCCTCACGGATCTGAACATGAAGTTGAACTCAGCAAAGTGTGCATTCGGAGTGGCCTCTGGCAAGTTCTTAGGGTTCATGGTCTCTAACAGGGGAATAAAGGCAAACCCTGAGAAAGTTAGAGCGATTATGGACATGCTGCCCCCAACGTCCACCAAAGAGGTACAAAGACTTGCTAGTAGAGTGACAGCACTGAATAGATTTATTTCAAGATCCACAGATAAGTGCCTCCCATTTTTTAAGATTTTACAAAAAGCTTTCAAGTGGACAGTAGAGTGTGACCAGGCCTTCCAGGGACTCAAATAGTACCTGGGCTCAGTCCCACTACTTAGCAGAACCATTGAAGGGGAAGAGCTTTACCTCTATTTAGCATTGTCGGCCATAGTGGTCAGCTCAGCCCTGATCAGACATGAAGATGGTATCCAGAAGCCGGTCTACTATGTGAGTAGAGCCCTGAGGCGAGCAGAAGAACGATATCCCAAACTGGAACTGCTGGCGCTCGCCTTGGTAACATCAGCTCGGAGGTTGAGACCATATTTTCAAGCCCATACCGTAGTAGTTCTAACTGACCAACCACTGCAGAAGATACTCCACAAACCAGAGACTTCAGGCAGGATGGTCAAATGGTCAGTTAAATTAAGCCAGTTTGACATTCAGTATCACCCAAGGTAGGCAATCAAATGTCAAGTTGTGGCAGACTTCATCGTTGAGTTCACCCACCCAACAACCCAACCTGACACAAACCCTGACCACTCATAATGGGTCCTTAATGTCGACGACTCCTCCACCGATAACTCCAGCAGTGTCGGAATTGTTTTGGTCACCCTCGAAGGTCACAAATTAGAGTATGCTGTATGGTTCAAATTCCCAGCCTCCAACAATGAAGCCGAGTATGAAGCCTTGTTAGCCGAACCCTGAATAGCTAGGCGAATTGGGGCAGAACATATCTTGGTACATAGCAATTCCCAGCTCATAGTTGAGCATGTTCAAGGTTACTATGAGGCCAGAGGGGAAAAAATGCAAAAATACTGTCAAATGGCAAAAAACCTAACCAAGAGGTTCTTTTCGGTGCTATTAGAAAGAGTACCCAAGCTGCAAAATGAAGAGGCAGACTGACTAGCCAGGATAACATCGTCTTAGGAAGAAAATTCAGGAGTCCCCATGGAAATGCTAGATTCGCCAAGCATTCAGAGTTCAGAAGTATACCATGTGGAACAGGGAGTTGAATGGGCGACACCGATAAGAGATTATTTAGAATGAGGGGCCTTGCTAGAAGATAAGACTAAGGCTAAGAGAATCCAGTACAGAGCTAGTAGGTACACCATGATGAATGGGACACTATACAAGAGAAGGAACTCCTTACCTTGACTCAGGTGTGCAGGAAAGGCAGATACTGATTACGTCATGAGGGAGGTGCATGAAGGGGTGTGTGGCAACCACTCGAGTGGACGGGCCCTAGCCAAAAAAAAATACTCAGAACAGGTTACTACTGGCCCACCATGGAAAAGGATGCCCAAGACTTTGTAAAAATATGTGACAAGTGCCAACGGTTCTCAAACGTCCCAAGGCAACCACCCCAAGAGTTGACTCCTATCTAGAGCCCCTGGCCGTTCGCCCAATAAGGGATCAACATTGTGGGACCTCTGCCTATTGGAAAAGGCTAGACCAAGTTCGCAGTGGTTGCGGTAGACTACTTCACCAAGTGGGCAGAAGCTGAGCCTCTTGCCACCATCACCGAACAGAGAATGAAGAGCTTCTTATGGAAGAATATCATCTGCAAGTTCGGAATCCCCAAGGTGGTCATCACGGACAATGGGAAGCAATTCAAAGGTGGTCAATTTGGACAGATGTGCTCAAATCTCTAGATCAGCCATCATTTCTCATCTCTAGAGCACCCCCAAGCCAATGGCCAAGTGGAAGTCACTAATAGAACCTTATTCAACATCATTAAGGCCAAGCTAGAAAAGGCGAAGGGCTTGTGGGCTGAAGAACTTCCCAACATTTTGTGGGCCTATCGAACAACGAAAAGGGTAACAACGGGACATACCCCGTTCCCATTGACATTCGGATCGGAAGCGATCATTTCGGTAGAAATTGGTTTGCATTGTCCCAAAGTGGAACACTATAAACTGGAAGTGAACAACATGGCCCTAGAGGTTAGCTTAGATCTACTTGAAGAAAAAAGGTTGCAAGTGGCTATGGAAATAGTAGCCTATCGGCAACGAATGCATAGATACCACGACGCTAAGGTGAAGCCCCGGACATTCAAAGTAGGGGATTTGGTTCTCAAGAAAGTCAATCAATCCACCAGAAGGCTCAGCAACGACAAGTTGGGACCGAATTGGGAGGAGCCTTACAGAGTGAAAGGCTTTTCACGGAAAAGAACCTATAGGTTGACAGGGCTTGATGACAAGGACTTGCCCAATCCTTGGCACGTTGAACACTTAAGGAAGTACTATGTATGATATACCCTGCTCTCATTAATAAAATGTTTACTCATTGAAAATCCCAAACAGCTAAGTCCATTGTAATGAATAAGGCTGTTAAGCCCAATTGGCCAGTCCCAAAGACTAACCAGACAAAGCCGAAAGGCTACAAGGCTATTAAGTCCAACTGTTCAGCCCCCAGGACTAACCAGACGAAGCTGAAAGGCCACAAGGCAGTTAAGCCCAACTGATCAGCCCCTAGGATTGACCAGACAAAGTCGAAAGGCCACAAGGCTGTTAAGCCCAACTAGTCAGCCCCCAAGACTGACTAGGCAAAGCTAAAAGGCCACAAGGTTGTTGAGCCCAACGGGTCAGTCCCAAAGACTGACCAGACAAAGCCGAAAGGCCACAAGGTTGTTAAGCCCAACCGGCCAGTGACTCGCCCCCAAATGCAGTATTCCTAGAAATGGAGTTAACACCTCGCAAGAGTACGGGGGTCTCGATGAATTATAAACCGGAAGATTCGGTATCGTTCTCTCCCAAGGGACTTGCCCAATATAGGCTCTAGCACTTAACTCACACTAACCTAACCTAGGATCGAATTGTAATTAAAGAGGGGAATTGGATCTAAAATAAAAAGGAAAATAAAAAGACTGAAAATGTTTTGGGTTTTTTATGATGGTTTTGAATTACTAACCTAATGCAATAGAAATTAAAGCAATTAACACTAGACAATTAAAGTAAAGCAAAGTAAAAATAGAATTAAAGCAATTAAAAGGGAATTTGGCTCAAATGATCCAATCACTCAATTTCATCCAAGGTTTCCAATGGGGTTTATAACTCAAATCAAACACAACATTTAAGTGTGTTTGATTCGGAAGATTTAACTTTAAAAACCGATAATTCTCAAGCAATTGAAATTAGATACATGTTCAATGAAAAATCAAAGGTTAATACCATCGATTCAACTTAGTCAATACCAAATTTGTGATTTGTGCATTGATTAGTCAAACATAGTCAATAACCTAGGTTTTCTAAGGCATCTTCAATCAATTGTTGGGAATGAATTTCTAGCAATTGTGAAATATTTTTCTAGTCAAGAGTCCTAAATTAATACCATTGATTTGGGTGATGAAAATCTCCAAACTTAGTCAATAATCTAAGTTTTCTAAAATTTCACACCTAATTACTAGAAATTTGAATTCTAACAAAATATGGCAATTAATCTATGAGATACCTCCAATTGAATTCCTTGGATTATTTGGGTGATTTTCACATTTAAACCTAATGTAAATTCTAGCTACTTGAATACATCATAAAAAACATGTAAGAATGTAAAGAAAGCATGTAGAGACTTAAATCTAAAATTTACTTGAATATTAAAGATGTTTGGTTACAAAGAAAATGCAAGAAAGTGAAAGAAAATACAATACAATGGAAGAAAACTACAAGTTTTACACCTATATGATTACTCTTAGAAATAGTAATCTTTTGGCTTAAATTGTTAGTTGATTAGTTAAATTTAGTGTTAATTTAGTATTCTAACTCCTAAAATGCATTAAAACTCTTTTTGTGCACTTCTTGCAGGAATTAGAGCTTAAACTAAGGCAAATGGGCAAATGTGGGGATGACCGATCGATCGCCTGATCGAACGGTCCACGGAACGTTCGATCAACCGATCGATCGGTGATCTTGCGATTGATCGGTGATCCTCTGTTCGACTTTCTGCAGCAAACTTCAGAGAGGGCGTTTTTCCGATCGATCGGTCGTTCGATCGATGACGTCGGAATTTCCTCCACAGACTATACAGAAGCAAACTTCAGAGGGGTCAGTTTGCGATCGATCGGACGTTCGATCGCCTGGACCGTTCGATCGGGCGATCGATTGGTGTGTACAGACTCTGTTTTTCTGCAGAGTATAAAAGCTGTATGTTCGAGACAAAAAGGGTTCTAGGTCATTTTCTGCGGAAACTAGATAGTGAAGAAGCTCCAAAAAGGGGATTTTTGTTATCTTGTAAGGTTTTTAGTTAGATTTACTTTTAATGTTTTGTATTTAATATCATTTATTGCTTTTCGATCATTGTAAATGAATGCTTGATATATATATGAAGTGAATGATTTTCTACCTTTTCTAGCAACTTTCCATCATTTTCTTGGCACTTTCCCTCATTTTCTTAGCAACCAAACACTAGTTTTTTATAATTTAATGGTAGATTTGGCTTCTTTTATGTTATTTGACATGGATTCTAGTAGCTAAATACCCCTTGGATGTGGTTGTGAAGATCTACCAAGGATCTTCAAATGGTTGAAAATGGGTTGTATGAACTTTAAAGTCATATCCTTAAAATTATATGGTTTCATTTGATTTAGCATGAAATTCATTAGAAAAACTTAGATTCATAACCCTTTGGCAATATTTATGCACAAATCAATGTTTGGTATATGTATTACACATGTCTAAGGTTTGATTCTAAGGTCCCAATTATAGATTCCCTCTTTATGCTCAATCAAACAAAAACTCACATTTTTACAGTCGACATTTTCCAAATCAAGAATCCAAGGTGTAATTCTTGATTTGAGTTATAAACCTCTTATTGGAAACCCTTGTTGTGAATTGGTGGATTGAAACAACCATGTCCAAGCCCTTCTTCTAAATTGCATAAAACTAGCTTTAGTTGTCTTTATTAGTCATTAAATTATTGCATGAAGTATTGAATCACCATCATCTCAAAACCAACATATTTTTGGTCTATTTTATGTTAGAAAAAGATAAGAATTTTCATTTGCAATCCATTAAAATAAGTATCCGTACTAGTTGAGCTTTGTTGCTATATTTGCAGAATTCCTTTGGGAGAGAACGACACCGGATCCTCCGGTTTTACTACAAGCGCGACCTCCGTACTCTTGCAGAGTGGCTCCAGTTGAAGCACTTCTGGAGGCGTGTAACTATACTACAATTACAAAGCTAAATTTCAGCTAAAAATAAAGAAAAATGAAAAAAACCAACTTTAGAGGAGCTCTCCTGCTGCCTACTTGCTCAAACTAACCCTCCCTTATCAAAAACTCTACAAAAAAATTCTAAAAATGCAGCTTTGGACGTAAAAAATACACTCTGGATGAACAATAACTGTCTGAACGCACCGTCTGAAGTGCGTCCGAGCACACCGTTTGGACAGGTGAACAGTACCTGTCCGATGAACAGTGACCATTCGAACGCACCGTCCGGACGGGCACTATTTACTAATTCAGCCTAACAACCTTCTAGCTCAATTTTGACTACTTTAGAGGCCGATTTAGCCAATACACATTAGATGACAAGTTGTAGCTCTTGAAGTCTTCTTTCCAACGCTACAAAAATCAGCTCAATCGGATATCGAAGTGAAAAGTTATGGCTAAAATACCGAGACAGATTGGATTTCTCATCACCGGTTTGCTCTTTTTGTACCCGCTTTGATCATTCTTTGCGTCTATTTGCCTTTATTAGCTCCTATAACCTACAAAGCACACAAAAAGCACAATAAATCAAATATGAAACTAAATTGAGACAATTAACTACAATCTAAGTCTAACAAAGTGCAAATTAAGGGTTTATGATTACACTTTTAGGCTGTAATCACAACCCCCAACTTACATTTTGCTAGTCCCTAGCAAAAACTATAAAACAACATTAAGGATAATCTGCACTTTTGTAGGAGTTACGAGTACATTTAGCTTATGCACCAAGCCTTTAAACCCTTAGGTAAACCCTAGTGGACGAGTGATATCTCGTGAGGGTTTTTAGTGATGATACCCACAAACATCCTTATATAAATTGCCAATTAAGATGAGAATAATGAATGGATGCATAATCCTACTGAAGATAACATTGATGCCACTCCAAACTCCATATTTGCATTAATATGCAATAAATCATACAAAAGAGATGTTCATGTGTGTGGGTGAAGAATCATGGTAAACAACAAAAATGAACTCACTTATACAAATCCACCCCTTTAAAGCTTTGATTCAATCCTCATCAGATATACACTCGCAATTAAAGACCCACATAGTTCTCATAATTATATGCTCAAAAATGGAGTAAATGTAAAAAGACAATTCAAGTGAGCATATTAATTACAAAAACCAAAAAGAATAGAAGTGTATTGATTCCACTTTAAAAGTATAATCTTTGTCCCCTAATCAAGTGTTTGTTAGCCTCTATATGGGTATTAGAATAGGTTTTTAGTAATAAATTGATTTAAACTGTTTTTCTTTGTGTATTGCAGGTTTTTGGTGATAAAATGGTAAAAATGACCTAAAGAGTAAAAGTCCGTTCGGACGAACCGTTCGGACGGTTCCCACCGTTTAGATGGTGCGTTCGGACGGATAAATAACCGTTCGGATGGTTCGACCGTTCAAACGATGCGTTCGGATGAGCGAATTAGCGTTCGGACACTACGACGGAGATCGGAGTTCCAGAGTCGATTTTTCTCGTTCAAAGCCATTCCAGAGTCATCTTTTCCCGTTCTAAGCTATCATAGAGTTGTCTTTTCTCGTTCGAAAAAATACAGAGCCGAGATTCTACGTTTGACGACCGTCCGAACGGTGAAATAACCGTCCGAACGGTTATTCCACCGTCCGGACGGTGCGTCTGGACACCATTCAGATGGTCTTAAGACGCACTTCGGATGGTGAGCGCAGATTTGCCCTACAACCCAGCAATCGAAGAAAAAGTTGTTTTATGTTTTCTGCCGCCGGTAGAGAGGGAGAATACGGGAAAAACATGTAATTTGCTTAGATTTACTTTACATTGTTGTATTTAGGACTTTGGGAAGGGTTTAGATAGATTCCTAGTGTTGTTTATGTGTAATCTTTCACATTTTCTATAGTTCAATATATATATACACTTTTGATTTGAAGTTAAGATGTTGTTTCTACACTTTGGAAAACTTTCAACCATGGAATCTTCAAGCTAAGCTCATTGTTTGGGAACAAATGTGAAGATCTACCAAGGAAGGCATAGAAAATGAAAAGGGAGTCCTTAATCTTGTTGAATATCTATTTTTCATCTTTTTCTTTAATTATATTGGAATTAATTGTTGTAGAAATCTTAGATCTATAATCATAGTTAGTAACATGTGATTTATTTCTAAAGAACCCATGAATGGTGATAAAACTTAATTCCAAAATAATTAGAGATCCATAAATTTTCAAAGCTAAACTTTTTGAGTCAAGGGCCTTTGGACGGTTCTTGATTTGAGTTAACCCAAACTCCTCCTTTCAAATTCCGTGCTAGAATTGGTAGATTGGAACATTTGAACCCAAACCCCCTTTTTAATCAAGTTAAATCCTTACTTGTTTTCATTTCGAATTTCGGTTAAATCAAAAGTTAATTTAGTCATAATTGTGGTTGTTGTAGTAGAATTTTCATAATTGTCAAATTGCTTTAGCTAGAATCAAGTTGTTGGGTTTAATTTCAATTCAATTGTTTGCCTAGATATTAGCAAAACAACCCTTCAAACACCAAAAGATTTTCGGTCAAATTTTAGTTACCATAGTCATCGATTCCACTCTTGGAATGCGATTTCAATTTGCATAGCTTTCTAAACTTTACTCGTTTCTATTGCTAGATTGGCACAAGTCTCATGGGAGAACACGATTGTGGGAATACCCTCACTTAAACTACAAGCACCTTCATCGCGGTGAGCGTGGAGAGAGCAAGTCATGTATCGACATTAGTATAGCTCCATGAAAGAATGTTCAAAGTTAAGCATTGATTCAAAGAAATTGACAAGAAATAGCTTATGCTCTATTGAAAACTTTAATCAAGCACAACTTGGATCAACTATGCCATGTAGAGGTGAAGAGGGCAATGTAGAAGAGGTGAAAGGCAAAGGTAAGGAGAGGGAGTAAATGGTCATATCATGTGTGATCAAGGCATGACATGATGAATGCAAAACAAGTACAACTCTCCATTTTCAACTTTTAATACACAAAATTCACTTCTCACTATTCTCTTGAAATATTTTCAACTATTGAACTCCACTTTCACTCTTTTCTTCCTCTTATTCTCTCTCTTTTTTTTTCTTTGTTTTCCTTACTTCTTCTTTCTTCTTTTTTTTTTCTTTTTTTTTTTACTTCTCTTTTTTTTTTCTTCTTCTTCTTCTTATTTTTTTTTACTTCTCCTTTTGTTTCCATCCTTTTATCATCTGTCATTAGATTGAACAACTACTTTTCATATTACAATATGCTTGTTTGCATTGAATTCCCCAAATCAATCTCTTTTCTCTCGCTCTCTTTTTTTAGCAATACAAAAATACTCTTTTCTCACTTAGGCGTCCCTTTGCAATGCAAGAGATGAAATCACTTTGCACTTTCTAATAAAAGTAGATCAACAAGGGTTAAGGAAAATGCATGGTTTGGTAACGGAAAACTTATGGCTATGAAGAAGAAAGTTGGCATAGAATCATATCCAAAATTGTACAACTGAAGCATTTCATAGAGTACAAGTGTCAATATTAAGATTAAAACTCAACTCATGAACCAAATACAAGCATAATGAAGCTATTGAATGAAATGAGGGTGAAGAAACTATTCTTGAGTAAATGTAAACACTCCAAAAGGTGATAATTGCTTTAAATCTCACAAGATAATAATCTCCACTAATGTAAGGGTGAAAGTGTCGAGACTAGTAACAAATTGTGTTAAAAAGCATAATTGTGCATAATGATGTAATCTCCTCTACAAAAGCATGAATTAAGCAACTCCTACAACATGTTGGGTATGAGGAGTGAATCAACATTATCTTGAGTAAAGATACATGTAAAAATTCATATCTTCTAATCTCAAAAGGCACTTTCACAAGTTAAATGATTTTTTTTTTATATTTTATATAGGGTGCTAAACAAAGAAAAAAAAAACAATACAAAACAAAGAAACAAAAACAAAAACAAAAAACAAATATAGAGGCAAAGCCTCTACCCACCCCCAACTTAAAATGATGCATTGTCCTCAATGCATGAGAACAAAACATGGAATGCGAATACATGGTGGGAAAAAGAAAATGGGCACCCCCAACTTAAAATGAGAAACAAACTACGAAAAACAAAGAAATAAAATAACTACTGCTACTCCTACCCAAATTAGAGTGAGAAAATCCCCCAATGTCACGAAGTAAGAATTGACCATCATCTCACACCCCCAACTTAGAGATTTTCAAAAATTGCATACAAATGTGGGAAAGTACAATGGCAACCACTTTGATGACCTTAAGGATGTAGCTTGAATACACATAAGGGTAAAAAGGGTCATGGTATGTAGAAAATAAAGAATGATTACACACAACTGTGCCAATGAAGTTGATGCCATGAAGTGCTTGACCCTCCCCTTCTTTTAATTGGTTGGCCATTGGAATGATGTTTGGTTCAAGTGTTGGGACATAGAGCTCCAAAGGCTCCGGTAAGATAGGATTAGGTGTTAGAGGCGTAAAAGTAGGGATTTCATGATCCCTAGACATGGTAAGGATGACCTCTAAACCATCAACATCCTCATTGATACGCACATTCCCAACATCTAAACCAACATTATCATTAAGGGTAATCTTACCCTCCTCTTCTTATTTGGAGTCCCCAATTTCGGACTCCACTCTCTCAAAATTTTCATCCCGAAATATATTTTCATTAATTGCCTCACTTTCCTTAAGAATGTCTTCCTTAAACTCAAAGCCTTGGGGAAGGGTATTTTGATCAATTATTTCCTCATTCATATGGTTAGTGATGGGATGAGCGGGTGTACTTGGACACCCTTGGTTAGGAGGAATGATTGGAGATGACACAAGGGACTTGTCATCCGTCCAGACAACCAAGGTTTGCATTAAAATAGTCAATTGACTCTTTATCTCATTAAGGCCCTCATCAATTCTAGAGTTCACTTCTCCTTGAAATTTTATGGCTTGTTGAAGTGTGTCCTCTAGATTATCCTCTATATTGTCCGCTTGTGTGCCAATGTGAGGAGTGTGATATTCCTCATAGGGTAAAAATTGGGATTGGAGGTATTCACAAGGTGAATTTTGGTAGGGTGGAGGTGGTGCATGGTAATAGTCAAAGGGCTCTTGGGAAAGGTGAGGCTCAAAATAATGATGTGAATATGTGCTCTCATACCCCCTACTAAGGTTAAATTGGTCACACTCTCCAAGAGTAGGAGGTGGTCGTGGAGGCTCCCTTTGGTCACTAGCTCTAATGTGTTCCTTAAGACACATGTTAGATGATGGAATGTGTGAAAATCTACTACCAAACATAATGGAATGCACAATGAAAATTGGATGCAATACATAAATAAATGTAGCGCACCACGCCTCAACACATCATACACAACAATGCTCAATAGTGTTCCATCTAAACCTCCAATCTCTACAAGTTATATACCACCAATTTGCAATATACATAATCCCTAATTCTTCTCTAGCAATTTTCCAATCAAATTATTAAAATAAAACAAAATCTATACAAAATAAACAAAACAAGCCTAAAATAAAGAGAAAAAGAAAAAATGAAAATCTAACATGGTATTTACACAAAAATTGGAACAAAGTTACCGATGGCCTAAGCCGAAGATTCCTCCATCGTGGTAGATGGATGGAAATCCAATCCACCAATTGCTCTTCAATCCAAAGCTCAATAGTGCTCGCCTCGTGCTTTAGGTCCCCGACAACGGCACCAAAACTTGACTCACCCCCAAATGCGGTATGCCTACAAATGGAGTTAGCACCCCGCAAGAGTACGGGGTCGTGATGAATTATAAACCGGAAGATCCGGTATCGTTCTCTCCCAAGGGACCTAGCCCAATATAGGCTCTAGCACTCAACTCACACTAACCTAACCTAGGATCGAATTGCAATTGAAGAGGGGAATTGGATCTAAAATAAAAAGAAAAATAAAAAGACCGAAAATGTTTTAGGTTTTTGATGATGGTTTTGAATTACTAACCTAATGCAATGGAAATTAAAGCAATTAACACTAGACAATTAAAATAAAGCAAAGTGAAAATAGAATTAAAGCAATTAAAAGGGAATTGGGCTCAAATGATCTAATCACTCAATTTCATCCAAGGATTTCAATGGGGTTTATAACTCAAATCAAACACAACATTTAAGTGTGTTTGATACGAAAGATTTAACTTTGAAAACCAATAATTCTCAAGCAATTGAAATTAGATACATGTTCAATGGGAAATCAAAGGCTAATACCATCGATTCAACTTAGTCAATACCAAATTTGTGATTTGTGCATTGATTAGTCAAACATAGTCAATAACCTAGGTTTTCTAAGGCATCTTTAATCAATTGTTGGGAATGAGTTTCTAGTAATTGTGGAGTATTTTTCTAGTCAAGAGTCCTAAATTAATACCATTAATTTGGATGATGAAAATTCCCAAACTTAGTCAATAATCTAAGTTTTCTAAATTTCACACCTAATTACTAGAAATTCGAATTCTAAGAAAATATGGCAATTAATCCATGGGATACCTCCAATTGAATTCCTTGGATTATTTGGATGATTTTCACATTTAAACCCAATGTAAATTCTAGCTACTTGAATACATCATAAAAAACATGTAAGAATGTAAAGAAAGCATGTAGAGACTTAAATCTAAAATTTACTTTAATATTAAAGATGTTTGGTTACAAAGAAAATGCAAGAAAGTGCAAGAAAATGAAAGAAAATACAATACAATGGAAGAAAACTACAAGTTTTACACCTATACTACAATTACAAAGCTAAATTTCAGCTAAAAATAAAGAAAAATGGAAAAAAACCAACTTTGGAGAAGCTCTCCCGCCACCTCCTTGCTCAAACTAACCCTCCTTCATCAAAAACTCTACAAAAAATCCTAAGAACGCAGCTTCGGACGCAAAAAATATACTCTGGATGAACAGGAACCATCCAAACGCACCGTGCGAACGCACCATCTGACGGCCGTCTAAAGTGCGTCTGAACACACCGTTCGGACGCACCGTTCAGACATGCACTATTTACTAATTCGGCTTAGCAACCTTCCAACTCGATTTTGACCACCTTAAAGGCCGATTTAGCTGATACACATTAGACGACAAGCTGTAGCTCTTGAAGTCTTCTTTCTAATGCCATAAAAATCAGCTCAATCTGATATTGGAGTGAAAAGTTATGGCCAAAATACCGGAAAAGGTTGGACTTCTCATCATTGGTTTGCTCTTTTTGTACCCACTTTGATCATTGTTTGCGTCTATTTGTCTTTATTAGCTCCTATAACCTACAAAGCACATAAAAAGCACAATAATGTGGATCTCATTGATCCACCCATCTTGACTTGATGATTGTCCCCTATAAGCTCCCGCCCTCCCGTGGTTGTTGTCCCAGTCTCTTTCGTGTTGTTGTTGCTTTGAGGACAATGCAACCTCTTAAATGGGAGGTGGGTGGGGCGAGCTTGTTTTGAGCTCGTTTTTGTGTAAATTTGCATATTTTGGTTTGTTTTCTTTTGTTCAATTGCAGTTTTTGAAGTTGAAGTTAGTTTTTGTATAATGTTTTGAGTTTTCTGGGTTTTCCTGAGTACATTCGAATTTTTTTGAGAATTACCGTTCTGACGGTGCGTCCGAACGCGTGATGTCCGTTCGGACAGTGCGTCCAAACGCATTTTTACCATTTGGACGGTGAATTCGAACGGTCCGTGGTGCAATCATTTCCCGTTCGGATGGTTTCTAGACTCGCGTCGAATGCACTGTTCGGACGCCATTTTGACCGTTCGGATGCCCTTTTGACCGTTCGGACACTTATTAATCGTACGGACGGTGCGTCCGAATGCACTCCAGATGCGCGTCGAACGCTTGGCCAGCCCTATAAATAGGAAGCGTTCGTATTGAGTTCAGAAAAAATACAGATGCTATACAGGGAGTTTTTGAAAGTTTTGAGAGTTTTTGAACGATAGTGGAGCCCTACCGGAGCCTGAGCATGCGCCTTTGACTCGTCCATCCTGGTTTCACGCTTCCCTAGGTATTCCTATGCCTTTTCTCGTCTATTTTATTATTTACCTAGAGTTACTTTTTAGGGTGTTTAGCATTGATGGCAGGTAGAGGGGCCCCAAGTGCCCTTCCGGCTGGCGCAGCTGAGGCTGGCCCAGCCCCAGCCTATGAGGACACTCGTTTTGTGTCGGAGGATGCTTTCGAGGCATTCTCCCAGACTTGGATTAAGAAGGGTGTTGTACTTAAGCGCCAGATGGACCTAGAGTAGTTTAGGGACGCCGGGTTTTTGTGGGTTGGTATCTTTGAGGGCCGAGGTTGGGTCCCTTTCACCACCTTCACAGGGGAGACCATATTTACCTTGCTCGCCTAGTTTATGGCGAATGTGTCTGTCTATTGTATTACCCCAGGGCATGAGCAGATTGTGTCCTGGGTTCGGGGGCATGACATTGGGATCACCCCCGACACTTTTGCGAAGATTTATAGACTGCCTAGGGTGGCAGACCCTCAGTATAGTTTCCTATCTAGGGGAGCTTCGGATGACTTCAGGGTCATTGCCGATGAGGTCTGTTTCCCGGGCACTGATTGGGGGATTCGTCGGTAGCTGCCTGTTAGCTCTTTACTCCCGATCTATGCTACCTTGTACATCTTTTGTTGTCAGTCCGTTTACCCCATTGCTAGACATTTTGAGGTTAAGAGGGGTAGGGCGAGTCTTTTGTGGGCTATTGGGATGGGTAGGACCATAGATCTCCCGTTATTTCAGTTTAGAGTCCTAACAGAGGAGTCCTTGCACCCGCGTGCTCAGGGATCCATCCCCTTCGCGGTTCTTTTGACACGGGTGATTGAAGCTGCATTCGGGGCCCCTGCTTTTGAATTTCCTCGTCTCCCGCAGTCGAGGGAGGCAATCGGTAGATCCACTATCCAGTGGGGATTGAGATCTCGCAAACTGCAGCAGCAGGAGCAGTTCCAGCCGCAGCCATAGATGGCTGCTGAGCAGCAGCAAGAGCAGCCGGACCTTGTTGACCAGACCAGTATGACCCAGATATTCATCAACATTAGCAGCAACAGCAGCAGCAGCAGCACTTTCAGCCACCGCTGATGCCCAATCTGGCATTGCAGATGCTTGAGCAGATACGGTAGACTTTAGATATGTTAGCTGCGGGATCAGCTCAGCAGTCTGTCGATATTGCTAGGCTGGAGGCTGCCCACGCAGCTCATTTTGCTGCACTTGAGGGCTAGATTCAAGCCCAGTCTGAGCAGATCACCGCACTCCAGGGTCAGACCCGAGGCCAGACCAGGATTATAGAGGAGTTATTTGTTGAGATCCGGGCCCTCAGGTCAGCTGTTGCGCCTCCTCCAGATGATGATGGAGATGATTGATTAGAGTCTAGGATTTTGATGCCTTTTGTACACATATAGCATATCATTGCATCATGTTTTGTATATTGTTTTGATATAGTGGATTATGTTTGAGCTTTCTTTATTGTACATCATTTATTTTTGTATCTCCTTGTTATCTATCTTGTATTTTTGGATTGTTTAGCTACAGGTGTTCTCAGATTTTGGTTTATGTTACTCACCTGTACCATTTTGATGGGGACTTTGGTATTGTATGGTATCGGTATCAATCTTCATTTCTCTCACGCATCTAATTACATCTCTTATTATGGATGCTTTGCTAGCTTTTGTGATAGATGTGTTAACTCCTCATTTTTGATGCACTACAACACTGTTTTTGATATTAAGACCCAACTTAGTTTAAGATGGACTCATTGTCTTACTTTTGACTCCATGAAAAGTGCTTGATTCATGCATTGGTAGAAAGTTATACACTTTTCACTCGAGTTATGCTTTGTAACATATTTTTGCTACTCTACTTTGCATTTTCGTCCATACTTAGTGGAGATTATCACCTTGTGAGCTTTAGAGCGTTTATCGTCTTTTCGAGAGTCTACATTTACTCAAGGATTGATCTTTCACCCTCATTTCTCTTGAATAACTTCTTTATGCTTGCATTTGGTTCATAAGATGAGTTCTGATCTTGACATTGACACTTTTACTCTATGGAATATTATAATTTAGCATCGTTTTTTAATTCTAAGCCCATATCCTTCTTGATAGCCATTATCCTTTTTATTTCACCATATAACTTATTTATCATTTCATTTATCACCAACTTCTTCCTCGAAAGATATCACTGAAATTTTTGGTACCTTCATACCCCCTTTTCTATACTATGTTTGGGAAACGAAGATGTAGATCTAAAAAAAAAAAAAAATCAAATAGAAGAAGAAGAAGAATAAGAGAAAGGAAAAAGAAGTGGGTATATGATGGAGAAAAAAAAAAAAAAAGTTTTGAGAATCATGCAAAGTGGCAAAGAAGTCAAAGAGAATGAGTTATAAAAATTGAAAATGTTTATTGTTCGAATCTTTGGGTACATAACAAGGGAGGAGTTGGAAATGATATCTTTTCATCATCTCATAGACACGTGATGTGTTTTGTACTTATCTTTCATCATTCCTACTTTACCTCTTCGCCTTCCAATTCACTTAATCGATCCAAAGATGCTTCATTATCATTTTCATTAGAGTAAAAGTTTTATCTTGTCAATTCTTTGAATCATCACGCATCTATAAACATTCTTTCATGAAGTTATGCCAAAGGCAATACACATACATGTTGTTCGGTTCTTTGTTTTGGATATGTTCACTTATTTTGCCTTGTACATTTACTTCATTGTTGAACATATCATTGTGTGAACCATGTGAGTCTTTCATTCCGAGTGTATGCTTGGTGAGGATTGAATCAAAACTTTACGGTTTGGAAGTGTATAATTGAGTTCCTTATATGTTGCTTAGCATTAGCTTATCAGCACACGTGCACAAACTTATCTAGTGTATGAATTTTTGCATAAACTCCTACATGTGTTTGAGGTTTGAGATGCGTCCATCGATATCTTGAGTGGGTTGTGCATATTCTTTTCTTTCATCGTCTTTATCTATCTCCTTTCTATAATACATTTTTGCTAGAGACTAGCAAAAGCTAAGTTGGGGGGTGTTGATTCCACTCTAAAAGTGTAATCTTTATCCCCTAACTAGTTGTTTGTTAGCCTCTATATGGGTATTAGAATATATTTTTAGCAATAAATTGATCTAAAGTGGTTTTCTATGTGTATTGTAGGTTTTTGGTGATAAAATGGTGAAAATGGCCTAAAGAGAAGAAGTCCGTCCGGACGGACGGACAGTTTGGACGGTTCCCACTGTTCGGACGGTGCGTTCGGACAGCTAAATAACCGTTCGGATGGTTCAGTGCGTTCGGATAGGCGAATTAGCATTCGGACGCTACGATGGAGATCGGAGTTCTAGAGTCGATTTTTTCCGTTCAAAGCCATTCTAGAGTTGTCTTTTCCCATTCTAAGCTATTCCAGAGTCGTCTTTTCCCGTTCGAAGAAATACAGAGTCGAGATTCTACATTTGAAGACCGTCCGAACGGTGAAATAACCGTCCGAACACTTATTCCACCGTCCGGACGGTGCGTCTGGACGTTATTCAGATGGCATTAGGATGCACTTCGAACGATGAGCGCAAATTTGCCCTACAACCCAGCAGTCGAAGAAAAAGTTAGGTTATGTTATGTTTTAGGGTTTCTGCCGCGGGTAGAGAGGGAGAATAGGGGAAAAAACTTGTAATTTGCTTAGATTTACTTTATATTGTTGTATTTAGGACTTTGGGAAGAGTTTAGATAGATTTTTAGTGTTGTTTAGGTGTAATCCTTCACATTTTCTATAGTTCAATATATATATACACTTTTGATTTGAAGTCAAGAATGTTGTTTCTACACTTTGGAAAACTTTCAACCATGGAATCTTCAAGCTAAGCTCATTGTTTGGGAACTAAAGTGAAGATCTACCAAGGAAGGCATAGAAAATGAAAGGGGAGTTCTCAATCTTGTTGAATATCTATTTTGCATCTTTTTCTCTAATTGTATTGGAATTAATTGTTGTAGAAATCTTAGATCTATAATCATAGTTAGTAACATGTAATTTATTTCTAAAGAACCAATGAATGGTGATAAAACTTAATTCCAAAATAATTAGACATTGATAAATTTTCAAAACTAAGCTTTTTGAATCAAAGGCTTTTGGACGATTTTTTTATTTGAGTTAACCCAAACTCCTCCTTTCAAATTCCGTAATAGAATTGGTTGATTGGAACATTTGAACCCAAACCCCCTTTTTAATCAAGCTAAATCCTTGTTTTCATTTGGAATTTCGGTTAAATCAAAAGTTAATTTAGTCATAATTATGATTGTTGTAGTAGAATTTTCATAATTGTCAAATTGCTTTAGTTAGAATCGAATTGTTGCGTTTAATTTCAATTTAATTGTTTGCCTAGTTATTAGCAAAACAACTCTTCAAACATCAAACGATTTTCAATCAAATTTTAGTTACCATAATCATCGATTCCACTCTTGGTATGCGATTTCAATTTGCATAGGTTTCTGAACTTTTTCCGTTTCTATTGCTAGATTGGCACAAGTCTCACGGGAGAACACGATAGTGGGAATACCCCCACTTAAACTACAAGCACCTCCATCACGGTGAGCGTGGTGGGAGCAAGTTAGTGCACGGTTAGAGAAGCATGCGCACGGAAGTGTGGACTGTGCGCACGGTTAAATGACCATTTTGCCCCGAAGCTCCATTTTGCTCATTTTAAGCTCCAAACCTATAAATCAGCCACAAAATAACATAAGAATCATAAGCCACTATGTGTGAATTTTCTTGTAGTGTCTTCACTGTTGTTTGTTCAAGTTAGAAATAAGAAGAAAAAATATGTATTTCTGGAAAAATTTGTTTTTGCGTTTGCTTGCCTGTAAAAAAGTGAATAGGCAAAAGTAATTTTTTTTTTAATTTCTTTTCCTTTCATATATCCAATCTAAACTCCAAACATAGGATAAAATTGTGCCTTCATAGAAGGGAAATGAAAACATTGAGTATCTTCATGACATTGACGAGCCAGTTGCACATGTAAACGATTCGTTCTTCCCAAAAATTGTAGGTGAAGGATAGTCTAGCAATGGCATGTTGTACGGGTTTATTTTTATTTCACATTTAATCTTACTTGCAGAAAATAAAAAGCAAGTTGCTAAATAAGTTGGAACATCCAATTTCGAATTGCTAAGAGCTTTTTTGATATGGGTGCATCTGCTGAAAGAATTGCAGAGAGCTTTAAGTTGGTAATTGCTTCATTGAAACTTTTTAATGTGAAATATTATTATATGAATAATGAACTCGTCTTGAGAATGGCAAACATTCAATTTACACATCGAAAGTTGATCATTTACCATTCTTTTCATTAGAGCCTAATTTTTTCACTTCTATTCTTTTCTTAGTTTGCTTTTTTCTAAATTTTCTATATTATGTTTGTTTTTCTCTTTGGATTTTCTTTAATCTTATACTAGCCTTTGGAATTTAAATTCCTACTTTTACCTAAGTGTTAATTTTAAAAATATTTTGAATTACTGGCTGGAGTGTTCGGGGATTTCAATCATTTTTTATTTTTGAAAATGTCCAATAGGCCATTTACCATTTCCTCAAATTCGTATTTTCATTTTCATTTTCTAATTATATGACTAATAAAATGCCAATTCTCCATTGATTTTACTATTCTTTACACGTAGGCTAGACCAGCTGTATTAGGCCTCACTCCTAGAGTTTGGAAACCTAGCTATGGTTAGATAGCATAATGACTTGTGGGCCTTGTCTTTCGGTGCAAGAACAAAGTCATGAATTGGATTTGGGTCGGTTAATGACAAAAAAAAAAAAAAAATTTGAAATGATCGTTTGGTATAATTTTTTTCAAATTTTGACCCTATTTTATTTGTTTTTAAGCAAAAAAAAAAAGTTAGATTTTTTTTAATTTTTTTGTTTTTCTTATTCATCTTAGCTTATAAAAGTAAAAAAATTTAAAAAAGTTTAATTTTTTTTACTTATAAACTAAAAAAATAAAAACAAAATAAAAAAAAAACTAAATTCAAGTTTCATCAAACGGAGCCTAAATCTTTTGTCCCAACGCTCAGAATTTTCTCCAAACTTCATCCAAGTCTACGTTTGAGAGGACAATACAAATTTGGGAGTTGAAAACTTACAGAGAAGAACATCTTATAATGTGTTCACCTCCAATTTGTGTTGTTTGGGCTCAATTGGCTTAGTAATAATATACTAGATTTCATGCAAAAACTTATGTAGAAAAAATACAATACAAATTCATGACATAGGAATTTAGTAATAAAAGTTGGATTCACGCAGTTAAGTGAAGGCTTAGGACGAATTAGTACTCAACTTGGGCAAATTCTATAATGGTAAATTCTATTCAGGATGATGTAGCAATTGCATATTCAAAATTATGAGTCAAAATAGTAGCTGTTTTAATTGAAAATGAAAGGACCATAGTCACAATTTTTTGTATGAAAATTCTATACAAAATTATATTTGTACAACATTATTTAATGTTAAAAATAGAATTCGCGGCTTCAAATTCCCAATTCGTGGGACCCTAAGGACGAAATATGTTACTTTGTTCACTATAGCACAAAGTTATCCTCATGTTAAAATGGCTCATCTGTCTAAATGCTTTTTTAATTTTACTTTTCAGTTGGAATGTATAAGGTTTTAGAAGCACAGAATAAATAAAGAAACCAGTAAGGCAGACTTAGATTTTGTCAAAAATACATTATTACTTTGATTTTTCTTTTATTGAAATGTTATCTTGGTTACAAAAAATCCAGATTATTTTTTAAAATTCTTGGGCCCGAAATAAATCTTTCACAAACAACGAGAATCCTTTTGGTTGTCTCTTCATAAATTTCCAAAGTTTTGCGTAAATATATACAAATCCATAATCTAATTGCCACACCAAGTCCACAATCTAAACATGGACTCATTGAGACGACTTCCATATATTTTGGTTTCACTAGTGTTATTTGGTGTAGACTTCCCAAGAATACCTTGACCTTGTGTATGCAATGACTTGTATAGCTTTAGAAATGTGCTTTTCATAATTTATAATATTTTTCATACTCATAAATCTTACTTTTTAATAATATATAATAGTTCTAATAACTTTTTATAGATATTGTATAGCTTTAGTGCTTTATTTTATAATGAAAGTATTGTATCATTTTATATTGTTATTTTTAAGGTTCTTAATAAATTATCTTATAAATATGTTATTTAATTTATATACCTAGTATTTTCCGTTATTCATAATATTTTTTAAGCTACGTGTCATCTTTCCGTTTCTTGTACCATTTTTTGCTTTCGCTAGTTGTAGCACTTGATTGATTGGCCATTATTTAACTACTATCTAGACTCTAGATCCTAATTTTACTATAAACTATTCATTTTAAATAAGGTAAATAATCTCTTTGTCCCTATTACTTTGTTGAATATTTTAATGTCATCTCTCAAATTTAATTTTAAGCACTCCAAAATTTAAAAATAATCCTATTTAATCTAATATTTTAACATAGATAAAAATAATCACACTTTGACCCTCTCAACTATGATTCAATATTATTTTATCCTTTTCACTTAAAATTCGTTACATTTTTACTCCCTAAACTATTAGAAACAAATTAATATTTTTAACCATTTTGATCAGACACAATACAAGTTAATTTTTCTTTTTTGATTAACAAATCAATAATTTCAAAAATGTCTTTGATATTGGTGGCTGGTGAGGCAATAACTGGTAATCGATAAAAGTAATATTATTTGCATTATTTTGGCCATTTTATTTTTAAGTTTCTAAGTGTTCTGACAACCTTTTGTAGCCATAAATTCTCCTGTTTCGTTTCTTTGATTATCACAATCATATATGACTTTGGCCAAATAAGTCCGCTAGTTGGAAGTCTAATAGTTTAAAGGCCGGAAATGTAACAAATTTTAGTTTAATGGGGTGAAGCATAACATTGTGCTATAGTTGAGAGTGTCAAAGTGTCACTAACCTTAAACTTTTCTCACCCACCTTAAAATACTGGGCTACATTAGTTCTAAGACAATTTCGCCTTTTATTTTTAGTTTTCGTATTCCAATCCCATGATTGACTAGCTGCTGATTCTCCCTTATTTTTACTATCCTGGACACCTAGGCTTGGTCAGCTGTATTAGGGATCACTCTTGAGTTTGAAAACCAAGTTATAAGCTGAGCACGATGATTGTGGATCCTGTCTAACTATGTGATTTCCACTGCAATTTTAGCATTGATGGTAGACCTTACAAAAGTACGTAAATGCTCAACTCACAGTTGCAGTCAAACGTGTGACCGGCAATTAGAGATAATTTTATTAACATTAAGACTTATCAAAATAGATGACAAGGCAGCCAATAGCCACATCAACGGCCAAAATTCGTTTTCCCGTTGTGCCAATAATAGTCTAGGCAAGAATTAGTGCACAAACGATCACATCTTAAAAGAGTTGCTGAACTCAAATCAGAGAAGGATCATTGAATGACAACGAAACTTCAGAGTTTTATGTCCATGCACTCAGGAATTTTTTGTAGAGAAAAAAGTCTAATGGTTAGGTAATATTGAGTACTCAATAAAATTTTTATTAAATGATGATACGTGGTGTGTAAATATATCAGCAATATAAATTTATGGTGTAGTGAAAAGACTTTTAACTAAGGAATAATACCACATGACAAAATCTAATAGAATGTTGTCTTAAAAGTCTTCTCACTACTATAAATTCATATTACTAATGTATTCACACACCACTTGTTATTATTTGATAGGGATTACTATTGAGTAGTTAGTACTACCTAACTACTAAACTTTTTTCCAAGAGAAAATTCTAAGTGCATGTACACAAAAAACTCTGAAGATTCATTGTCATGCAATTATCCTTCTCTAATTTGAGCCCAGCAACTCTTCCATGAATGACAATGAAACTTCAGAATTTGTGCATTCAAATCAGAGAACGATCATTGAATGACAATGAAACTTCCGAGTTTTTTTGTCCATGCACTTAGAATTTTCTCCAAGACTTCATCCAGGTCTACGTTCGAAAGACATTGTCGATTGGTGCAAGTCTTTGAGTGAATCAAAGATATTTTTTAATGATCTACATAATATAGTATGATGGCCAATCTAAAATCAAACATTTGCAATTCCTATGACAACCTTATTATGCAATGCAATTATTTTTTAAAGGGTTTAATTTTGATGCACTAAAAGTATAGAATTTTTTTTTTACACAAACAAGCACTAGAATGGGTCATGTATCACGTTCTAATATTCTGTTTGTGTAAAAATATTACACTGTCAATTCATCAAAACAAAACTATATCTTGAATATTTTTCAAGTTTATTACTTTTAGGTCCAGCGAACCTCTATCTATAGGACAAATTATGTTGTCGTCATGTTAAAATGTCACACCTGTTTAAATGCACTTTTATTTTTAATTTTTGGTTGGAATGTAGAGTGCTTTTTTTTTTGTTTTTTTTTTTTATCGAAAATGTAACATGTTATAGAAGCACAAAAAGATTAAAAATTGTAAGACAAATGCAGATTATTTCTTCATAATTTTCCAAAGTATTGCGTTACTATTTATATATATAGCCATCTTTATTTGCTACACCAAATCCATATTTTTTAGTCCCTGAATTATTTTCTGTGCACTGTCTCTAAGTGTGGTTTAGATATGATCACTGTAATCTACATTACCATAGACTCACTAGCAAATCTCCTAAAGAAAAATTAATGGAACTTGGCAGCTGGTGTAGACTTTCTATATAGATCTTGTCTATTCTACGACTTTGCCGACTCATATAGCCGTATATTTTGCCACAAACCTTTCACAGGAGTTCGTAACTTCGCACTATAATACTCATATATACTTCTCCATATTCCTAGTTTTGCCCTATATTTTTTGGAGAATGTTGTATGTAATCCAATTTATTAATCTATTTTCTTACTCGTAGACACAAATGAATGAGTATCGCATAAATTTATTAATGTAGATCCTACATTCTTGTATCTAAAAGTGAGAAAAATTAGAGATAACAATAGATTGAAAAAAAGTGGATATACAACTGCATCCGTTCCATTTGGAGCGGGGATGGAGGATACAAAATTGGGATGGAGGCGGGGATAGAGGTCAAAGTAAAAATCCATATGAGGATGAATGCGGAGATGTACTAAGTTCTTTCCTCACCCCGCCCTTGACCCGCCTCGCTTCCCCCGCTTTTAGTAATTTTTTTTATTTTTTAATAGGCAGCTTTTAGTTTTTTTTTTAATGTATGGCATGCTAGTGAAACCAGCATTAGGCTTTGTGTTAATTGTTATATAACTTATATTCAATAATTTTTTAATGTTGCTAGTTAGATGAACTTTTAATTCCAAAAAGAGTAAAAGAAAAAGTGTAACTGACTAAAATAACCGAAGCTAAACCAATCAACCCGGCCCTTAATTTTAATCAAACCGAAGCTAAGCCAATCTATTCCCTCAATGACTGTTTTAATAAATCATGGCTCTTTTTTTGTTTTTTTTTTTTTCCTTGTAGACTTATTTTCCGTTATTTTGTTTCACTTTCTTGGATTCTTTTTCAGGAATCAAACTATGAAACTAATAAATTTGCCTACTTTTTCTTAAAATTTTCCATATAAGTTTTCAGTTTCTTTCACTTTTGCCCAACTTCTGTGTTTTAATCAGTGCTGATTGCTGCCCTCAACATATAATTAATTTGGACACCATGTTTAAAATCTCCATTCAGTCATCCCAATGCAAATATGGCCAGGATTTTAAAACAGTTCATCTCCTTTCCTATGGCATATATGAAATCTCTTTCCACTTGTGAAAGGAACACAAATCTTGACATTGAGTAAGAGAAAAGGCAGTAATTAAATATTCATCATGGTGGCCAATCAAGGAGAAATTTCTATTCAAATTATTGCAAAAGATCCATTTAAACTAATCAATGAAGTCGTTCGTTGAAAAGAATAGTTAAGTTGCACAAACGAAAAAACAAAAAAGCAGATGAAATGAGAACAATTTCCAGCAAGTCCTAATTAGCAAAACACAATGGACTGAAGCATGAAAAGAGAATAGGATAGCAGTGAACAAAGACTCTTTAAATGTTAGTCTTCCTGCTAAGTCTAAGACATGGGAAGGAAATCAAGAATGCTGTACACGATGGTGCCTGATTGATCAATTTGGACTGCAACATACAAAAGAATCATTAAATTACTTAAAAGAAAGAAAAAGTTGGATAATTGAAAGACCAAAAGAATTATTAAATTGCTTAAAGAAAGAAAAAGAGTAATGGAACGACTCGGTCATTGACAATAATTACCCACCATTTAATTAGATATATGATACTTGTGTTGCATTCTAATTTTACATGCATTATAGAATTTGATAATAACTGCTTTTTACATAAATATATTGACAGAAAAGTTGATGAAATCGCATTCAAAGACAAAGCGTTCCCTGAGTGGTAAAGGTGCTAGTAGCATATTCATGATTTCTAGGGTTGAAACATACCCCCATCCCCCTCTCAACAATCAAGGATTTTTACCTAGTCCCCTCTCAACAAAATTCTTGGACCTACTACTACTTGAGCGAAGATAGGTCGGCTAACTTAGGTATTTCGGCACAATTAGCTTAGCAATAAGAGACGTGAAATATGCTTTATCTTGGGATTAATGAAAAGACGATGGAGAAATCTAATGATGTGAGACTTAAAGCCAATTGAACTTGAATGAACTTCCTGCTTATATTAATCGCATAGAAAATTATATAGGGTTGCACATTAAATCAACTTCTAATAGTAGTTTTCATGATCATCCTTTATTCAGTGGAAGTTTATATTCATAATTTATATGTTTAGGACCGATAATTTTGAGTTTCTCAATTAACCGGACATTTTACATTGCAACTTACAACTTTAGTAGACTCTATATATATAATTCATGCAAGGTGATATAATAAGCAAATTGTTGTATATTGGATTGTTGAAATATAATAAATTCGACTTCCATTTTGTCATGGTAATTTAGTGCTCGAGTATTCTAGATATCTCCCCTACACCATTAAGTATATATTATTGTGCTATTGCAACAACCAATAAACAATTTTCTTTAGACTGTCTCAGATATGAATGTAATCATTGGTCCACATAAATGAGCCCCACAACTCCCTCTATTTATACCTGTAGCCTGACCTTGGAGTATTCCAAACAAAGTAACCATTAGATTTTCAAGGTCATGGAGAAAACTTGCTTCCTTCTTCTTCCTCTCACCATGTTGTTGGTCTGCACCTTTATTAACGTAGCTAGCCTGGCTTTAACGGTAACTAACATCACTACCGATCAATCTGCTCTTCTTGCCTTGAAATCCCATATAACTTTCGACCCTGGCCACGTATTGGTGAACAACTGGACGGCCGATAACTCAGTTTGTGATTGGGCTGGAGTCATTTGCAACACTCACCAGAAAAGAGTTGCAGCCTTGGATCTTGGTGTAATGGGTCTTATGGGCACCCTCCCTCCGCACTTGGGAAACCTCTCATTTCTTGTTCGGCTAAGCATTCCAAACAACAGTTTTCATGGTGATTTGCCCAAAGAGTTGGCCCATCTTCGTCGATTGAAATTCCTCAGCGTCGCATTCAACAACTTTGGTGGGCAGATTCCATCAAGGTTGTTTGCCTTATCTAAGCTTCAATTCTTGAGTCTTCGGAATAACAATTTTACGGGTACCATCCCATCTTTCCTCGTTAACTGTTCAAAGCTAGAGATCTTGGGATTATCCCACAATCTCTTAGAAGGAAAAATTCCACTAGAGATTGGTAATCTTTCAAATCTGAAATGGTTAAGAATGTCATTTAACCAGCTTATGGGCTCCATACCACTTAGTGACACGCCTCCAGATGTGCTTCAACTGGAGCCACTCCGCAAGGGTACGGAGGTCGCATTTATAGTAAAACCGGAGGATCCGGTGTCGTTCTCTCCCAAGGAAATTCTGCAAATATAGCAACAAAGCTCAACTAGCACGGGTACTTATCTTAATGGATTGCAAATGAAAATTCTTAACATAAAAAAGACCGAAAATATGTTGGTTTTGAGATGATGATGGTTATATACTTCATACAATAATTTAGTGACTATGAAAGACAACAAGAGCTAGTTTTATGTAATTAAGGAGAAAAGCTTGGACATGGTTGTTTTGATCCACCAATTCACAACAAGGGTTTCCAATGAGAGGTTTATAACTCAAATCAAGAATCACACCTTGGATTCTTGATTCGGAAAATGTCGACTATAAAAATGTGGGTTTTGTTTGATTGAGCATAGAGAGGGAATATATAATTGGTACCCTAGAATCAAACCTTAAACATGTGCAATACCTATACCAAATATTGATTTGTGCATAAATATTACCAAAGGGTTATGAATCTACGTTTTTCTAATGAATCTCATGCTAAATCAAATGAAACCATATAATTTTGAGGATATGACTTTGAAGTTCATACAACCCATTTTCAACCCTTTGAAGATCTTTGGTGGATCTTCACAACCACATCCAAGGGGTATTTAGCTACTAGAATCCATGTTAACTAACATAAAAGGAGCCAAATCTACCATTAAACTATAAAGAACTAGTGTTTGGTTGCCAAGAAAAAGAGAGAAAGTGCCAAGAAAATGATAGAAAGTTGCTAGAAAAAGTTGAAATCATTCACTTCATATATATATCAAGCATTCATTACAATAATCCAAGAGTAATAAATGACATTAAATATAAAACATTAAGAGTAAATCTAACTTAAAAGCCTTACAAGATAACAAAAACCCCTTTTTGGAGCTCCTTTTTTGTCCAGAATCTGCAGAAAAATGACCTATCCCTCTTTTTGTCTCGAACAAAAGCTTTTATACTCTGCAGAAAAACAGAGCCTGTACACACCGATCGATCGCCCGATCGAACGGTCAGGGCGATCGAACGCCCGATCGATCGCAAAACCGACCCCTCTGAAGTTTGCTTTTGTGTCGTCTGTTGAGAGAATTTCGACGTCACCGATTGAACGCCCGATCGATTAGAAAAACGCCCTCTCTGAAGTTTGCTGCAGAAGGTTGAACAGAGTATCACCGATCGATCGCAGGATCACCGATTGATCGGCCGATCGAACGTTTCGTGGACCGTTCGATCGGGCGATCGATCGGCCATACTAAAGATTGCCCATTTGCCTTAGTTTAAGCTCCAAATCCTGCAAAAAGTGTACAAAAAGAGTTTTAACGCGTTTTAGGAGTTAGAATACTAAATTAACACCAAATTTAACTAATCAACTAACAATTTAAGCCAAAAGATTACTATTTCTAAGAGTAATCAACACCCCCCAACTAAACCTTTGATAGTCCCTATCAAAGTATGAGAGGAAAACAAAAATATACACATGCATTAATCTTATTCAAGTCAAATCTCCATCCACCTAGGTTGTGAACCAAAGCAAGGCAAAGGCATAAAGCATGGAAGAAACAAAACATATTGACGCGTACTACCAATGACATATGACCCTAATGATTCAAAACTCGTACAATTACGTCATCGATGCTTCGATCCAAGTCTCACAAGGCATACACTCAACTTTAAACATGAACACTCAGGGTCCCTCAATGGAAAGCTCTTTTAACGAGTAAATGTATAAACCATGCAAGTAGAGCAATTCCAAAACCAAAGACGAATAAATTGTAAGTGTATCGACTTGGCATAGTTTCATGAAGGAATATTCACAGCTTAAGCATAATTTAGAAAATTGACATAAATGCCTCATACACAATTGAATTAAAGATTCATGTAGCTTCGGATATCAAGGCCATAAGGGTGATGAATGAGAGAAGAGCCATGTAAGAGGATAGAAAATGGTAAAAGGGTTCAACATATGCATGTGCATTACACATGATGATCAATGATATTCACTTCCACATTTCCACTCTTTTGAATCACTTTTACGATCTTCCTTCACCTCACTTCTTTTGTATTTGATTTTTTTTTTTTTTGAACACACCTTTTCATCCCTTTCTATGTATGTATATATATATATATATATTTTTTTTTACTCTTCAACTCCATACACCTCCAACTTTACAAATATAAGAGTAATGCATCTATTGGCATTGACACTCTTTAAACTTATGCACATGCATATGAATATTAAAAAGAAGAAAAATACACATGGAATGGCTCAATGAAATGAAATGGCCTATGTGTTTAGAATCCGAAGAATACAACAAATCAAAACTTCAAAAGTGTATAAGGGGTCAATAAATCTATCTAACACTCGAACATGCAAACCAACATCAACAAAATAATGAAGCTATTCAATGAATGAGGATCAACAAAATAATCTTGAATAAATGTGATTCACTCTTCAAAGGCGATAAATAGGCTCTAAAGCTCACACGGTAAAAATCTCCACCTTATAAGGACATGCATGCATAAGAATGAAACACAAGGCATCACATAACATGTTAGTGCGCAACAATGTGAATTGTCTCTTATAATGATTTTATGCCAAAAACTTGCAATGTATCATAATCTCTAAGATGGGTTAATCATCAACTCAAATTTAATCAAAAACATGGTCTGGTACTTGTTTGAAATAACCTTGACACCTCCATCACAAAAATCTAAAAAGAAATGATATCAACAATTAAGGACATAGCTAAGGTGTCAAGTTATAGAAAAGAGCGATACTAATACCATATAATACCCATTACCTCGGTTGGAACAATACATGCGATATGGATATCAATCAAAAAGTACACCTGTAACTGAACTGCCAAAATATACACGAAAAAGACAAGAGAATACAACAAATGTATACAAAAAGGGTATGCCACAATAAGAAAGATCACTATACAAACAGCTCAAAAATAGATACATCCACTATAATAAAAAAGATTTAGATACATCATATGAAATGAAATGCTATGAAGTGCGCAATGCATCTAATCTATCTGGAGATCCGAAAAGAGGTCTCCATCATCCGGAGGAGGCTGGCCAAGGTGCTGGATAATCTCCTGGAGTCGAGTGGACTGGGTCTGCTGCTGCTGCTGAATGTCAATCAGCTGACCCTGAAGTGCAACAATGGCAGTGTCTTGAAGATCTAATCTAGCCATAATGTCGGCCTGCCACTGCTGGCGCTCTGCCTGCTGAGCGGTCAGCTGCTCCTGAATAGCTGCCAAAGTCTGAAGTAACGTCCCCGGAGCTGGCTCCTCCTGAGCCTGAGCCTGAGCCTGAGCCTGAGCCTGCACTGGCTGATCCTGCTGCTGCTCCTCTGACTGGGTCTCCTCCTGAGTCTGAGAAGCCGGCTGCTGAGAAGACGAGTGAGTCGAACTAGCTGACCCCCCCTTCTTCGACAACTGCCCTGCCGTTCTTTTCTCCGTCTTTCAGTCTATGACAGTCGAAGAGGAGAGCAGTACAACATCCGCAACCCCTGCCGCCCTAATCCTCGCTGTCAAAAAACAACCAAAAGGGATGCTGGACTGGGGAGTAGCAACCTGAGTCGCGGCCCACAATGCCATATACATGAAGTGGGGCAAGTCAATAGTCTTGCCCGTGCCAATAGCCCACATCAACTGCCCTCGCATCCTACTGCACTCCACCGTCCTCCCCAGTGGAAAGATCGAATAGCAAGTCCAAAGGAACAACGGGTGGTATCTGGGGGCAATCTGCCTAATCCTGATCTGGGAAGCGGTCCAGGACTCTCCCGGTGCTAAAATCTCAGCGCACATCTCCTCATGAGATGGTGGATGCTCCCCATCATAAGAGAACTGAGGGTTAGCAACCCTCGGTATACCAAACTGCTCAGCAAAGGAGTCCGGGGTGATAACAACATCCCTACCTCGAACCCAAGAGCGAATAATATGTCTATCGCCACCAACGGGGTCCGATGAAATGTTAGCCATGAACTCTGCCACGAGAGTGGCTGAGTACTGGCCCCTAAAAGAAGCTTACCCCAACCAGCGGCGGTTGGTCAAAGGCTGGAGCCAACCATATGGCTCAGCATCAAACTGACTCACTGTCCAACGCCTCTCCACTACTACCTTACGGGCGCTCCACACCCGTCCAAACTCTCGCTCCTGATCCCTCCCCCGGAAGCGAGTGGAATCATACTCTCCCTCTCTCTCCCTCCTAGCATGGTCACGCTGGAGTTGCTGGAACTGGGCCAGAGTCTGAAAAGTCCCCGCCCCAGCTGTACCCTCAGTACTCTTAGTCTCAACCATACTCTCTACAAGGCTAAGTACAGCTGGAAATGAAAATAATAGACAAAGATCGGCAGAAGGAATACCTCTCGAAGAGCAGAAAACCGTGAAAAAGGTGAGACCAAGTTTAGCAAAGTAAGCTGGCAGGGCCTCGCTGCTCCAATAAACGAATAGGGCTCTCTAAACTCTCAAATATGCGCGAGTGAAATGAGAATGAACAGTGAAACAACGGCTTTTTATAGACAACTCGGTCACCGATCGATCGGCTCTTTAAACCGATCGATCGCCTCGCGGACCGATCGAAATGGAGCGCCACCGATCGATCGGCCGATCAAACGACCGATCAATCGATACCGCTCCCTTTCGATCGGTGCGGTAACAACCCTGATCGATCGCAGTTGTCACCGATCGATCGCCGGATCGATCGCAGCGTACACGATCGATCGGCCGATCGATCGGTTTGGCCCACCGATCGATCGCAACTACAACCTCTCTGAAGTTCTGCAGAAATTCACAGAATTGCTCACAGAACCATGCAAATGGCGCCCCCGCCAAACTGGAATCATGCCATAACCTCAAGGCATGAGGAAAATGGAATAGGAAAAGAACAACGGGGAGGGCGGGACTCTCGGGAATACAAATGTACACAACTAACTACCAAAAGAAAAGAGAAAGAAACCTATAAAAAGAAAAACAAAAGAACTACTCCTAAATTATGAAACACGACAATCTAATGTCACTCAAAGGACGATGGATCGATGAGATCCACACAGTCCAACTCCCTTTGAAACGTCTCAAAATACGGCTTTAGCCGCTGGCCATTTACCTTAAATGCCGAGCCATTCGTGAGGTTTTGCACCTCAATGGCTCCATGGGGAAAAACTTCTTTAACAATGTATGGCCCGGTCCACTTACTCCGCAATTTGCCCGGAAAGAGATGCAAGCGTGAATCATACAATAACACTTTTTGGCCAACTTTGAAAGTTTTTCGAATGATATGTTGGTCATGAAATTTTTTCATCCGGGCCTTAGCAATTTTTGCATTTTCAAATGCATCATTGCGGAGTTCATTTAACTCATTGAGTTGGAGCTTTCGGTGGGTACCCGCAACATCAATATCCTCATTACATTGACGAATCGCCCAATATGCTTTATGCTCAATTTCGACGGGAAGATGACATGCCTTCCCGTACACAAGTCTATAGGGTGATGCGCCAAGAATGGTTTTATAGCCCGTGCGGTATGCCCACAACCCATCGATCAATCTAAGAGACCAATCTTTCCTATTTGGATTGACGGTTTTCTCTAGAATGCGCTTAATTTCCCGATTGGCCAACTCAACTTGCCCTTGCGTTTGAGGATGGTATGGTAATCCAACCTTATGGACCACACCATACTTACGCATTAAAGACACAAAGGGCTTGTTACAAAAATGTGAACCGCCATCACTTATCATGGCACGAGGCATGCCATACCTACAAAAAATGTTCTCTTTCAAAAATTGCAAGACCACTTGGCGGTCATTGCTTCGGGTGGCAATTGCTTCCACCCACTTCGAGACATAATCTACAGCAACAAGAATAAAAAGGTACCCAAACGAGTTAGGAAACGGTCCCATGAAATCGATCCCCCAACAATCAAATATTTCCAAAATAGTGATGGGGTGAAGAGGCATCATGTGCCTCTTAAAAAGTGTTCCTAACCGTTGGCACCTATCGCAAGCTACACAAAAAGTATGTACATCCTTGAACATGGTGGGCCAATAAAGCCCACATTGCAAAATTTTGGCCGTGGTCTTCTTGGAGGAGAAGTGTCCTCCACAAGCATGAGAGTGACAAAATTCTATCACTTGTTGGAATTCGTGATTTGGGACACACCGGCGAATGATTTGGTCCGGACAATACTTAAACAAGTGGGGATCATCCCACGAAAATAGCGCACATTCCGGAAGAATTTACGCTTGTCAATGGATGACCATGTGGAAGGAACCTCACCGGTGACAAGGAAGTTCGCAATGTCCGCAAACCAAGGGGTTGAAACTTGCTCAACGGCACTCACATGCATGAGATGCTCATCTGGGAAGTGCTCCTTGATAGGGGTTAGGTCCATGGCTCGCCCATTTAAGGGAAGCCGAGACAAGTGGTCCGCAACTACATTTTCAACCCCTTTTTTATCACGCATTTCAATATGGAATTCTTGGAGTAAAAGTATCCATCGAATGAGGCGCGGTTTTGCATCGGATTTTGTGAGGAGATACTTTAGGGCCGCATGGTCGGTGTAGATGATGACCAATGACCCAATCAAGTAAGACCTAAATTTATCAAGTGCAAAAACCACCGCAAGGAGTTCCTTCTCGGTTGTGGTATAGTTGATTTGAGCTTCATTGAGAGTTCTAGAAGCATAATAAATGACATAAGGTTTCTTGTCAACTCTTTGTCCTAGGACGGCCCCCACGGCATAGTCGCTAGCATCACACATTAGCTCAAATGGAAGAGACCAATGGGTGCTCGAATGATTGGGGCGGTGGTCAAAAGTCCCTTCAACTTGTCAAAAGCTTGTTGACAAGAAGATGTCCACTCAAAGGGAACATCTTGGGACAAAAGATGACACATAGGCCTAGAGATTGCACTAAAACCTTCAATGAAACGCCGATAGAAACCGGCAAGCGCAAGGAATGATCTAATCTCCTTCACACACGTTGGGGCGGGCAATTTTTGAATGAGTTCAATTTTTGCTTTATCAACTTCAAGCCCTTCGGCCGACACAATATGCCCCAAAACTATCCCACTTGTAACCATAAAATGACATTTTTTCCAATTGAGTACAAGGTTACTCTCCTCACATCTCATCAAAACTTTTCCTAAATTACCAAGACAACCTTCATAAGTATCCCCATAGACGGAAAAATCATCCATGAAGACTTCGACAATTTGCTCAATCATGTCGCTAAATATGCTCATCATGCACCTTTGAAATGTCGCCGGTGCATTACATAGCCCGAAGGGCATACGTTTATAAGCATATGTGCCAAACGGACAAGTGAATGTTGTCTTGGCTTGATTCTTAAGGGCTACATCGATTTGATTGTACCCCGAATATCCATCTAAAAAATAATAGAAAGCATTACCGGACACCCTTTCTAGGACTTGATCAAGGAAGGGTAAAGGGAAGTGGTCCTTTCGGGTCACATTATTGAGGCGGCGATAATCAATGCACATTCGCCACCCGGTTTGCACACGGGTTGGCATTAACTCATTGTTGTCATTTCTTATCACCGTGACACCCGATTTCTTAGGCACCACTTAGGTCGGACTAACCCATTTCGAATCGGAGATGGGGTAAATGATACCCGCATCTAGCAATTTTAAAACCTCACCTTTAACCACTTCCTTCATATTAGGGTTCAATCGCCTTTGCATTTGACGAATGGATTTAGCCTCCTCTTCTAAAAAAATACAGTGAGTGCACACAAGAGGACTAATCCCATGAAGGTCGGCGATAGTCCATCCTAGGGCTTTTCTATGTTTCCTAAGCAACGCTATCAACCATTCCTCTTGGCTCCCAAACAAGCTAGAGGAAATCACAACCGGGTATGACTCCCCATCCCCTAAAAATGCATATTTTAAATTGGAAGGCAAGGGCTTCCTCTCGGGAATGGGAGGCTTCTCCTCCGAAGGAATCGATTTCTCGGCACTAAGGTGGAGGGGTTCAAAAGAAGGGGTCCATTGACCCACATGTAAATACTCCTCTCTCGCACCCTCTAAATGAGACAATTCACTTGACACCATGCCCTCACTATCAAGTGAAGCATGCGGTTCACTTCTCACTAATGCCCTCTCCAAAGGGTCCTCAAAACTCTCCCGCTCAAACTGTTCTTGAACTATGCTCTCTATGATATCTACCTCCCGGATATCCTCACATTCCCCCTTTTGTTTGGCAACCGAAAAGATGTTAAGCTCGAAGGTGGTGTTGCCAAAAGACAATTTCACTAACCCATTCCTACAATGTATGATGGCATTGGAAGTAGCTAGGAAAGGGCGTCCCAAGATCACAGGAATTTGGTTGTGAGCTATGCAACTCTTAACAGGTTGGGTGTCTAGGACAATGAAATCGACCGGGAAGCAAAAGTTATCAACTTGGATGAGAACATCCTCGATGATACCTCTTGGAACCTTTATAGAACGATCCGCCAATTGCAAGGTAACACGAGTAGGGCTCAACTCTCCTAGGCCAAGTTCCTTATACACTGAAAAGGGCAAAAGGTTGACACTAGACCCTAAGTCTAACAAGGCACGGTCGATCTTGGTGTTCCCAATGGTACAAGAAATAGTAGGACATCCGGGGTCCTTGAATTTCGGCACGGTCTTACATTGCAAAATCGCACTTTGATTTTCATTCATCATGGCGGTTTCCTTGACATGCAACCTTCGCTTAAAGTTGCATAAGTCCTTCAAGAACTTAGCATAAGAAGGTATTTGCTTAATTACGTCAAGGATAGGGATGTTGACCTTTACTTGTTTAAACACTTCATAAATTTCCGCATTTAGAAGTTCATTTTTTGGTTTAGTCAACCTTTGCGGGAAGGGAGCATGTTTGACTATGTTCCTTCTCTTATCCCTCTCACTTTCACTCAAAATCTCAATGGGATTGGCTAAGTCCCCCCCCCCTTCTCTCGGCTCTTTTTTCTCTTTCTCTTTTTCTCTCTCTTCTTGACCAACACTCTTCCTAGAAGTCTTATCCCGAGGTGGGATAGTTTTATCAATGGTCTTGCCACTTCTAAGTGTGGTTATGGCTTGCACTTGGTCATTACTCGTACTAGGGTCACTCTTACCCTCGGTTATGTGCACTTGCCTAACCGCCGGGTTAGGTTGAGATTGAGCCGGGAATCTTCTCGGGACATTTTGGGTCAAAGCTTGTGTCAACGTAGACATTTGCTTTTGGATGTCCTCAAGTAACCTATAGTGTTGGTCTAGCACTTTCTCTTGTTTATCAACCCTTGAACTAACCCCCCTCATGTCATTGGCAAGTTGGTAAAAATTGTCCTCTATGGGCTTCCTATGGAGGGGTTAGTATGGCCTTGGTTGATTTTGGAATTGGGGCACGGGTGCTTGTTGGTAAGGTGGAGGTGGATGTTGTGGTGGAAGTGCTTGTGGAGGTGGAGGTGCTTGGTATGATTGAGGGTTTTGATACCCTTCTTGATAGTTGTGGGAGTTTGAAGTCCCTTCATTGTTCCTCCACCCAAAGTTGGGATGATCTCTCCACCCCGGGTTGTATGTGTTTGAATAGGGGTTACCCCCTCCTCTTGAATATTGGCCAATTGCGTTAACTTGGCCGTGCAAAGCCTCCTTCACACCCGGAATGATTGGGCATGAAGCGGTGGTATGGTCCGAGGTTTCTCACACAAGACAACATACTTCCTTCAACTCCTCACTCTCTACCGATTGAACTTTTTTCACCTCAAGAGCCTCTAATTTTCTTGCCAAGGTAGCCACCCTAGCATTGACATCATCAACTTCCTTGAGTTGATATCTTCCCACCCCTTGTTGGATTGAGCGACCCTTGGGATTTTGGGTCCCGGTAAGTGCCCAATCTCTAGCCTTATTTGCCAAGTTATCAAAATAATCGTATGCCTCATGGGGTTGCTTATCAAAAAACGTCCCCGCACACATGGACTCGACAAATTGCTTGAGTTGGGGTGTCAAAGAAGAATAAAATGTGTTGATGACGTGCCAATCGGCGAAACCGTGATGGGGGCAAGAATTTAAGAGGTCTTTGAACCTCTCCCAACATTGAAAGAAAGTTTCCCCCAACAAAGGAGAAAACTGTGAAATTTGCCTTCGATTGGCCTCGGTTCTATTTTCGGGGAAAATTTTGGTCAAAAATTCCCCTTGGAGAGTAGCCCAAGAATGGATGGACATGGGTCGCAAGGAATTGAACCAAAGCTTAGCTTTGTCCTTCAAACAAAATGGGAAGAGTTTCAACAAAAAAACTTCCCTTGGACATGAGTTGTCCATAACAATTGAACAAGCATCCTCAAATTACTTAAGAAAAATGTAGGGTTGTTCCGAATCCATCCCATGGAATTGAGGCAACATTTGCATCATTCCCGACCTAATGTTTAGAGTGTTGTGATGGGGCAGAAAAACAATGCACGATGTTGGGGCTTGCCTTGGTGGGTTTAGGTAGTCCCGGAGAGTCCGTATAGGGGGAGCCGCCACGTCGCCATGATGGCTCCCTCTTTCAAACTCCTCATGACCTTCCGGGTTGATTTGGACATTTGGATGCAAGGGCTGAATGTTAGGTAAGCCGGGTTCATTGGGATTTGCCATTAGAATGAAACCTAGGTCGACCACTAAAGGTACGCTAGGTGTTGGTGAAGATGTGCTTGTGCTCTCAATGCTCTCAATCCTCACAAGGCGATGATGTTTGTCCCGCGTGAAATATGACATGCAAGAATGAATGCACACATAAGGTTGGACCGATAAGGTCGTTCAGCACATCATACACAATTCCCTAGGCCAGACAACGGCTTTTTTCAATTCTAGGCCGGACAACGGCTTTTTTTCTCAATTCAACTCCGTACCTCCAATCTCCACATACAATAAGCGTACCACCAATTTGAAACTTTCACACACTATCCTAACTCCACTAAATACTCCCGAAGAGGGATAAGTTCCTAACAAAAATGCAATGCAATTACATTATCAAACAAAAGAAACTAGAGAAAATAAAAAATAAAAAAAATCCTAAAAATAAAACACCTTAAGGGAAATGAGAGTGTACCGGGGCCCGAAGCCCGTAGATGCTTCCCTCGGGGGTGGTGATGAAATCCACCCTTTTTGTGTGTTTTCTTTTTTTTTTTTTTTTCAATTTTCTTCCGCAATCCTTAGCTTTCGTCCGGTGTAGCTTTTGCCTATGAATTCCCCGGCAACGACGCCAAAACTTGACACGCCTCCAGATGTGCTTCAACTGGAGCCACTCCGCAAGGGTACGGAGGTCGCGCTTGTAGTAAAACCGGAGGATCCGGTGTCATTCTCTCCCAAGGGAATTCTGCAAATATAGCAACAAAGCTCAACTAGCACGGGTACTTATCTTAATGGATTGCAAATGAAAATTCTTAACATAAAAGAGACCGAAAATATGTTGGTTTTGAGATGATGATGGTTATATGCTTCATACAATAATTTAGTGACTATGAAAGACAACAAAAGCTAGTTTTATGTAATTAAGGAGAAAAGCTTGGACATGGTTGTTTTGATCCACCAATTCACAACAAGGGTTTCCAATGAGAGGTTTATAACTCAAATCAAGAATCACACCTTGGATTCTTGATTCGGAAAATGTCGACTATAAAAATGTGGGTTTTGTTTGATTGAGCATAGAGAGGGAATATATAATTGGTACCCTAGAATCAAACCTTAAACATGTGCAATACCTATACCAAATATTGATTTGTGCATAAATATTACCAAAGGGTTATGAATCTACGTTTTTTCTAATGAATCTCATGCTAAATCAAATGAAACCATATAATTTTGAGGATATGACTTTGAAGTTCATACAACCCATTTTCAACCCTTTGAAGATCCTTGGTGGATCTTCACAACCACATCCAAGGGGTATTTAGCTACTAGAATCCATGTTAACTAACATAAAAGGAGCCAAATCTACCATTAAACTATAAAGAACTAGTGTTTGGTTGCCAAGAAAAAGAGAGAAAGTGCCAAGAAAATGATAGAAAGTTGCTTGAAAAAGTTGAAATCATTCACTTCATATATATATCAAGCATTCATTACAATGATCCAAGAGTAATAAATGGCATTAAATACAAAACATTAAGAGTAAATCTAACTTAAAAGCCTTACAAGATAACAAAAACCCCTTTTTGGAGCTCCTTTTTTGTCCAGAATCTGCAGAAAAATGACCTATCCCTCTTTTTGTCTCGAACAAAAGCTTTTATACTCTGCAGAAAAACAGAGCCTGTACACACCGATCGATCGCCCGATCGAACGCCCGATCGATCGCAAAACCGACTCCTCTGAAGTTTGCTTCTGTGTCGTCTGTTGAGAGAATTCTGATGTCACCGATCGAACGCCCGATCGATCGGAAAAATGCCCTCTTTGAAGTTTGCTGCAGAAGGTTGAACAGAGCATCACCGATCGATCGCAGGATCACCGATCGATCGGTCGATCGAACGTTTTGTGGACCGTTCGATCGGGCGATCGATCGGGCATACTCAAGATTGCCCATTTGCCTTAGTTTAAGCTCCAAATCCTGCAAAAATTGTACAAAAAGAGTTTTAACGCGTTTTAGGAGTTAGAATACTAAATTAACACCAAATTTAACTAATCAACTAACAATTTAAGCCAAAAAATTACTATTTCTAAGAGTAATCACTTAGCATCTACAACATCTCCTCGTTGCAATTCATTGCTTTCTCGAGTAATGGCCTATCTGGTAATCTTCCAGCTGATTTGTGCTATCATCTTCCAAAACTCGAAATCCTTGTTCTCTCTGGGAATGAATTGGAAGGCCAAATTCCATTCACTTTACAGGGATGCTCAAAACTTCAGATTTTGTTGTTGTCATTTAACAAATTCACTGGACCCATACCAAGTGAGATTGGGAACTTAACTATGTTGAAGGAGTTATATCTCGGTACTAACAACTTGAAAGGTACGACTTTGCCTTTGGTGTTTGCATGTTGCTTTGCCCGCAAATTTTTTTTCTTTTTTTTTTTTGTTTATACTAATTATCCAAATATGCACATGTTAAGTAATTGATTCACAACCGTAAGTACTATCTAACCATTTGCTTGATAAAGTTCTTTATATCGACTTGCCAGCCAATAAACTTTGAAAGTGAGACCCTTCACTCTACTCCTACTTGAAACATCGCATGCATTGAAAAACTATTCGGACAGACGGACCTAGCTGATTGATGTTAATTGACTTAGCAATAAAACATACGTTATATTTAACTAAACATATATATTTTATAAAAGTATAGGTACCTTCTTCTTTTTTTTTTTTTTTTTTTAATTCTAATGCCAAAATTATTCTTGAGCATCTTGGTGTTTTGTATTTTAACATTATTTTATCATCATATATTTTACTTTTTTGGGACCCGTTTTCTATGAAATTTAATATATTTGAAACGTTTTAAAATGACAGTTTATATTAATTTTCTCAAGAACCTACTGAACCTCTTCTTTAGAAGCATTCAATAATAAGAGAAATAGAATTATGATTAAGTGTTTTAATTCATCTAAACGAAAACTACAATTTTTTCTTATTTTGATATAAAAAGTTCAAGTGTTCAAGGATTTAATAACTTAGTCATTAAAGTCTAACCCAATTGGCCAGAGCTCTTGGTCTCTCTTTAGGAGATCAAGAGTTCAGCTCTTGCCAAGTGTAATAGTTCGCTGTAAAAAATTAAGCCCTTGTAAATATCCTAGTTCTTGCGTGAATAGTCTGTTTTCGATTAGACTGGGGAGGAAATTAGTTGAGGGGAGATGGTTAGTTGAGTGGAGCGCAAGCTGGCCCGAACAGCCCTGATTGGTGAACTAAAAAAAAGAACTTCATCACTAAAGTCCCTTGAAGGTTATAATAAAAACAGTTTGAATATCGCCTTCATTTGAATTGAGTGACTTATGGACGTTAGTTAAATATATAAAATTAAGAGGGTACTGAAATCTATGGCTATTCAATTTGATATAAATTTATGAGCTAGTAATATTCCATTTTATTTACTCCTAATGGCACTTATTAAGTGAGGACTTAACTGCACCTTCAATGAAGCGGATATTTCGTACATCTATTAATTTATTTAAAGTTTTTTTTGTTACTCAAACTCTATAAATTTTTTAAGGTACAGTTGCCTACCTTCTTTTTTTAATTTTGGCAAATTAAACAAAAGATGAAATGGAATGGTTGAAGTTTAGAAAATTTTTGTAATATTTACCTCAAACATACACAACTCTATTTCCTAATATTTTCTCAAAGCTCAAGTCAAACTATTATAATATCCCGAATACTTTTGAAATGTCATTTACAACATGCAGTTAAATTCTAAAACACAAAATTTAATTTTTACTCTCGATTGACATTCTCAAGAGACATGATTTCAATTATGAATTCTATTGATACTGATGCAGGTGAAATTCCACAAAAACTAGGTCAGCTTAAAGTACTGGAGGTGTTGAGTATGCCAAAGGCTGGCCTTACGGGTCTCGTTCCATCAATTATCTTCAACATCTCTTCTTTAAAATTCATTGATATTGGAAATAATAGCCTATCAGGCAGTTTGCCCATGGATATGTGCCACCATCTTCCAATGCTCCAAGTACTTTATCTCTACAATAATAAACTCACAGGAAGCTTACCAAGTAGCATTAGGAATTGTAGCTTGCTTAAATTTGTATCCCTCTTGACAAACAAGTTTGCAGGTAATAATCCCTATCTATCCATTTTTTACTTCAATGATTTCGTTAATCCTGTGTTTGGATTATTGTTTTATGAAGAGAAAAGAAAAAGATATGAGAAATAAAATTACTCTTATTATTGTTTGGTTGTTAACAAAAATTGGTGGGTAAAAAAAATAAAAGAGAAATGAATGAAGAAATCGTATTTTCTTACTTACTTTTACATTGTTATTGATAAATACATATTCAGGACTTTCTTATTTTTTCACTTAATCAAAAAGAGTATAGAATTTGAAATCTCACATCCTTAATGAACAAGGTGACTAAGGAGCAAGAGTTTTTTTTCCAAAGTAACATTCTTTTTAAAAATAACACTCTCTCAAAAATAATTTCCAAACTAACATTCTGACATCATTCTTAAAAGTAGGATTTTATTAACAAGCCATTATAATTTACTAAAATCGACATTTTACCCTGATATATCACTACAAGGAAAAGGACTATTTGCGACGAATTTATTTGCGACAGCCTAATTGCCGTCGCAAATACCATTATTCGCGACGGCATTGCAGCCGACACAAACATATATCTTATGCGACGACATTTTTGCGACGACAACCATTGCTGTCGCAAAAAGTATAGCAAAACGATGTCGTTTTACACCCTAAATGCGTTGCCCCCTTCCACGTCAGAGGTATTTGCGAGGCATATAGGCGGTCTCAAAAGGGATTAGTGAAATGACGTCGTTTGGCTTCTAAACCATGTCGTTTTGGTCCCAAAATTAGTTTCCCCCTTTTTATTCTTCTTCCCTCTCAAACGACTAAACCCTAGCTAGCCCTCACTGTCCTTGCCTCAGCTGTAACTCTCCCTAGCTCAGGCGTCACTCTCCATCTCGACGTTCACCTCAGTCCGGTGGCCTCTCCGTCGGTCCGACCAATTGCCGTCACCTCTGCAATCGACGTTCACCTCAATAATCTTCTCTCTCTCTCTCTGGTTGTCTATCTCTCTAGATCAGTCTCCCTCTCTCTCTATCTAACCTCTATCTTCATGTGCCATTATAGGCGTTGCCACATGTGGAATCCCATCGCACCGGAATCTCCGACCTGAATCTTATCGCTGACCGGAATCGCTCACCGACCAGGTTAGAATTTTTTGGATCTCTCTCTCTCTCTCTTTCTGCTTTCGCTCTCTCTATCTCTGCTCTTATGCAGAGATACCACATGGAATACCGCAAGTTCATAACACTCTGCTATGAAAATTTCAAACAGTTATACATACCACATGGAATACTGCAAGTTCATAGATTACTTTATTTATAATATTTCATTTTGTGGAAGCAAAATTCAAAAGCCCATGACCCTTCCTAGAGGAAACTAAAGAGCAAAACTGAAACTTCTATGACTCAAATATCTCCTACAATAATAAAAGAAAAATTTTACAATGATGATCCAGACCCGATTTCAAGTTCGCTCAAGTCGAATAGTGCATTTAGTTATGATGGATCATGTATCCATTCAAAGACATTGAGCCCTGCTAAATTAAATAATGGACAATGATCAGTTTGGGATGATAAACCTTTGCATTGGTTTATTTATGTTGATCTTACAGCTCCTCATACTTCTATTTTCTTGATTTTTCAAATAGTGTTAATTATTATTGGTGATATTTTTGTATAGTAATTTGGTTGTTTTGAGTCATGTTTGAGCGTGAAGTAGGTATATATGCCTCATCTTTTAATTTTTGGTCTCTTTATTTTGTGAGGTAATTGCATATGGGCAACTTATTTTGTGGCCCATAAAATCTGCATGTCATGACTTTTTTCATCCTCCTCAGAGAAAGGCCAAGAGAGCTGTTGCAGCCATGCTCACAAGATCTAAAGAAGGCACTGCTCCTGAAGATGTGAACCTCACTGAGGATAGATCTGAGAAAGAGCAAGCTGAACTGGTACCCGTATTGACTAGTGGAAAATTGAAGTCTTATCAGATTAAAGGTGTAAAGTGGTTGATTTCCCTATGGAAAAATGGATTGAATGGCATCCTTGCTGATCAAATGGGGCTTGGGAAGACAATTCAAACCATTGGCTTCCTTGCACACTTAAAGGGGAAAGGGTTGGACGGGCCCTATTTGGTCATTGCCCCTCTGTCGACTCTCTCCAATTGGGTTAATGAAATAGCAAGGTAAACTTTTTTTTTTAATTATTTTTTTTAGTATCAATTGGTGCCAAGTAGTTGGAAATATGGTTTAGATACTTTTGAATTTTGTTTCCTTTTTTTTCCAATTTGATGAACTCTCTTGAATCGTGTCCTGTTTCTTCTAACTCTAGTTTTTCGAATATCCAAACTCTTGTTTGATTTTTATGTTTCTTTTTTATTCAAAGGTTTGTGCCCTCAGTGAATGCAATTATCTACCATGGCAATAAGAAAGAAAGGGATGAGATCAAGAAGAAACACATGCCAAGAACAATAAGTCCTAAATTTCCCATTGTAGTTACTTCTTATGAGGTTGCACTAATTGATGCAAGAAAGCACTTGAGGCATTACAATTGGAAGTATCTAGTGGTAGATGAGGTGAATCCTCAAGCCAACTTGTCAATGACTCTCTCTCTCTCTCTCTTGTTGAAAGCTTGGAGTTTCTGGCTGAACACTTGGCTTTTTGTATCTAAATTACATATTTTTCTTCTTAAAGGGGCACAGGTTGAAAAACTCAAAATGCAAATTATTCAAGGAATTGAAGTTATTGCCAGTTGAAAATAAGCTTCTATTGACTGGGACTCCATTGCAGAACAACTTGGCAGAGCTTTGGTCCTTGTTGAACTTCATTTTGCTTGATATATTCTCATCCCATCAAGAATTTGAGTCATGGTTAATATGGTTTGTCTTTTTTCTTTTTCTTTTCCTTTCCTTTTTGTTGCCTATGATTAAAATGATTTTTAAGTACAACAGAAAATCATACTATGCTGAATTCCGAGCCATTTAAAAAAAACATTGAATTCCGAGCCGTTTGGGTAGTAAAATACCGAAACGGCATCGGAAGTCCGTCAAACTTGACACGTAGGAAGGTTTAGGCACGAGTGACGTGTGCGAATAAACGGCACGGTCGCTGGACTCTTGGGGTGAGAGTTATCACGTTTTCACTTAACTTTATATGAAAAATAATGTCTTCCGTGCTTTTTAAATACTTGAATCCCGAATCTTTCTTTCAATAAACTTATTTATTTATATGCATATTTATTCATTGTCGATAATATGTTCATTATTTTATCTAATATTTATATATATATATTTTTAGGTTGTTCGCAAGGAATAGGTCAATCTGTGGTGTTTTTTTGTCAGCATATTTTGCGATACATTTAAAACTCCATTTTGGTCTATGGATTATGGCTTTGTAATGTTATTTTGCAAGGCATTATAAATATTTTTTATTTTATGAATTTTAATGTGAAACAATGTTTAAAATGTATTAGTTTACGTTGTTACGCATATTTATAAATATTTGAATTTGAATGAATGCTTTAATTTTGTCATCCGTATAATATTAATTCTACATTTTATCAGGTTGAAAAAAGCTACAAAAGTATTCACCAATTCAAAACAGGTGTTGGCTGTTTGAAAGTATTAGCGACGGATACATACTGTCGGTTAAACCGTCGGTAAAAATGCCTGCATATGTGTATGTGTTGGCCTTTTGTGACGGTTTCGACCTGTCGCTAAAGCTATCAATTTCCATGGGTTCAGGCTGTCACTAATAATTGCAATGAAAGATTATATGCGACGGCACCAACCCGTCGCTTATAGTTTATTTGTGTCGGCCTTGTAACGATCGCAAATACTATTTACTTTGGCGACAAGTATTTGCGACGGGAGATTGCCGTTGCAAAAGGTAACTTATGCCGTTGCTTGGCCGTCGCAAATAGTATTTGCGACCCCCGTAGATTCGTCGCTGGAAATGCCGTCGTACAACCGACGCAATTGAGTATTTGCGACGGCAAAACAAGTATTTGCGACGGCGTTCTGCCGTTGCAAATACTACAATTTCTAGTAGGCATATGAATACATGTTTACAAATTTAGCGCTTCCAATTGTGCTAGAAAAATCATCACTTTTAATGGGTCTACATAATACTTTATAATAATATTTTCACCTCTCCTCTTAATAGTACACTAGTATAATAGCATGCTGTCAATTAAGTAGTATAGATTTTTGTTTTTTATAATTACAAAAAATGTATATAGGTTTACAACCTAAGAGAGTGGGGAATGAGAAGATTGAGTTCAAACCTAGCGATAAGAGCAGGCCTTGAACCTGCAATAATGAACAGGATAATTAGAGTCCATGCCAAATAGAATACTCCTTGCTCGGTAGTGTAAAGATTGATGGGTCAGAATTAAAAAAATAACATATGATTTTTGATGGGTGAAACCATTGTTTACTAATAACATCAAATTATAGATGAAAACAATTGTACAATTGCATGCTATAGTAGCATACCATTAAGAGGAGAGGCAAAAACCATTTATAAAAATTTAATTGAATTGGAGTTTCACCAAACAGAATAAATTAGAGGTGGTAACATTATAAAATTTTAATTTACCCTCTAAGAACAGTATTGGGTTTTAATTGAATTGCTTAATTCGGTAATCATTTTTTTGTTTGCCCATGTGTTCACTAAACTAATCTTAATGTGAGTTTTGTCGAGATAAATTTGGGGTAGCAAATCAATGTTAGCAAGCTATAATGACTTTCTAACAAAATATTTGTTTTAAGGATGATGCCAGAATATTAGTTTAGGAATTATTTTTTAGAGAGTGTTAGATAATGAATTTTTTTTTAAACGAATGTTAGTTTGGGAAAAAAACTAGAGGAACAGTATTTGCCATGTTTCATAAATCATTTATAGTGAACAAGGAAAATAGGTCAGCAAAAAAATAAGTAAATAAATAATAAGGAAAATAAGTTCAACACATCTACTTGTATATTTAATCCTACAACATCTATGGATGTAGAAGATAGTTGTTAACTCTTTTATGAAAAAAAATCCGTATAAGTTAGACAGCCTTAATTTTCATGGGGGAAAATATGAAGACTGAAAACAACCTAAGCCCTATACTGAAATGCAGAACTTAGCGTCAAAACATAGTGTCAAAAGAGAACGTAAATCTATTGCTGGCTAGGTTCATGCTCCCTTTTCGCAACGTCAAGTAAGCATTCAATTTTCTTTCTTTTGACTTCAATTTGTTCTGTAAATGGTCACACACACACACAGACATAGATATGCGTATATATACACATATTATATTGCAATTTTTTGTGCCTGATATGTATGATAGTCTCTGTACCGATGCAAATTAAAAAAGAGGAAGAGAAACCTGGGAAATTTTTGAGGATGTAAACATAGCCTGATTTCTCTTTTAGAATCTTTCTAGTAACTTAATTTGGATATGCTCTTCCTGCCATTTTATATTGTTCTTGTAACTTATATATACAGTGTATATGATTTGCAGTCTATGTGAGATTGGTTCCCAATTTTAGCAACTAATCCAGTATCAGAGATCAGTGGGTTCTCGAATTTTGATTTCTGTGTGTGTGTGTGTGTGTGGTTTGCTTATCCTTGCCCAAATTCTTGAGAGAAAAGAGAAGAGAAAGAGACAATCAAATATTTGTCTACTACCTATAACAAATAACTACACCTTATATGTTGTGGTTAACATCTAACATATACAGGTAGAGAACACTATCTTTTTGATCTTGTGATAGGGATAAAGATATGGATAAGAGTTGGATGCAACTTAACAAGAGATGGTGCACTGCGTATGTAGATGGAGTTAAGCAGTTTATGCTATTTGCAAGAAATCATGCAAAAGAAAGCAAAACAATTCGGTGTCCATGTGAAAGATGCAATAACATGTACTATATGGATTTTAATATTGTGGAAGATCATTTGTATGAATGTGGGATAAGGCAGAGTTACACTCAGTGGATACATCATGGCGAGCCTCGTGAGGAGGGTCGTAGTGATGGTATGAGTGTCGATGAAATGGTAGATTCAGACTACATCCAAGAAATACTAGAGGATGTGTGTGTAGGAGGATTCATGGGTACTTGTCAAGGGGAGGCATCTGATAGCCAGCCTGTGTCGGAAGGGGAATCAGAGATGCTGGTGTTTTCACTTCGGAAGTTGGTGTTGTATGTCGCATGTTTGAGCCATTAAGTGTTCCTCATTAGAGCGATATGACAGATGAGGACAAGGATCCAATGTTTGTACGCCTTGCTATAAGTTTTCATTGATCAAGTGTTGATATAATTGCATACCACACACAAGTACACGAGTACAAATGTTCAAATAGGCTAGTTCTATGAGAAATGTCCTAGAAATCTGGACTAAATATAGTATATCCTATTGAAATTATATAAGAGATTGAATAAGGATTTTAGAAAAAGAAGATCATAGAGGAACAAAGTTAGAAAAGGTGTGCTGGACCAATGCAACAGAAAACCAAGATTGCTGAATTTTCAGAATGTGCAGGCAGCTTTGGCACACTTTAAAAAAACGATCATATCTCTTTCTATAGGTCTCCAAATCGTACACCATTTTTTTTTTTGGAAACTACATTCATAGACCTTTATATCCATATAAGGTTTGCCTGTTGAATGACACGCCTCCAGTTGTGCTTCAACTGGAGCCACTCCGCAAGGGCACGGAGGTCGCGCTTGTAGTAAAACCGGAGGATCCGGTGTCGTTCTCTCCCAAGGGAATTCTGCAAATATAGCAACAAAGCTCAACTAGCACGGGTACTTATCTTAATGGATTGCAAATGAAAATTCTTAACATAAAAGAGACCGAAAATATGTTGGTTTTGAGATGATGATGGTTATATGCTTCATACAATAATTTAGTGACTATGAAAAAAACAACAAAAGCTAGTTTTATGTGATTAAGGAGAAAAGCTTGGACATGGTTGTTTTGATCCACCAATTCACAACAAGGGTTTCGAATGAGAGGTTTTATAACTCAAATCAAGAATCACACCTTGGATTCTTGATTCGGAAAATGTCGGCTATAAAAATGTGGGTTTTGTTTGATTGAGCCTAGAGAGAGAATATATAATTGGTACCCTAGAATCAAACCTTAAACATGTGCAATACCTATACCAAATGTTGATTTGTGCACAAATATTACCAAAGGGTTATGAATCTAGGTTTTTCTAATGAATCTCATACTAAATCAAATGAAACCATATAATTTTGAGGATATGATTTTGAAGTCCATACAACCCATTTTCAACCCTTTGAAGATCCTTGGTGGATCTTCACAACCACATCCAAGGAGTGTTTAGCTACTAGAATCCATGTTAACTAACATAAAAAGAGACAAATCTACCATTAAACTATAAAAAACTAGTGTTTGGTTGCCAAGAAAATGAGAGAAAGTGCCAAGAAAATGATGGAAAGTTGCTAGAAAATGTAGAAAATCATTCACTTCATATATATATCAAACATTCACTTACAATGATCCAAAAGCCATAAATAACATTAAATACAAAGCATTAAGAGTAGATCTAACTAAAAACCTTACAAGATAACAAAAATCCACTTTTTGGAGCCTTCTTCCCGTCCAAACTCTGCAGAAAATACCCTATATCACTTTTTGTCTCGAACAAAAGCTTTTATACTCTGCAGAAAAACAGAGTCTGTACACACCGATCGATCGCCCGATCGAACGGTCAGGGCGATCGAACGCCCGATCGATCGCAAAACCGACCCCTCTGAAGTTTGCTTCTGTATCGTCTGTTGAGAGGATTCCGACGTCACCGATCGAACGCCCGATCGATCGGAAAAACGCCCTCTCTGAAGTTTGCTGCAGAAGGTTGAACAGAGCATCACCGATCGATCGCAGGATCACCGATCGATCGGGCGATCGAACGTTCCGTGGACCGTTCGATCGGGCGATCGATCGGTCATACTCAAGATTGCCCATTTGCCTTAGTTTAAGCTCCAAATCCTGCAAAAAGTGTACAAAAAGAGTTTTAACGCGTTTTAGGAGTTAGAATACTAAATTAACACCAAATTTAACTATTCAACTAACAATTTAAGCCAAAAGATTACTATTTCTAAGAGTAATCAACACCCCCCAACTAAACCTTTGATAGTCCCTATCAAAGTATGAGAGGAAAACAAAAATATATACATGCATTAATCTTATTCAAGTCAAATCTCCATCCACCTAGGTTGTGAACCAAAGCAAGGTAAAGGCATAAAGCATGGAAGAAACAAAACATATTGACGCGTACTACCAATGACATATGACCCTAATGATTCAAAACTCGTACAATTACGTCCTCGATGCTTCGATCCAAGTCTCCCAAGGCATACACTCAACTTTGAACATGAACACTCTGGGTCCCTCAATGGAAAGCTCTTTTAACGAGTAAATGTATAAATCATGCAAGTAGAGCAATTCAAAAACCAAAGACGAATAAATTGTAAGTATATCGACTTGGCATAGCTTCATGAAGGAATATTCACAGCTTAAGCATAATCTAGAAAATTGACATAAATGCCTCATACACAATTGAATTAAAGATTCATGTATCTTCGGATATCAAGGCCATAAGGGTGATGAATGAGAGAAGAGCCATGTAAGAGGATAGAAAATGGAAAAAGGGTTCAACATATGCATGCACATTACACATGATGATCAATGATATTCACTTCCATATTTTCACTCTTTTGAATCACTTTTACTATCTTCCTTCACCTCACTTCTTTTGTATTTCATTTTTTTTTTTTTTTTTACTCTTCAACTCCATACACCTCCAACTTTACAAATATAAGAATAATGCATCTATTGGCATTGACACTCTTTAAACTTATGCAGATGCATATGGATATTAAAAAGAAGAAAAATACACATGGAATGGCTCAATGGAATGAAATGGCCTATGTGTTTAAAATCCGAAGAATACAACAAATCAAAACTTCAAAAGTGTATAAGGGGTCAATAAATCTATATAACACTCAAACATGTAAACCAACATCAAGAAATAATGAAGCTATTCAATGAATGAGGATCAACAAAAATAATCTTGAATAAATGTGATTCACTCTTCAAAGGCGATAAATAGGCTCTAAAGCTCACACGGTAAAAAAATCTCCACCTTATAAGGACATGCATGCATAAGAATGAAACACAAGGCATCACATAACATGTTAGTGCGCAACAATGTGAATTGTCTCTTATAATGATTTTATGCCAAAAACTTGCAATGTATCATAATCTCTAAGGTGGGTTAATCATCAACTCAAATTTAATAAAAAACATGGTATGGTACTTATTTGAAACAACCTTGACACCTCCATCACAAAAATCCAAAAAGAAATGATATCAACAATTAAGGACATAGCTAATGTGTCAAGTTATAGAAAAGGGCGATACGAATACCATACAATACCCATTACCTCAGTTGGAACAATACATGCGATATGGATATCAATCAAAAAGTACACCTGTAACTGAACTGCCAAAAATATACACGTAAAAGACAAGAGAACACAACAAATATATACAAAAAGGGTATGCCACAATAATAAAGATCACTATACAAACAGCTCAAAAATAAATACATCCACTATAATAAAAAAGATTTAGATACATCATATGAAATGAAATGTTATGAAGTGCGCAATGCATCTAATCTATCTGAAGATCCGAAAAGAGGTCTCCATCATCCGGAGGAGGCTGGCCAAGGTGCTGGATAATCTCCTGGAGTCGAGTGGACTGGGTCTGCTGCTGCTGCTGAATGTCAATCAGCTGACCCTGAAGTGCGGCAATGGCAGTGTCCTGAAGATCTAATCTAGCCATAATGTCGGCCTGCCACTGCTAGCACTCTGCCTGCTGAGCGGTCAGCTGCTCCTGAATAGCTGCCAAAGTCTGAAGTAACGTCCCCGGAGCTGGCTCCTCCTGAGCCTGAGCCTAAGTCTGAGCATGCACTGGCTGATCCAGCCGCTGCTCCCCTGACTGGGTCTCCTCCTGAGTCTGAGAAGCCGGCTGCTGAGAAGACGAGTGAGTCGAACTAGCTGACCCCCCCTTCTTCGACAACTGCCCTGCCGCTCTCTTCTCCGTCTTCTAGTCTATGTCAGTTGAAGAGGAGAGCAGTACAACATCCGCAACACTAACCCCTGCCGCCCTAATCCTCGCTGTCAAAAAACAACCAAAAGGGATGCTGGACTGGGGAGTAGCAACCTGAGTCGCGGCCCACAATGCCATATACGTGAAGTGGGGCAAGTCAATAGTCCTGCCCGTGCCAATAGCCCACATCAACTGCCCCCACATCCTACTGCACTCCACCGTCCTCCCCAGTGGAAAGATCGAATAGCAAGTCCAAAGGAACAACGGGTGGTATCTGGGGGCAATCTGCCTAATCATGATCTGGGAAGCGGTCCAGGACTCTCCCGGTGCTAAAATCTCAGCGCACATCTCCTCATGAGATGGTGGATGCTCCCCATCATAAGAGAACTGAGGGTTAGCAACCCTCGGTATACCAAACTGCTCAGCAAAGGAGTCCGGGGTGATAACAACATCCCTACCCCGAACCCAAGAGCGAAGAATATGTCTGTCGCCACCAACGGGGTCCGATGAAATGTTAGCCATGAACTCTGCCACGAGGGTGGCTGAGTACTGGCCCCTAAAAGAAGCTAACCCCAACCACTGGCGGTCGGTCAAAGGCTGGAGCCAACCATATGGCTCAGCATCAAACTGACTCACTGTCCAACGCCTCTCCACTACTATCTTACGGGCGCTCCACACCCGTACAGACTCTCGCTCCTGATCCCTCCCCTGGAAGCGAGTGGAATCATACTCTCCCTCTCTCTCCCTCCTATCATGCTCACGCTGGAGCTGCTGGAACTAGGCCAGAGTCTGAGAAGTCCCAGCCCCAGCTGTACCCTCAGAACTCCTAGTCTCGACCATAACTCTCTACAAAGCTAAGTACAGCTGGAAATGAAAAGAATGGACAAAGATCGGCGGAAGGAATACCTCTCGAAGTGCAGAAAACTGTGAACAGATGAGACAATGTCCACCAAAGTGAGCTGGCAGGGCCTCGCTGCTCCGACAGACAAACAGACTCTTTAAACTCTCAAGTATACGCGAGCGAAATGAAAGTGAACAGTGAACAGTGGCCTTTATCTAGAGAACTCGGTCACCGATCGATCGGCCCTCTGAACCGATCGATCGCCTCGCGGACCGATCGAAATGGAGCGCCACCGATCGAACGGCCGATCGAACGGTCGATCGATCGATACCGCTCCCTTTCGATTGGTGCGGTAACAACCTCGATCGATCGCAGTCGTCACCGATCGATCGGGCGATCGATCGCAACGTACACGATCGATCGGCCGATCGATCGGTTTGGCCCACCGATCGATCGCAAAAACAGCTTCTCTGAAGTTCTGCAGAAATTCTCAGAATGGTTCACAGAATCATGCAAATGGTGCCCCCCCCCAACTGGAATCATGCCATGACCTCAAGGCATGAAGAAAATGGAATAGGAAAAGAACAACGGGGGGGCGGGACTCTCGGGAATACAAATGTACACAACTAACTACCAAAAGAAAAGAGAAAGAAACTTAGAAAAAGAAAAACAAAAGAACTACTCCTAAATTATGAAACACGACAATCTAATGTCACTCAAAGGACGGTGGATCGATGAGATCCACACAGTCCAACTCCCCTTGAAACGTCTCAAAATACGGCTTTAGCCGCTGGCCATTTACCTTAAATGCCGAGCCATTCGTGAGGTTTTGCACCTCAATGGCTCCATGGGGAAAAACTTCTTTAACAATGTATGGCCCGGCCCACTTACTCCGCAATTTGCCCAGAAAGAGATGCAAGCGTGAATCATACAATAACACTTTTTGGCCAACTTTGAAAGTTTTTCGAATGATATGTTGGTCATGAAAGTGTTTCATCCGGGCCTTAGCAATTTTTGCATTTTCAAATGCATCATTGCGGAGTTCATCTAACTCATTGAGTTGGAGCTTTCGGTGGGTACCCGCAACATCAATATCCTCATTACATTGACGAATCGCCCAATATGCTTTGTGCTCAATTTCGACGGGAAGATGACATGCCTTCCCGTACACAAGTCTATAGGGTGATGCGCCAAGAATGGTTTTATAGCCCGTGCGGTATGCCCACAACCCATCGATCAATCTAAGAGACCAATCTTTCCTATTTGGATTGACGGTTTTCTCTAGAATGCGCTTAATTTCCCGATTGGCCAACTCAACTTGCCCTTGCGTTTGAGGATGGTATGGTAATCCAACCTTATGGACCACACCATACTTACGCATTAAAGACGCAAAGGGCTTATTACAAAAATGTGAACCGCCATCACTTATCATGGCACGAGGCATGCCATACCTACAAAAAATGTTCTCTTTCAAAAATCGCAAGACCACTTGGTGGTCATTGCTTCGAGTGGCAATTGCTTCCACCCACTTTGAGACATAATCTACCGCAACAAGAATAAAAAGGTACCCAAACGAGTTAGGAAACGGTCCCATGAAGTCGATCCCCCAACAATCAAATATTTTCAAAATAGTGATGGGGTGAAGAGGCATCATGTGCCTCTTAGAAAGTGTTCCTAACCGTTGGCACCTATCGCAAGCTACACAAAAAGTATGTACATCCTTGAACATGGTGGGCCAATAAAGCCCACATTGCAAAATTTTGGCCGTGGTCTTCTTGGAGGAGAAGTGTCCTCCACAAGCATGAGAGTGACAAAATTTTATCACTTGTTGGAATTCGTGATTTGGGACACACCGGCGAATGATTTGGTCCGGACAATACTTAAACAAGTGGGGATCATCCCACGAAAAATAGCGCACATTCCGGAAGAATTTACGCTTGTCAATGGATGACCATGTGGAAGGAACCTCACCGGTGACAAGGAAGTTCGCAATGTCCGCAAACCAAGGGATTGAAACTTGCTCAACGGCACTCACATGCATGAGATGCTCATCCGGGAAGTGCTCCTTGATAGGGGTTGGGTCCATGGCTTGCCCATTTAAGGGAAGCCGAGACAAGTGGTCCATAACTACATTTTCAACCCCTTTTTTATCACGCATTTCAATATGAAATTCTTGGGGCAAAAGTATCCATCGAATGAGGCGTGGTTTTGCATCGGGTTTTGTGAGGAGATACTTTAGGGCCGCATGGTCGGTGTAGATGATGACCAATGACCCAATCAAGTAAGACCTAAATTTATCAAGTGCAAAAACCACCGCAAGGAGTTCCTTCTCGGTTGTGGTATAGTTGATTTGAGCTTCATTGAGAGTTCTAGAAGCATAATAAATGACATAGGGCTTCTTGTCAACTCTTTGTCCTAGGACAGCCCCCACGGCGTAGTCGCTAGCATCACACATTAGCTCAAATGGAAGAGACCAATTGGGTGCTCGAATGATTGGGGCGGTGGTCAAAAGTCCCTTCAACTTGTCAAAAGCTTGTTGACAAGAAGATGTCCACTCAAAGGGAACATCTTAGGACAAAAGATGACACATGGGCCCAGAGATTGCACTAAAACCCTCAATGAAACGCCGATAGAAACCGGCATGCCCAAGAAATGATCTAATCTCCTTCACACACGTTGGGGCGGGCAATTTTTAAATGAGTTCAATTTTTGCTTTATCAACTTCAAGCCCTTCGGCCGACACAATATGCCCCAAAACTATACCACTTGTAACCATAAAATGACATTTTTTTCCAATTGAGTACAAGGTTACTCTCCTCACATCTCATCAAAACTTTTCCTAAATTACCAAGACAACCTTCATAAGTATCCCCATATACGGAAAAATCATCCATGAAGACTTCGACAATTTACTCAATCATGTCGCTAAATATGCTCATCATGCACCTTTGAAATGTCGCCGGTGCATTACATAGCCCGAAGGGCATACGTTTATAAGCATATGTGCCAAACGGACAAGTGAATGTTGTCTTGGCTTGATCCTCAAGGGCTACATCTATTTGATTGTACCCCGAATATCCATCTAAAAAACAATAGAAAGCCTTACCGGACACCCTTTCTAGGACTTGATCAAGGAAGGGTAAAGGGAAGTGGTCCTTTCGGGTCACATTATTGAGGCGGCGATAATCAATGCACATTCGCCACCCGGTTTGCACACAGGTTGGCACTAACTCATTGTTGTCATTTCTTATCACCGTGACACCCGATTTCTTAGGCACCACTTGGGTCGGACTAACCCATTTCGAATCGGAGATGGGGTAAATGATACCCGCATCTAGCAATTTTAAAACCTCACCTTTAACCACTTCCTTCATATTAGGGTTCAATCGCCTTTGCATTTGCCGAATGGATTTAGCCTCCTCTTCTAAAAAAATACGGTGAGTGCACACAAGAGGACTAATCCCATGAAGGTCGGCGATAGTCCATCCTAGGGCTTTTCTATGTTTCCTAAGCAACGCTATCAACCCTTCCTCTTGGCTCCCAGACAAGCTAGAGGAAATCACAACCGGGTATGACTCCCCATCCCCTAAAAATGCATATTTTAAATTGGAAGGCAAGGGCTTCCTCTCGGGAATGGGAGGCTTCTCCTCCGAAGGAATCGGTTTCTCGGCACTAGGGTGGAGGGGTTCAAAAGAAGGGGTCCATTAACCCACATGTAAACACTCCTCTCTCGCACCCTCTAAATGAGACAATTCACTTGACACCATGCCCTCACTATCAAGTGAAGCATGCGGTTCACTTCTCACTAATGCCCTCTCCAAAGGGTCCTCAAAACTCTCCCACTCAAAGTGTTCTTGAACTATGCTCTCTATGATATCTACCTCCCGGATATCCTCACATTCCCCCTTTTGTTTGGCAACCGAAAAGATGTTAAGCTCAAAAGTGGAGTTGCCAAAAGACAATTTTACTAACCCATTCCTACAATGTATGATGGCATTGGAAGTAGCTAGGAAAGGGCGTCCCAAGATCACAGGAATTTGGTTGTGAGCTATGCAACTCTCAACAGGTTGGGTGTCTAGGACAATGAAATCGACCGGGAAGCAAAAGTTATCAACTTGGATGAGAACATCCTCGATGATACCTCTTGGAACCTTTATAGAACGATCCGCCAATTGTAAGGTAACACGAGTAGGGCTCAACTCTCCTAGGCCAAGTTCCTTATACACTGAAAAGGGCAAAAGGTTGACACTAGACCCTAAGTCTAACAAGGCACGATCGATCTTGGTATTCCCAATGGTACAAGAAATAGTAGGACATCCGGGGTCCTTGAATTTCGGCACAGTTTTACATTGCAAAATCGCACTTTGGTTTTCATTCATCATGGCGGTTTCCTTGACATGCAACCTTCGCTTAAAAGTGCATAAGTCCTTCAAGAACTTAGCATAAGAAGGTATTTGCTTAATTGCATCAAGGATAGGGATGTTGACCTTTACTTGTTTAAACACTTCATAAATTTCCGCATTTAGAAGTTCATTCTTTGGTTTGGTCAACCTTTGCGGGAAGGGAGCATGTTTGACTATGTCCCTTCTCTTATCCCTCTCACTTTCACTCAAAATCTCAATGGGATTGGCTAAGTCCCCCCCCCTTTCTCTCGGCTCTTTTTCCTCTTTCTCTTTTTCTCTCTCTCCTTGACCAACACTCTTCCTAGAAGTCTCATCCCGAGGTGGGATAGTTTTATCAATGGTCTTGCCACTTCTAAGTGTGGTTATGGCTTGCACTTGGTCATGACTTGTACTAGGGTCACTCTTACCCTCGGTTATGTGCACTTGCCGAACCGCCGGGTTAGGTTGAGGTTGAGCCGGGAATCTTCCCGGAACATTTTGGGTCAAAGCTTGTGTCAACGTAGACATTTGCTTTTGGATGTCCTCAAGTAACCTATAGTGTTGGTCTAGCACTTTTTCTTGTTTATCAACCCTTGAACTAACCCCCCTCATGTCATTGGCAAGTTGGTAAACATTGTCCTCTATGGGCTTCCTATGGAGGGGTTGGTATGGCCTTGGTTGATTTTGGAATTGGGGCACGGGTGCTTGTTGGTAAGGTGGAGGTGGATGTTGTGGTGGAAGTGCTTGTGGAGGTGGAGGTGCTTGGTATGATTGAGGGTTTTGATACCCTCCTTGATAGTTGTGGGAGTTTGAAGTCCCTTCATTGTTCCTCCACCCAAAGTTGGGATGATCTCTCCACCCCGGGTTGTATGTGTTTGAATAGGGGTTACCCCCTCCTCTTGAATATTGGCCAATTGCGTTAACTTGGCCGTGCAAAGCCTCCTTCACACCCGGAATGATTGGGCATGAAGCGGTGGTATGGTCCGAGGTTTCACACACAAGACAACATACTTCCCTCAACTCCTCACTCTCTACCGATTGAACTTTTTTCACCTCAAGAGCCTCTAATTTTCTTGCTAAGGTAGCCACCCTAGCATTGACATCATCAACTTCCTTGAGTTGATATCTTCCCACCCCTTGTTGGATTGAGCGACCCTAAGGATTTTGGGTCCCGGTAAGTGCCCAATCTCTAGCCTTATTTGCCAAGTTATCAAAATAATCGTATGCCTCATGGGGTTGCTTATCAAAAAACGTCCCCGCACACATGGACTCGACAAATTGCTTGAGTTGGGGTGTCAAAGAAGAATAAAATGTGTTGATGACGTGTCAATCGGCGAAACCGTGATGGGGGCAAGAATTTAAGAGGTCTTTGAACCTCTCCCAACATTGAAAGAAAGTTTCCCCCAATAAAGGAGAAAACTGTGAAATTTGCCTTCGAATGGCCTCGGTTCTATTTTCGGGAAAAAATTTGCTCAAAAATTCCCCTTGGAGAGTAGCCCAAGAATGGATGGACATGGGTCGCAAGGAATTGAACCAAAGCTTAGCTTTGTCCTTCAAACAAAATGGAGAGAGTTTCAACAAAAATACTTCCCTTGGACATGAGTTGTCCATAGCAATTGAACAAGCATCCTCAAATTCCTTAAGAAAAATCTAGGGTTGTTCCGAATCCATCCCATGGAATTGAGGCAACATTTGCATCATTCCCGACCTAATGTTTAGAGTGTTGTGATGGGGCGGGAAAACAATGCACGATGTTGGTGCTTGCCTTGGTGGGTTTAGGTAGTCCTGGAGAGTCCGTATAGGGGGAGCCGCCACGTCGCCATGATGGCTCCCTCTTTCAAACTCCTCATGACCTTCTGGGTGGATTTGGACATTTGGATGCAAGGGTTGAATGTTAGGTAAGCCGGGGTCATTGGGATTTGCCATTGGAATGAAACCTAGGTCGACCACTAAAGGTAAGCTAGGTGTTGGTGAAGATGTGCTTGTGCTCTCAATGCTCTCAATCCTCACAAGGCGATGATGTTCGTCCCGCGTGAAATATGACATGCAAGAATGAATGCACACATAAGGTTGGACCGATAAGGTCGTTCAGCATATCATACACAATTCCCTAGGCCGGACAACGGCTTTTTTTCAATTCTAGGCCGGACAACGGCTTTTTCTCAATTCAACTCCGTACCTCCAATCTCCACATACAATAAGCGTACCACCAATTTGAAACTTTCACACACTATCCTAACTCCACTAAATACTCCCGAAGAGGGATAATTTCTTAACAAAAATGCAATGCAATTATGCTATATCAAACAAAAGAAACTAGAGAAAAGAAGAAATAAAAAAATAATCCTAAAAATAAAACACCTTAAGGGAAATGAGAGTGTACCGGGGCCCGAAGCCTGTAGATGCTTCCCTCGGGGGTGGTAATGAAATCCACCCTTTTTGTGTGTTTTTTTTTTTTTTTTTCTTTGCTTGCTCTTCTTTTTTTTTTTTTTCAATTTTCTTCCGCAATCCTTAGCTTTCGTCCGGTGTAGCTTTTGCCTATGAATTCCCCGGCAACGGCGCCAAAACTTGACACGCCTCCAGTTGTGCTTCAACTGGAGCCACTCCGCAAGGGCACGGAGGTCGCGCTTGTAGTAAAACCGGAGGATCCGGTGTCGTTCTCTCCTAAGGGAATTCTGCAAATATAGCAACAAAGCTCAACTAGCACGGGTACTTATCTTAATGGATTGCAAATGAAAATTCTTAACATAAAAGAGACCGAAAATATGTTGGTTTTGAGATGATGATGGTTATATGCTTCATACAATAATTTAGTGACTATGAAAAAAACAACAAAAGCTAGTTTTGTGTGATTAAGGAGAAAAGCTTGGACATGGTTGTTTTGATCCACCAATTCACAACAAGGGTTTCGAATGAGAGGTTTTATAACTCAAATCAAGAATCACACCTTGGATTCTTGATTCGGAAAATGTCGGCTATAAAAATGTGGGTTTTGTTTGATTGAGCCTAGAGAGAGAATATATAATTGGTACCCTAGAATCAAACCTTAAACATGTGCAATACCTATACCAAATGTTGATTTGTGCACAAATATTACCAAAGGGTTATGAATCTAGGTTTTTCTAATGAATCTCATACTAAATCAAATGAAACCATATAATTTTGAGGATATGATTTTGAAGTCCATACAACCCATTTTCAACCCTTTTGAAGATCCTTGGTGGATCTTCACAACCACATCCAAGGAGTGTTTAGCTACTAGAATCCATGTTAACTAACATAAAAAGAGACAAATCTACCATTAAACTATAAAAAACTAGTGTTTGGTTGCCAAGAAAATGAGAGAAAGTGCCAAGAAAATGATGGAAAGTTGCTAGAAAATGTAGAAAATCATTCACTTCATATATATATCAAACATTCACTTACAATGATCCAAAAGCCATAAATAACATTAAATACAAAGCATTAAGAGTAGATCTAACTAAAAACCTTACAAGATAACAAAAATCCACTTTTTGGAGCCTTCTTCCCGTCCAAACTCTGCAGAAAATACCCTATATCACTTTTTGTCTCGAACAAAAGCTTTTATACTCTGCAGAAAAACAGAGTCTGTACACACCGATCGATCGCCCCCGATCGAACGGTCAGGGCGATCGAACGCCCGATCGATCGCAAAACCGACCCCTCTGAAGTTTGCTTCTGTATCGTCTGTTGAGAGGATTCCGACGTCACCGATCGAACGCCCGATCGATCGGAAAAACGCCGTCTCTGAAGTTTGCTGCAGAAGGTTGAACAGAGCATCACCGATCGATCGCAGGATCACCGATCGATCGGGCGATCGAACGTTCCGTGGACCGTTCGATCGGGCGATCGATCGGTCATACTCAAGATTGCCCATTTGCCTTAGTTTAAGCTCCAAATCCTGCAAAAAGTGTACAAAAAGAGTTTTAACGCGTTTTAGGAGTTAGAATACTAAATTAACACCAAATTTAACTATTCAACTAACAATTTAAGCCAAAAGATTACTATTTCTAAGGGTAATCACTGAATCTCCACCATTTGATTCAGATTTGACTCCGAATCAGCTAAAAAACAGAGACTGCAACTCTATTTTGATAATTGGACTCTATGCTACTAAGCTAGTCTCAACTAATGAACCTGGTTGGGCCTCCGACATTAGCTACTATAGTTGGTTTGAAGTTAGCTTCTTTTTTTTCTTTCCATTTTGTTTTTATTTGAATCCCACTTAATTCTATTTGTTTTCCTAGTTTTCAATCTAAATGGATTTAAGTAGTACCACCAAATAAGTTCATACCTTTCTGTAAGAGCACATTTGTCATGCCATTTAATGATAAGTTATCATCATTTATGCTTGAATTCTGGATTGAACTAAAGCATTCTATCATCTATGATGTTAGTATGAGACCACCTTGTGGAAATGTTTGTCAAAGAATATTGTCTTCCGGAATACCATTCATTTTCATTGATATAGGACTTGTTCTCAATATTTTTGTTATGTATGATCTCCATCTTGTATTTGGATGTAATGGTCTTCATACATGCATTTGTATAAACTAGAGCATGCCCTTAGTGTATATGTAAGGCTTATTCTTATATAAAATTACTTCTTGTAGAATAGGAAAAATTACCAAACATTAATGTTTGTCAGGTTGTCTTTATTAGGATGAGTTCCAGTTAGACTTTCATGATCCACATGTCAGGACAATAACTGATTACATTCTTGGTGGGCGTTACTCTGATTATCGACATCGACTTTATTCTTGCATTAGGTCATTTAAGACGATAGATGAGGCACGCCTTAATACCTACTCTAACATAGATCCCAGTAATTGGAATCTCTTGTGTGATTATGTGATGTCTGAGAAGTTCCAGGTAAGATGTATCTTTTTATTTTTTGTTAATGAAACAAAAGGTATACTTATGTTAGTACGTGTTGCTATGTTTGGACTTTTGATGCAGGCGAGGAGCAAGGCAAGTGTACAAAATCACTGTCATTTGAAAGTTCTTCACTGCAGTGGATCAAAGTCATTTTTGCGGCGTCGAGAGGAGTTGGTATTATTGCTTCTAATTTGGTATAAAAATTCTTATTATGGAACTCTAGATAATTTGTCATTGTATATGATAATTTGTTAATGATGAGTAGGAAAACACTGAGATTGGTAGGATAGAATTTTATAGGCGAACCAATAGCAAGGATGGGTCTTGGCCCTCACTACATGCTGAGGAGTTTTATGTAAGCCTGTTTTTACTTAGTTTAATTAATTCCTATATACAGTGTCATATAAAAATGTATACTAACTGCAGTTGGATCATGTTGAGATGCGAATGATGGAGCTCAAATCACGTCCTGTGCCAGAGGAAGGTACACCATTGATAGAGGATCAAATATGTGAGTTGGTCCTTGGTACTACACCAGGATACGTACCAGGTCTTGGGCATGGGCTGAGGCCAAACTCTTCAACTAAAGCAAGACAGGTCACCCATATACAACTAGAAGAAGCTACGAAGAGGGCAAATCAAGCAGAGAGGCGGAATGGAGAGTTGGCTGAAGAGGTGCAGGTTTTAACTCAGAAGACTAATCGACTAGAGTCATTATTTGACTCATTCTTGTCACGGATGGACTTGGGAGGTTCATTTGTTCCCTCTACATGATGGTAATGTACATTTTTAACTTAGCATCACTGAGTAATAATCTTGATTCAAGAAAGTAGAGTATCCTTTAGATAGATCAACAGAGAACATGCATTGTCATATCCAGATATTAAGTTCATCATTTAGTTATTTTCCATGCATTTCAAAGCATTCTTTAGATGGATCAGTTGAGGTATGAATTAATTAGACTTTGATTGAGGCACATTGAACTTTTAAAATTGTCCTTTTCACCAGGCTTAGATTGGAGATTAGTGTTTCCGTTGTTTGGATATCAATTGGGGTAGAAGCAAAGGTACTGGAACTATTTTATTGGGCAACATACAAGAAACTAGAGATAAGCAACACATAAGAAACTAGAGATAAGTAACTGAAAAAATGTAAAACCATAACTGAAATGGAGGAAGACCAAATAGCCAAACACCAAACCTTACCCTTGGGCTTTCATTTATAATCGTTTTGGGTGTGTTTTATCCTATGTTTCATGGATTATCTCTATGGTATTTTTGGTTTCTCCCCTATGCAAGTTGGAGTTCAAGCCATACTTCTTATCTTTCCCTCTTTCAATTTCTTTAGCTAGGCAGGGCTCTTGTTGACCGGCCAGATTTATCTAGTAAATTTCATTGCTTTAAGAGCAATTTAGGAAAGATGGTGAGAGTAAAACAAATGCTACAAGCTTTCTTGTGTTACTTGATATGCAAAACTAGAATGTTCAATTCACAAAACTAGTGCATGGAAAATTATCAAGGCATATTCCTATTTGAACATGTCTTCATCTCCTCAGCACAAAAAGGTTCAAACTTTCAAGTTAATTATCAAAAACTTAGGCAGCTTAGTTTGCTAATAAAACAAACCCTGCCATAAACTACTTACCATAATATTGGCATATTCATTTAAAATTTATAGCTAATTAATTATTTCATGGTCTATGTATCCTTTCTCGGTGCACAATTAGGAGTACATCACACTATATATAGATAAGGGAATGGGTAAAGGTGAGGGCAGGGCTTTAACTCGGAACCTATGAGCAAGGGGAAGGCAGGCTGGGTCTTGAACTTGGAACCTATAAGCAAGGTTATCACTTCCTCTGGGAAAACCTTATCCCCCCATGTTAAATCACTTTTTTTTTTTTAATATGTATTTTACTGTAGTTCACTTTTTACAAATATGCACAATTGTGTATTACATGGATTAATCTGGAGTTAAGAAGAGAGATTTTGGCTAGCTCTATTAGAGTTTTTTTTAATAGTTACGTTTTTATTTTCTAATTAAGTTTTTATTTATTGTTGGTGTACAAAAACACATCTTATTCAACTTGCTCATGATTAAGTTGTTATAGATATGCACAACTTTGTTTGTTACATGAATTGAGATGGAGTAATGAAGTGAGCTTGTGGCCAGCTCCATTATAGTTTTTAGTGCATACCTTTTCATTTTCATTTTCATGGATCTTGCAATTGAGTCTCATTTACACCTCTCAATTATGCCTATAAGATGTTACAACATTGAACTGACTACCATTAAATTTGTTTTTGTTCATTTTTTTCTTTTTGCAGATTTGATTCAAATACGGATTTGGAGGTGGCTGGAGTCTCATTAGTGCTATCTAGTTTCCTTTTGGAATTTTGTGTTTTGTTATTTTTTGGATGCAGTTGATGTGAATATACCTTTTACTTGTTTGTGAATTTGGGAGATATGCATGTTATGGATTTCTATTAATTTTTATGGATATTCATCATGAAATTTATTCTCATTAGAAAATTGTGTGATGATGGTAATATTCGACACAATGAATTACAAAAATAGTATTACAGGAAAGAAAAATACCTCTTGTTACTAGCAACCCAAATTTAATGACTTTTGGTAACTAAGTTGCTTTGTTACAAAAGGATCGCCAAGGAAGGGTATTTGCCTACCAAATTGCTAGTCACACCTTACAACTACTGTCACAAAAATAACTACAGTGTGGGGGGTTTTTGTGGCCGAATACATTGTTGCAATATTTTATAATAAATTGTCTTTGGTGACCAATATTGGTAGTTGCAAATAATTTATGCGGCGACTAGTCCTTTTGTCGCCAAAGGTCGTCGGATTAGACTTAGAAATTTTATCTTTTGAGACAAAAGTACTTCGTTGCAAAAACATGTCTACGGCGACCAATCACTTCGTCGCCAAAGTAGTCACATTTGGTTGAAAAGGCAAATTTGTAGCGACCAACATGGTGTAAGGTGACGAATTTTAGTCCTTTTTTGCAACAAACATATGGTCACGGTATCTAGTATTTATTGTGACTAGTTATATTTAGTCACAAAACGTTCCATATTTTGTGACCACAATAGTGCTTGGTCGCAAGGGCTTTAAACAACCAGCATAGCGTGACCAAGCTGCGACCAGTTTTTTTTTGTCACCAAATGATTTTGTGACAGATCTTAGATTTTTTGTGACCAATACTTTGGTCACTAATAATAATATTTCTTGTAGTGCCGTGAATCATAAATTTTACTCTATCTTTGTTAGGAAAATTAATGTCAAGATGGCAGGAGGACTTGCAAATAGAATTCAAGAACATTTCTTTCGGAAAAGGGATTCAGTCATGCTTAAATCTGCCCAAAAAAAAAAAAAAAATTAGTGATAGAATAAAATGGGAAACAGTCATGCTCACTGTTGGTAAAATTGGAGAATGGTCGCATTTTCGGATTCACCAGCCACTTAGGATGTCTTTCCGTGAATTGTCTTTGGACTTCAGACCTTACTATAGTTAGTTAATAGATTAATTACACTTCGCATCCTATATTTTACATTAAATTTTATTTCAGAATCTTTATTTCTATTTATAATAATTAAGTCACTATACTTCTAATTAGTTTAATGTCAATATTCAAATAAGTTTTAATTGGAAAATGGACAGAAAATTTGAGGCCTTTTCAAATGGTAAAAATGTAAAATAAAGAATTTTCCACCCAAAGACTTGCACGTTGTGTATGAGTTAAATTGAGGCTTTTACATTAGGCTTAATTATATTATATATACCACAAAGTTGATTGCACTCATAATCTTTTTCATTTGTTATAGAATATTAAGAAAATAGAAAGAATTTTACATCTTTACCACTTGAAAAAGGTCACGTGCTTATTACATGTGAATTTCTCATTTATTTTATAAACTAAACTTAACAAAAGTTTCACATGCAATAAATCATAAATGTAAAGGCTTAGTTATTACAAACAAAAATAAAGATCCTGAAATAAGTTTTGGTGTAAAGTGCAAATGTGTACATTATAATAAACTAACCATAGTTAATATATGAAATATTATTTTAAAAGACCATATAATTATTATTGATATACTAAATAGGTGGTTGAGGTTTTCGTGTTTCATGGCCTAGGATCAGTGATCCACGGATGGTCATTACACATCAGTGGGATGTGACATAAGATAGAGGAAAGTAGTTAGCATAACACAAAAAATGGTGCATGCTTGATCACTTTAGACTCAAAAGTTATAAAAGAAGTCAGAGTCAAGAGTCGATGATTATATAATCCACATTATTATATAATTGTTCTATACGTCCTATATATGTTTATAAGCGTTTTACGATCTGAGAATAGTTCAGGTAATTAAACAGCCCGACTAGTATCAATTAATAGGCACTTGCAATTCAATTCAGTTGCATTTTGATCCAAACCTTGTTTCAATCAAAGACACACCACTATTTTCAAGTTCATAAAATAGGAAAGAAAAAATAATTAGTGAAACGAATTCATTTTAATTTATAAATGAGTCAATTCAAGTTTTTGTCAAGCATTGAACTGAAATTCTGTGTGTGTGGGAAAGAGGGGACTGGGAGGTTTCTCATGAATCATGAAGTTTTAGCCAAAAGGTAATGTGAATCATGAAGTCAAGTGCAATTCCTTCTTTTCAATTAGTCTTCGTAGTCATGAAGTCAAGTGCAATTCTTTCTTTTCAATTAGTCTTCGTCGTCAGGAAGTCAAGTGCAATTCTTTCTTTTCAACTAGTCTTCATTGTCATGAAGTCAAGTGCAATTCTTTCTTTTCAATTAGTCTTCTTCGTGACTATCTCTTTTTTGTTTTTTTTTTTTTTGTTTTGGAAGAAAAAGGAACAAAAGATTCCAAAAAAAAAAAAAAGAGAAAGGAAAAAGTGTAACTTGTTTTGATTTAGATTGAATAGCATTGGTTCAACAAGCATTCAAGCTGATTATTGGCTAACAACGAATCAACCCGGTCCTTAATTTTAAACAACCGAACCTAAGCCAATCTATTCCTTCAATGACTGTTTTCATAAATCATGGCTCTTTTTTTTATTATTTATTCCTAGTCGACTTATTTTCCATTATTTTGTTTCACTTTCTTGGATTCTTTTTTAAGGATCAAACTATGAAACTAATAAAATTGCCTATTTACCTAAAAATTGTCCATACAAGTTTTCACTTTCTTTCATTTCTGCCCTTACAAAAAGTGAGGGCACGGACATGACAGAGATATGGTAACAAAATATCTTTTTATACATTTTTATGTGTAATGTATATAAATATAACATTCTCAAGTCATCAAAAATTATCCTAAATGTGTCCAATATGTGTTTTATATGTGTCAATTACATGTCCATAAAGTGTCCTAGACGTATCTATTGAAAAATAAAATAAAAAAATTCAAGACATGCCATTAGCGTGTCCGACACGTATACCATCTTGTCCAATGAGTATGTGTGTCATAAACGGAATGTCTGTGCTTCCTAACTTCTGTTTATAATCAATGTTGATTGCCGTCCTCAACATATAATTAATTTGGACACCATGTTTAAAATCTCCATTCAATCATTCCAAAGCAAATATGGCCAGACTTTTAAAATAGTTCATCTCCTTTCCTATGGCATATATGAAATCTCTTTCCACTTGTGAAAGGAAGACAAATCTTGACATTGAGTAAGAGAGAAGGCAGTCATTAAATATTCAATAAGGATGGCCAATAAAGCAGAAATTTCTATTCAAATAATTGCAAAAGATCCATCTGTTAAATAACTACTAATGAAGTCGTTCGTTGTAAAGAATAGGTAAGTTGCACAAATGAAAAAACAAAAAAGGAAGATGAAATGAGAGCACTTTCCAGCAAGTCCTAATTAACAAAACACAATGGACTAAAGCATGAAAAGAGAATAGGATAGCAGTGAACAAAGACTCTTTAAATCTTAATTAGTCTTCCTACTAAGTCTGGAATATGGAAAGGTGACTCGCTCCGAAAACTACAAAATGGAGTTAGTACCCCGCAAGAGTACGGGGGTCGCGATGAAGTATAAACCGGTAATCCGGTATCGTTCTCTCCCAAGGGACCTAGCCAAATATAGGCTCTAGCACTCAACTCACACTAACCTAGCCTAGGATCGAATTGCAATTATGTGGGGAATTGAATCTAAAATAAAAGAAAAAAATAAAAGAACCGAAAATCTTTAGGTTTTTGATGGGGTTTTGATTTACTAAACTAGTGCAATGAAAATTAAAGCAATTAACTAGGCACTTGATTTAAATGTAAAGCAATTAAAATGGAAAACTTGGATATGATTGATTCAATCCACCAATTCACAACAAGAATTTCAATAAAGGATTTTTATAACTCAAATCAAGAATCACACCGTGGATTCTTGATTCGGAATATTTTGACCATAAAACCTTGAGTTCATATTTAGTTGAGTGTAGATATTAAACCAATTAATAGAACCCTAGAAGCAAACCTTAAAAATGTGCAAGATTTATACCAATTGTTGAATTGTGCATAAACATTACCAAATGGGTTATGAATCTAAGTTTTCGAATAAATCCAACACCCAACCAAATAGAACTATACAAATCTATGAATAAAACTTTGAAGTTGATGAATCCCCATTGAAATACTTGAAAATCCTTGGTGGATCTTCACAATCACACCCAAGAGGTGTTTAGCTACTAGAATCCATAATAACAAGCATAAATGAAGGTAAATCTAACATTAAACTAAGTAAAACTAGTGTTTGGTTGCTAAGAAAGTGAGAGAAAATGGCAAGAAAGTGAAGGAAAATAAATTACAATTTAAGAAAGTTACAATTTCTACTCCTACATTAACATTACAAACATAAATCTAAGCTAAAATACACAAAAACATAAAAACCAACCTTGGAGGAGCTTTTCACACCACTCCCTTGGCTGCTACAAACCCAAAAAATCTTCCTCTCCTCCATTTTTTCGGACCACAAAGCTTTTAAGCTCCAGATCTATATCGACCGATCGATCGGCACTGTTCACCGATCGATCGGCCGATCGAACGGCAATTGGAGCGTTCGATCGGAAAAAAAACTGTTTTTACTGTTCACGGGTACTGTTCACCGATCGATCGGGTTACTGTTCACCGATCGATTGGTCACTATTCACCGATCGATCGGGTTACTGTTCACCCGATCGATCGACCGATCGATCGGTAAATCACCCTCTCTGAAGTTTGCCAAGCCAATCGATCGGTTACTATTCATCCCTCCACCTTGAAGCTTGATTTTGACCACTTTAGAGGCCGATTCAGCCGATGCACATTAGAGGACAAATTGTAGCTCTTGAAGTCTTCTTTCCAATGGTACAAAAATCAGCTCAATCGGACATCGGAGTAAAAAGATATGGCCCAAATACCGAGACGGGTCTGAATTTTCATGAACAAATTATTCGCCTTAAACCCGCTTTGATTATTCTTGCTTTCTTTTTGCCTTTATTAGCTTATATAACCTACAAAGCACACACAAAACATAATCAAACAAATATCTAACTAAAATAAGGAAATTAACACTAATATAAATCTAACAAAGTGCGGATTAAGAGCCTATGATTACACTTTTAGGGTGTAATCAAAAGGAAATCAAGACTGCTGTACACAATGGTGCCCGACTGATCAATTTGGACTGAAACATACAAAAGAATCATTAAATTACGTAAAAGAAAGAAAAAGTTGGATAATTGAAAGACCAAAAGAATTATTAAATTGCTTAAAGAAAGAAAAAGTTGAGTAATGAAATGAGTCGGTCATTGATAATAATTACCCACCATTTAATTAGATATATGATACTTGTATTGCATTCTAATTTACATGCACTATAGAATTTGACAAAGCCTTCCCCGAGTGGCAAAGGTGCTAGTAGCATGTTCATGATTTCTAGGGTTGGAAACATACCAGCTCGCCCCCTCTCAACAATCAAGGATTTTTATCTAGTCCCCTCTCAACAAAATTCTTGAATGGACCACTATTTTAGCAAAGATAGGTCGGCTAACTTAGGTATTTTGGCACGATTAGCTTAGCAATAAGAGACATGAAATATAATGCACGATTAGCTTAGCTTAGGCAATATTCTTTATCTTGGGATTAATGAAAATACAGTGGAGAAATCTAATGACGCGAGACTTAAAGCCAATTGGACTTGAATGAAGGAATTTAACTTCCTACTTATATTAATCGCATAGAAAACTATATAGGGCTTTACATTAAATCAACTTCTAATAGTAGTGTTCATGATAATTCTTTATTCAATGGAAGTTTAGAACCGATAATTTTGACATTTTACTTTGTAACTTACAACTTTAGTAGACTCTATTTATATAATTCATGCAAGGTGATCATATAATAAGCAACTTATTGTTGTATATTGGATTGTTGAAATATAATAAATTCGACTTCCATTATATTATGGTTATTTAGTGCTAGAGTGGAATTATGTACCATTGTGGATATAGGGACTATTAGTATTCGAAATATCTCCCCTGCGTACACCATTAAGCATATATTATTGTGCTATTCCAACAACCAACAAACAATTTTCTTTAGACTGTCTCAGATATGAATGTAACCATTAGTCCACATATATGAGCCCCACAACTCCGTCTATTTATACATATAGCCTGACCTTGGAGTATTCCAAACATAGTGGCCTTATCCTAGATTCTCAAGGTGATGGAGAAAACTTGCTTCCTTCTTTTTCCTCTCACCATGTTGTTGGTCTGCTACTGTATTAATGTAGCTAGCCTAGCTTTGACGGTAACTAACATCACTACCGATCAATCTGCTCTCCTTGCCTTGAAATCACATCTAACTTTCGACCCTAACCACGTATTGGCGAACAACTGGACCGCCGGTACCTCACTTTGTGATTGGGTAGGAGTCATTTGCAACACTCGCCACAAAAGAGTTGCAGCCTTGGATCTTGGTGGAATGGGCCTTATGGGCACCATTCCTCCGCACTTGGGAAATCTCTCATTTCTTGTCCTGCTAAACATTCCGAACAACAGTTTTCATGGCGATCTCCCAAAAGAGTTGGCTCACCTTCGTCGATTGAAATTCCTCAGGGTCCCATCCAACAACTTTGGTGGACCCATACCATCATGGTTGGTTGCCTTACCTAAGCTACAATTATTGAATCTTCGGAATAATAGTTTTACAGGTGCCATCCCACCTTTCCTCTTTAACTATTCAAAGTTACAGATCTTGGAATTATCGAGCAATCTCCTTGAAGGAAAAATTCCACCAGAGATTGGTAATTTTTCAAATCTGAAAAAGTTAGGCTTATCGCTTAACCAGCTTACGGGCTCCATACCACTTGGCATCTACAACATCTCCTCGTTGCAATTAATTGCTTTCTCGAGTAATGGCCTATCTGGTAATCTTCCAGCTGATTTGTGCTATCGTCTTCCAAAACTCGAATTCCTTGCTCTCTCTCTAAATGAATTGGAAGGCCAAATTCCATCCACTTTACAGGAATGCTCAAACCTTCAGTATTTGGGGTTGTCATTTAACAAATTTACTGGACCCATACCAAGTGAGATTGGGAACTTAACTATGCTGAAGGAGTTATATCTTGGTGTTAACAACTTGAAAGGTATGACTTTGCCTATAGTGTATGCAAATTGTTATTAGAGCAATAATTTTATGAACTAATTAACAATGTTTCTTTTTGTTTATAGCAATTATCCAAATATGCACATGCTAAGTAATTGATTCACAGCCATGAGTTCTATTTAAGCATTTGTTTGATAAAGTTCTTTATTTGGACTTAAAAAAAATTCAAATATGTCATTTACTAGAAAATATATATCTGTGCTTTTGAATTCGGACAAAGTTAGCATGAGAAGTCATGGTTGACATTCACGATATTTGCAATGTTTAAGATGATCGAGTTAATATTTTGGTTCAATTAATTGACTAAGCAATGTTTTATTTAACTAAACAAATATATTGTTTAGTTAACATACGTTTTACTTAGCAAATATATTTTGGTGTTATGTATTTTAACATTATTTTATCATCATTTTCTATGAAATTAAATATATGTGGCACTTTTTAAAATGACAGTTTATAACTCTTTCAATAACCTACTGAACCTTTTTCTTTAGAAGCGTTGTACAAAGTCAACATTAGGAGAAATAGAATTATGGTTAATAGTATTATTTGGGGGGTCATGAGTTTTACTTCTGTCAAGTACAAGAGTTGGCTGCAAGCTATCAAACCGTTGTGAATACTCTAGAGTGCAACCTGCTTATGCATGTCCTCCTGCCTTTAGCAGCTGAACCAAAAAATAATAATAACTAAAGTCCCTTGAAGGTTGCAATAAAAACTCAGGAATTGAATATCGCCGTCATTGGAGTTTAGTGACTTAGACAAACACAAAAGTACTAATATCTATGTCTATCCAATTTAATATAATTTTATGAGCTAGTAATATTCCTTTTGATTTACTCCTAATTGCACTTATTAAGTGAGGACTTAACTGTCATGTGTAAAGAAGGGATATTTCGTACATCTATCAATTTATTTATTTTTTTATATTTTATTGTTACTCAAATTTTATAAATTTTTAAAGGTACAATTGCCTACCTTGTTTTTAACATTTAGGCAAATTAAACAAAAGGTGAAATGGAATGGTTGAAGTTTAGACATTTTTCATAATATTTACCTCATATATATACGTAAAATACACAACTCTGTTTCCTAAAATTTTCTCAAAGCTCAAGTCACACTTTTGTAATATCTCAAATAAAATTTTAATTCCATTTACAATATGCAGTTAAATTCTAAAACATAAAATTTAATTTTGACTCTTGGTTGACATTAGCAAGGGACATGATTTCAATTAATTATTCAAATTGGTATTACAAAGATAATAAAAAAATGGTTTTACAAAGATAATAACTAGAGAAATACATGATTGAAATTTTTCCATAATTGTTTTGTTCGAGTATTAGCTATAAAATTGGAACAATTGGATTTCTTCTCTCTGTTTTTTAATCGTATCATTCTATATGAATATCGCTAATTAGGCTTCCAAAATTTGACTTGCAAATTATTTCAAATCCAAAAAGAAAATAGCAAAGATTCAATTTTTTCAATACTGAAGATCAAAAGTAAGTATCAATATGTTACAAGCTTAGTCAGTAAGGTATGTTGGTAATCATATCAGGACTTGGGATAGAGAACCGTTACCATCTGAATTAAGAGGCTTATGTGAAGGGTTTGGAATCACCTCCCTATTGGGGGCATTTTTGTTTTAAACTATTTCAGACTTTTATTTTTAGCATTTTAGATATAGTTGTCGATTATGCTTTTATTCAATGCACATTCGATTAATAGAAAGAGATACTTTGACTTTATCTTCTGGTTTTTGGTAAATTGTAGAATTTAAAAAGCTAGAGTATTATTATGAATTATATTGATACTACTAATGTAGGTGAAATACCACAACAACTGGGTCAACTTAAAGTACTGGAGGTATTGAGTATCCCAAAGGATGGCCTTACGGGTCCCGTTCCATTGATTATCTTCAACATCTCATCTTTAAAATCCATTGATATTGGAAACAATACCCTATCTGGCAGTTTGCCTATGGATATGTGCCACCATCTGCCAATGCTTGAAGGATTTTATCTCCACAATAATAAATTCACAGGAAGCTTGCCAAGTAGCATTGGGAATTGTACTTTGCTTAAAAAAATATCCCTGAACAACAACAAGTTTGCAGGTAATAATCCCTATCTATCCATTTTTTTTCTTAAAATGATTTCATTAATTCTGTGTTTGGAACACTGCTTTGTGAAAGAAAAAGGAAAAGAGATGAGATGTAAAATTACTTTTGTCTTTTATTGTTAAGAAAAAAGTGGTAGGTAACAAGAATAAAAGAGAAATGAATGAAGTAATCATATTCTCTTATTTACTTTTACATTGTTATTGATAAATGCATATTCATATCTTTCTCATTTTTCTCATGTAATCAAACAAAAGTGTAGAATTTGAAATATATTCTGAAATATAACCTAATTTCCTAGATTTGTTAAACTTGAGGGTAAGTATTTAGTGATCGGTTTCATAACTTTTAAAAATCTCTGCACTCAATTATACATGCAATCTAATCATAAGCTATAAAGCATAAAGCATAATAAACAAGAAAATACAAGATTTTTGCCATGAAAACCCAATGCGAAAAAAAATCTCATGGACTAACTCCCTTTGGTCTGGGCGAGCCAAGCACTATCAATGAATAGTTTACATAAGTTACACTTACAACCAAACACCAAACTCCACAGATGTCGTTCGAATCGCCACGAAATTTGATTTAAGTTACCTTGCTCAACTCCTCGATTTTTTATTCCCTAGTCGTTTGATTCTTGAATCACTCTCAAAGATGATGTAAACTTGAACTTTCCTGTCAAAGAACGGGTATTGCGATTGAAGTATAATTCTGAGAGTACCAAAGTCAATTTCCTCGATAACCAAGCCAAATATAGGTTACCAATACTTAAAGAACACTAAACTATCTTGAATTGAATCACAACAAGGTAAATTGAATCTAAGTAAAAGAGACTGAAAATCTTTTGATGTTGAGAGTTGTAGTGTCTAACTAATAATTATACTAATGGAATTTAAAATAGGAGATAATGGCTATTACACTATTAATGCAAAATAGGGGAATCAAAATATAAAGCGATTATAAACTAATTTTTATGCAAACAAAAAAGGATTTGAGTGCAATTGTTCCAATTCACCACGTATTTCAAGTATTTCGAAGGAGATTGTGATAACTCAAACCAAGAATCACTCCATAGATCTTTGATTTGAAGAATTTCGACTATACAACTTGAATTCAATTCCAATTGAGTTTAGATTTTTAAAACATTGGTAGAATCATGCATTCAAGCCTTAGGATTGTGCAATTCATATGTCAATTGAAGAATTGTGCATAGGAGTTGTCAATTTAGACTATGAATCTACGTTTTCAAGAGGTCTAGAACACAATTGAGAAGAATTAGATAGATCTAAATATGAATCAATGAAAACCTTCTACCTCCATTGAAATCCTTGAAGGTCCTTGGTGTATCTTCAGATTTGCACCCAAATTAAGGTATTACCTATTGAATTCCATTGTAGAAAGCATGTAGAAATAGATAGAAAGCATTTAGAATAATAGATTTGAACTTTGATTTAAGAAAACCACTATTTAGTTACAAAGAAAATGTAGGAAAGTGTAAGAAAATGAAAGAAAATTACAATTAACTATCTCTACCCTACTCCTATAAAACTATATCTAAGCTAAAAAAATTCAGAAAAAAAAAAGTGAGAGAGAGCCATGAAATCTCCCCCAAGTCAGTCTCAGCCACGTAATAAAAAAAATGGATCCATAATACATTCGAATGGTAAGAGAAATCATTCAAACGGTGGCTTCAGACTAGAAAATTTGAATCTGCTTCCCCTTCGGACAAAAATATTGACTCTGTCTTGCTTCTAACAGGAAAAATTGACTTTGAAAAACAAGCGTTTGACGTTACGTTCGAATGGTTTCCTGTCGAGTTTGAATGCCAAAATTCTTCGTTCGAATGGTGTGCCAATTGGTTTGGGTTGATGGGTGCTGACATTATCCATTCAAATGCCTAAAGCATCCGTTCGAGGGGTCAGTGTGTACTTTGGCCTATTTCTGTTCATTTAAGCCTAAATTTCTTACAATATGTACAAAGGTAGAATTAAAATAATTTATGGTTAAAAAACAGTAGTTTAAACCCTAATTAAGGCTAACAAACCACTAATTAGGGGTTTGTGATTACACTTTTGGAGTGTAATCAATTCTAGCACCGAATCACCACGATGGTTTCTGTCTCTAACACCGAATCACAACGATACTATCTATCGTCTTCGGAATCCACTAAAACAATCTTCTTTGATGTTCTTCAATAGTGGAAGAATTTATTTTTCTTTGTAGAATAGTTTGAGAGTGGATATCCACCAATACCTTCTCCCTAATATTTATAGCCCATCAAAACATATCTCTTTCATAGGTATCTCTCAATTTATGGACTGTTTATTCTCTACTTAGTATGTCTAGATACATACTTAAGTCATATAGGAAAAATCTGTACAAGAGTCCTATAAATTGCAATATTTCCAAACAGCTTGTTTAAGAAGATCCACAAATTTTTTCCGTATGGCTAGTGCCATGTTAAATTTGGCTCGAGCCAACTTTTGCTAGTGCCATCGTCTTGCCATTTGGTCTTGCCAATATTTAGCAACTCTTTGGAATCCACACTTTGTATGGCAGGTGCCATCATCTTGCCAATGTTTATCAAATCTCTGGAATCATTTTCTGAGCTCTGAAAACCTTATGTAATGAGTTTGTCTTCTTCATCAGACCTAATGTGACCTAACAAGATGTTTGAAATACAAATCACTATAACAAAAAACTTTACATGTTCTTTAATGAACAAGGTGACTGTGGAATAGGATTTGCCATGCTAAATCATTTATAGTGAACATGAAAAGTAGCTCATCAAATAAATAAATAACAAAGAAAAAAGTTCAACACATCTACTTTTAGTTTTAATCCTACAACATTATGAATGTAGAAGATAGCTGTGGACTCTTTTATGAAAAAAAAATAGGTAAATTTTTGTCCTAAAGAACGGCCATGCAGCTAGAATTAGAGGCCCACAGTTGCCAAGCTACGGTCACCCAAGTTAACAGCAGTAATTTCCATGGGGAACAATATGAAGAAGAAAAAAATTATTGGCTTCTTAACATTGTGACTTTTAATGGGCATTATAGGTCTTAACGAATTATTTATTGTATAATAACAAATTTTGTGAAATTAAAGTATGACTGAAAATATATATATATATATATTATTTTGCAGGTTCAATACCGCTTGAGATTGGTGAAATTCATAGTTTAGAGTGGTTGGATGTTAGCATTAATGGTCTCAATGGTCCCATACCATCAAATATCTTCAACATCTCAACCTTAAAAGCAGTATCATTCGTACTAAATCATCTTTCAGGCCATCTTCCATCCACTACAGGTGACTGGTTGCCCAATATCGAGAAACTTCGCGCAGGCGGAAATGAACTAACAGGAGTGATCCCATACTCCATCTCAAATGCTTCTAAACTCATTGTTCTAGACCTCTCTGACAACTCATTCACTGGATCTGTACCTGATACACTTGGCAGTTTAGAATTCATTCAGTATCTTAACCTTGAAAATAATAGTTTAACCACCAACAAATCTTGTTTGCCACAATCTACTTGCTTCCTCGGTTCATTAATGAAGTGCAAAAAGTTAAGGCAATTGTTTTTGTCAAAGAATAGTCTAAATGTTATCCTCCCAGTCACCATCAGGAATCTATCTTCTCTGCAGAGTTTCGAAGCTATGAATTGCAAAATTAGGGGCCACATTCCTGGAGCTATTGGTAATTTGAATAACCTCATGAGCATGGATCTAGAAGGAAATGACTTATCTGGTGCAATTCCAGCAACTTTTGGACAATTGTCGAATCTCCAATTTCTTAATTTGGGAGGCAATCAACTGCAAGGGTTCATCCCAAACAATCTTTGTGATTTAAGGTACTTGGCTTACTTATTTTTAGGTGGAAATAAGTTTTCTGGAACGCTGCCAACATGCTTTGGGAATCTTACTTCCCTAAGGAGTCTTCTAGTAGACTCAAGTGGATTAACTTCAGCAATACCCATGACCCTTTGGAACCTTAAAGATCTTTTGGTCCTAAACTTGTCTTCAAATTCTCTAAGCGGCGCGTTGCCATTGGAAATTGGAAATTTGAAGGTTGTGACTCAAATTGATCTGTCGAGGAATCAATTACATGGCAAGATCCCAAGCTCAATTGGAAGCCTCCAAAACTTGTTGACTCTTTCTTTAGCACGTAATAGATTCGAAGGTCCTATTCCTCAATCATTTGGTAGCTTGATAAGTTTGGAATTCTTGGATCTATATCGAAACAATTTGTCAAGTATAATTCCTAAATCCTTGGAACAACTCTCTTATCTAAAATATCTTAATTTGTCTTCCAATAATTTGGAAGGAGAAATTCCTGAAGGAGGACCTTTTGCAAACTTCACAACTGAATCTTTTATGTGGAATAAGGCGTTGTGTGGTGTGGCTCGATTTCAAGTTAGACCATGTACTAGGGATCATCACCGATCAAAAGAAATAATGGTGGTTATAGGAAAATATGTTTTTCCAATAATTGCATCATTAGTACTTATATTGGTCTCTATGTTTGTTTTCACAAGGTGCCGAAAAAGAAGTATGAGAGTACCCAATCAAGAGATTTTGTTTCTTGGGAGAGCACCCAAAAGGTTTTCATACCAAGAGCTTCTACAAGCAACAAGTGGATTTAGTGAATGCAACATTCTTGGTATAGGAAGCTTTAGTTCAGTATACAAAGGGACCTTTTTAGATGGATTGATAGCCACAGTAAAAGTTTTTTATTTGCAACGTGAAGGGGCATTCAAGAGTTTTGATATTGAATGTGAAGTGATGCGCAATTTACGTCATCGAAATTTGATCAAGGTCATTGGTAGCTGCTCTAACCTCGATTTCAAGGCTTTGGTGGTTGAATACATGCCTAACGAGACTCTTGAGAAGTGGTTGTATAATCCTGACTATTGTTTGGATATCCTACAAAGACTGAATATAATGATTGATGTTGCATCTGCCTTAGAATATCTTCACCATGGTTATTTGACCCCAGTTGTTCATTGTGATGTAAAGCCGAGCAATGTTTTGCTAGACGAAGATTTGGTTGCACATCTAGGCGATTATGGCATAGCGAAGCTCTTTGACAAATACCAGTCTATGGCACAAACCAATACGATGGCTACAATTGGGTACATTGCACCAGGTATTTCCTATATTATGAATTTGATACTAACATCTAAGGTTATTTTATTTCTTTTTCATGGTTTAGGCTACTTAACGCTCTTCTAGAAAGCCTTCTTTTCTTTCCATCTTGTTTAGCACTATTTTTCTTTTAACGGTGAGTTGGTGTTGCACATAGAGTATGGATCAAAAGGAATAGTATCAACAAAAGGTGATGTTTATAGCTATGGTATAATGATGTTGGAAACATTTACGAGGAAGAAGCCTATAGATGAAATCTTTGTTGGTGAAAAGAGCTTAAAGCACTGGGTGAATGAGTCACTACCTCATGCAATAATCGAAGTCGCAGATGTCTATATACTAAAGAGAGAGGATGAATATTTCAATGTGAAGGAGCATTGCATAAAATCCATTATGGAATTGTCTCTATCCTGTTGCTTGGAGTCACCAGAAGAAAGGGTCAACATGAAGGATATCTTGGCTACACTCAAGAAGATCAAGGTTGAGTTTCTGACACAGATACAAAGTTGATGAATGTTTCAGTTTCTCATAAAGTTTAGTTTCTCTCGAGGTAGCACCAAATTTGTAACATTTGGTTTTGTTTCATCTTTTTCCAATCAAGAACTTTGGATTGAGATAATCAGTTGTGGTCAATTTATGCTAGTAATTTTAGATTGTCCCATTCTCATTTACCAAATATAAAACAAGTTCTTAGTTATTACACATTAGACCTGCAGGAGTATAAATTTGTGCAGTTATTCCCATTCATCCGAGCAAAGAGAAGGGGCAATGACAAGTGATTTAGGATAAATACCAGGCCCTGGTAGGTAAAATTCAAAATTTAAGTACTGAAAATTCTAACACTGAATTTCTAGTGCTGAAATATTGAATTGTTGAATTCTTTAGTTTCAAATTTTTTTTATAAGTAATGCAATCATAAGTCAAGTCTCATTGATCTAAATTAAGATTTATTTGCAATTATTTCTCAAATTTAAGTAATTGGTGATCATGGGTTATCAAAAGCACTTAATTGTGAAATCACCGAGGCTAATGTAACTTCCACGCCCTAAAGTTCAAACCTAAAATTCAACAAGTTGGTTTACTATTGATCAAGACGATAAGAAAATATGATGCAGCGCAGAATATGTTGAATAAGCAACTGCTTTGAAACTTCATCTCAAATATCCCCTTGAAAGGACAAGAATCCCTAAGAGGCTCATCCAAGTACCTTGCTGTGCACTTGAGATTTGAAGTTGATATGGTGGCCTCCTCTCAATGTGAATTTGGCGGTAGAGAAGATGAGAGAAAGGAACTCTAAGCTTAAAGAGAATCCCATTTGCTCCCACCTTGAGCCCTAGCAAGCAGAGACTTGCCCCAATTTTGTTGGAGAACAACACCCCAGCATGGGACAGATTTGCAGAGAGAATTTGGAAAATGATTGAGGAAGGATTTCGGTGCATGCAAGAGGCTTTGGTCGGAGCATCTATAGAATAATAGTGTCTAGGATGCATGTGTAAATAATAGCACTAGTATCTTCTTGAGTTAATAATTCTTTCAAGACCCTTTTTCTTATCATTCTTTACCTCAGAACTTTAGTTTCTTTTTTTCTTTTTATTTTTGGAGTCCTTTTTCGTGCCTTTTCTATACCTTCCTCATATTTTCAGAATGCATGTATTAAACACAATGTTCATAGCATTGAAAATAATGTTCATACTTATCAAAATACAGAGTTTTCTCATATGTTATCCAATCAAGACAACCCTTCATGTTCATCACATATATATATTGACATCTTTGTACATCGCATTACAATGATACGGATTGAATAAATACCCAAATGTAGAATCTACTAAGCCATTCCCTAAATATTAGACTAGACACAGGGAATAAATAAATAAATTGAATGCAATGACCAAACCTGAGTAACTCCAGACAGATATAGTTAGAATAGATGAATTGAAAAAAATGAAATGGAAAAGAGTGACAAAGAAAGCGAAGATGTCATTCACTATTGAGTCAAAACACATGTATGGAGATATACACATGTATCTTCATCTCACTATTGAGGCAAAACACATGTATCTCCATCTCACTCGATCTTCTTTCTGAGGATTGTGATCGTCATAGTCCTGATGAATGATGATATTCCTCTAGGTCTCCATACCAATTCTCCCTCTCAATTGAAATGATGAATTGGCTCTTACATTTTTGCTCTTAAGACGGAGGGAAGAAACAGTAGAGATTGAAAGGAAGGGTGTAAAACTCCTTGTTCCAGCTGTCTCCTTTGAATGTCCTGAATTTGGCCCACCTCTGGCACTGTCCTTGTAGTCAAGTGTATTGTCCAGGAAAACGACAATCAGGGCAACGGTTGGGGAGAAGAAGAAGACGGTGTTAAAGAAATCATTGAACTGCACAACATCAGTACAAAAGTGATGTAAAATAAATTATGGATCATAAGAACCTTTTGTTTGGTTTATATATAAAAAGTAAAAGAAGCTGCTTTTGTTTTTCACTTGCTAAAGTGATTGCTTAAATAGATGAAACTCATCCATCCAGCCGTGGTATGAGCAGGACCATGAAGAGCAGCTGCAGTGTATTCCTTAAAATACCCTGGAATAGACAAACCAAGGAACATGGCAACACCAGTGATGACAAGGTTCCTGATTGAGTTCATGTTTGTGAATTGCCAGTCCTGGTATGAGCAGGACCATGAAGAGCAGCGGCAGTGTATTCCCTAAAATACTCTGGAATAGACATACCAAGGAACATGGCAACACCAAGTGATGAAAAGGTTCCTCATTGAGTTCATGTTTGTGAATTGTAGGAAAGACAGCCCACAGAAGCTAAGAACAACAACAACAGATATCAGTCAAATATTGGTAAAGAAAATATGAGAATTATGACGTATAGAGAATAGTAGAATCAAACTAGGATTCTCACCAACAAGACCAAAGAAAACACAGTATACAACAGCAAAGATAGTGCATGGAATCGATGCAAATAGAGCTCCAAATTTCCCTATAACTATCAGACAATTAAATCTTTTGGTCCAGCCAAAAAAAATCTTTAAGATACAGGATTGTGTATAATAAATTCTCACTCACCTAATATCGAGAAAAATATCATAAAACTGGCTGAGATTTGCATAACTCTGAGGCTTCCCACGCGAGTGGTTCCAAGAAGACCAACATTTTCTCTGTTGGTTTCATAATTGCTTCGTTAGCGTCCATTTCCGACAAAAAGAGAGGCATTCAACAGATGCTATACTTACACGAAAACTGTGGAACCAGTAACTGTCCCAAAAAATCCATCCAAAAGAATCCTAATTCCCTGTACGGTGAAGTTTCATGTGAATATGCCGCAACAAGGATTGTGAGTTAATTATTTAGACCGAGACCAATTGTGTTGAGTCATTCTTTACTTATCAAATTAATTGTGAAAGGACATATCCACACATTACCATGGTTCAAAATTACTTAATTATGCAGCCAAAGCAAATTTATAAGACATCATTCAAACTTGTTTGTTTACAGACCTGCCAGCCGATATCATGGCTAAGAACAAGAGCAGGAGGTGGTGTGGCAATTGCTAGACGAGATGCTGCCTTAAACACTCCGGTTGACTATCAATATTAACATTTGTATCACTCAATGATCAATCACATATCTTTGATTGAATTTGTGTTGTGTAGAAGAAGTTCACCTCAACCATGGAGACAAATACAGCAGCCATCATCCCAAAAGCATGACCAGCATCAAAAGTAGGTGCACCACACTGTAATGGGTACGGGGTTTTTTATCCTGCATGGTGATCAATTTCAAAGAAAAAAAAAAACAGAATACGTGTACAGTCTAATAGACATAAAGATAGGAACTCAACTCAAAAGAGCAAATATTGATACGAACCATGGTGCATAAGAAATGAGATTTGCTCCATCAGTCCGGCAATTAATTTGGGTTAACTCTGGCCAATGTTTGTATGCATCACTGGCTGTCAAAAGGTGTGCATATGCCCAAATAACTGTGACTGATATCAGAAGAGCAAACCGCTCCAATATAGGCAGCTCTTTTGTTTGGAAATATTTTAAATACTGTAGAATAACGCAAGCACAACATTAGAGAGAATAGTACTCTTACTTTTTTCCTGTTATGTTGCTTGACTACTTCAAGATGCCTCTTTTTAGTAGTTTGAGTTAATATAGCATGGGAAGCTTTCCAAGCCTCGGTAATCATTCTACCTAATGAAAATAAGAACCTAGTTCGGAGACTCAAAGCATGTTGTATTACTGTAAAAGAATATTGCAGACAAAATAACTTTGGCGCTAGGAAAAAGCACCAATCTATGAATTTCAAGACCTTCCCTTCTCATTATCAATTCAGATGGGTAGTCTAGAAAATTTTCATTTAATAAATTAGGTTAATAATACAGGGAGGTCAATTTAGCCAAGAACCTTCCGACGTCCTTCCCTACAAGGTAACTGGTTAAACAATGGTGAACTCTCTTTCCTTTGACAATTGTAGCACACATAATTTTGCTAAATTTTCAGAAGTTCTTTATATAATAATTAAATCAGTTGTCCAAGATCTCTACAATCTACTTAATTATGTTTAAAATGCTTCATTGATGCAGTGCTTTATTCATTGGGAAAACAAACTTTCCTAGTATTTAAATGTCAAAGATTAAAGAAGAATTTAATACAATCAAAGATTAATAATAATACCTGGGAGAAGGCAACAAACAGACCAAAACCAACTAATGATATTAATGGACCATTCCAATTGGGCTGAAAAACCTGAAGTCATAATGTTCCCATGTTACCTTTGAAGTGAAAAGTATTGAAGTTTATTTTCTAAATGATGAAGACAAACTTTGTTTTGAGATTAAAGTCGTACCTGGAACAAATTGCCCACAATTGACTGTAACCCAGAATAATTTGCACGCTTGATGCTACAATTAGAGCGCCTTGAATTGCTCTCATGGTATTGAGAAATCTCTCGAAGTAGAAACAAAGATCATAATTTTTTTCACATGGGAATAACTAATAACAATTCTAATCCCATAACCCTCAAATCAGCATGTTAGTAACAAGTTCCAAAACAATGTTTTATATTGATTTTGTTAATGTAACATCATTTTATAAAAGCAAGTCATTCAGGTAGCCTTTTCGGAAACTGTCAATTTGATGGTAAGGATTTTAAAAAATCGTTTCAGAATGCCACATATTCCAACCTAGTATCGTCAGATAACAAAAATGATAAATCTGCAGTATGAACAGCAAAACACATTAGGAAAGTAGGTCATGTTTGATTGATGGTTATGGGATTGAACAGCAAAACACATTAGCAAAATGCATATGATCACCATGCCAATGCAACTCTTCATGTTTGATTGCCAAGCTTGAATATACACTGAGTTGACTGCTCTATGTTCTATATACAGTGTTATGAAAGCAGATCAATTAAAAAAAGCCAATTAGGTAAGTCGGTCATACTCATAAGCAGACAAAAAGCTTGAAAAATAATTTCACTTTCACTAATCGAGTTCAACTTTGTTCAATAAAGAATGTTGACTAAAAGAACTAAATGGACACTGTGAAATGATACTTACAAAATGTGAGTCTTCAATACGCGCCAAGGATGAATCGTGAATTATGGAAATAATGGGGACCGTGGATGCCCATGATCCTCCAATCACAGTCGGCAATCGGGTCCCAAATAGTGTTTGTAGGAGTGTATTGATTCCTGCAACAAAAAGCAGAGTCTGGACTACCCTCACTTTGTCATGCTGACCAAGCATCAGATTAATAGAACACATGTTAACCAAACATACCCATATTGAATGGCAATCCCTTAAGAGAGTTACAATTTTGCTTCTGCACATCCTCCTCCTTTATATTTTTTTTACCCATTAACAAATACACATACAGACATACATATATATACCTATACATATTCTTGTTTTTGCGTGATGATCATTAGTCCATTAAGCATTAGCTTCTATGAAGAACAAATTGAAAACTTTCTAGTCCACAAAATTATCACAAAATGAATGAATGGAGTATCAAAACTGAATGATCAATTAAAAGGAAACAAAAAAGGAAATAAAATCGGAATGATATCAAAACTGACAGAATCTACAAATCAACTTCAGAGACTGTTGGGTTTTGAGAATTGGCTCACATCACTTCCACCCATCAAAGGAACAAGAATGTGGGAATCATAACTGCGGTCCCTAATGCTGAGATGTAGTGCTGGAAGCCCAGGGCTATAGCCTCCCCTGTTTTCAAATGCAAAGTGATGGAGATGAGCAAATTTAATATATTGACCAAAAGAGACAAATCAATCAGTGATTGGAGATATGGGTTTGAAATAAAACTGAGAATGATCATAGCCCATGAAGGGTTGGAATCAATACAATACTGCAAGCCTTGAAGTTTGTCCACTGGAGGATGGCTTATCTCTTCTTGTTTTGGTGCTTCCATAGCTGATACCTACTGGAGAACACTCCTCCCTACTCAAAACCCCAAATGGGTATCCACTAAATAAATAGAGAGAGAGAGAGAGAGAGAGAATTTTCTGGGTTTCACTTGTTGAACGTACTGGAATTTTGAGTGAATCAATGAGATAGAAAGAGAGCCAAAAATAAAAGCTGGAGAATAAAAAATGGTCGAAAGCAAAAAAGTTCAGGGATGACGGAAGAAAAAGAGAGAGCGGGAAAAAGGAGGTTAGAGAGAGAGAGAGCAAGAGATCATACGGCAAATGGAGGTAGAGAGATTGAGAGATCAGAGATGCACCTGAAGCCTGCTCAGAAAGTCTTGCACAGTTTTTATCTCACTGTCCGTTTTTTTTTTTTTTTATTGAAATTGTTCCGTTAACTATGTCGTATTCCCAAATTGCCCCTCAGGGAACTTCCAAACCAGAAGTTACCGTTAGCCCCAATTGTACCTGCGCACTATACTTATTTAATACTTACAACTCAAGCCTTGGTAGTTGAAAGGATAATTTCATTATATATATGTCCTTAAAATGAGGAAAATTATAACTTGTTTGGCACTGGAGGAAAGAATGCATGTTCTCTTGTTTTCGTTTTTTGTATTTTGGAGATAAATATTTTATTTTTGTGTTCTTGGAAAGTCAAAACACATTTTTTTAGATTTTATATAACTATAATGTTTTTGAAAACATTCTTGAAAATATGTTTTAGAACAAGTTTATCAAACATTATTTCGACGGAAATAGAAAGGATATGAAAAAACATTGAAATGTGAGTTACAGTAAGAAGCTTCTATCTTTACAAGTTCTTAATTTTTCTGCCTTAAAAGAAAAGAAAGAAAAAGGCAGAAAGAGATGGGCATTTTCTTTTTCTTTTCAAAAGACAATAAGGTAATGATCCTATGCCTTAAATTGAAAAATATTACTCGATGGCTATTCCACAATAAAATCTCCACCATCCATTGGAATATTTAGGTGCTTGTACCACATAGCATATATAATCAACTAAACTAAATATTTGTCTTGTCTTTTTTTCTTTTTCCTTTTTTGGGGGTTGTGGTATTTGGGTATTATTAAATGGAATCCAATAAAACAATTATAATTCCATGAAACAACTTTGTTTCAAGGAAATATTAACACATTCTCAGGCCTTCTTGTATTTTCCATGTAATCAAATGTATTTCCAACAATATGCCGTATTTTTTTTTCTGTTTTTTGTTTTGGGGGGTGGGGGGGTTGTTGGGGAGGGTGGGAGTCCTACAGGAATAATGATGTATCAGATACTCTCAAAACAATTTTTGAGTTGTTCATAATGAATTAGGATTCAGTGATTTCAAAAACTCACTAAATGTTAATGAACCTAATTAAATTTTATTGCTCCTATTGCTCACAATAGCATGAATCCGTGAATCATAAATTTTATTTTATATTTGTTTTTTTTTTGAGAATTAATGTCAAGAAAGCAGGAGGACTGGAAAATGGAATTCAAGAACATTTCTTTCGAAAATGGGATTCAGTCGTGCTTACTTTGCAAAAAATAAAAAATAAAAACTAATGAGGATCAAATACAATTAAATGGGAAACAGTCATGATCACTATGGCTGAAAATAGAGAATGATCGCTTTTCCGGATTCACCAACGACTTCGGATGTTTGTCCTTATTTTGTCTTTGGACTTCAGAGCTGACTATAGTTAGTTAAGGGGATCGTTACAGTTTGCACATTTTATTTTATATCACATCCTATTTTAGAATCTTCATTTTTATTTTTAAAAGTTAAGCCCTTATAGGCGTACCGTCAACTTTCAATTGAACAATGAATAAAAAATTTGCACGTGATAAGGTTATGGACTTTTTCAAATGGTAAAGATGTAAAATATGGTCTTCCCTATCCAAAGATTTTGGCGTGCTGCACGTGTTAAGTTAGAACTTTTACATAAGGCCTAGTTATATTATATACATTACAGAAGTAATTACACTCATAGTTTTTGAGTGATGTGGTGGAGATCTAAGGTAGATTATTAAAGTAATGAGCTTGATTTTCATCTGTACTATTTGAAAAAGGCCACGGGTTTATCATATGTTAATGTTTCGTTTATTTCTTAAACGAAAATTAAGAGAAGGTTGACATGCAACAAATTAAAAGTATGAGGAGTTAATTGTTACAAATAAAAATAAAAGTAAAATTTGATATAAAATATAAAAATATAAAGTATAATAACTTTCCCACAGTTAATATATGAAATTTTATTTTAAAAGACCATATATTGATTATTGATAATAGGTGGTTGAAGCTTTTGTGTTCCATGGGCTTAGAATCCGTGGTTTAGGGATGGTCATCAATCCTAAGTGGAGTATAAAATAAAATGAGAAAAATAATGTAAGATACCATAAATAAATAAATAAAATGACTTTTACATAGGTTATTACGATTGATCAATTTAGACTAACAAGTTAGAAAGGAAGCATTAGACGATTATATAATCCACATGACTTTTACATAGGTTATACGATCCAATAAAATTCGGGTGAACAAACAGGCACGCGTATCAATTAACAGACAATCACAGACGAGTTCAGTAGCAGTTTGAACCAAACCTTGTTTCAATCAAAGGCATACCACTACTTTCATGTTACATAAATTAGGAATGAAAAAAAAATTAGTGAACGACATTATTTTACATTGAAAATGAGTCAATTCAAGTTTTTGTTAAGCATTGAACTGAACATATTTTAAACCTAATCCTAACCCAGCACATCCCGTCATCGAATTGAGAACAAGATAATTCTGAAATTGCCCCACCCGTTTCATACTTTAGATACAACCAAATCAATCTTAAACATTGTTGTCAATAACGTCTAAATTTCATTTTTAAAGGAAAATATTGATGAATCCATTTCCTTAACATTAATTCTCACTTTTTCCCCCTCTTTCTTTATGTGTGGGAAGAGGCCAGAGAGTGGGAGCTAACATTAATAAATTTTCAGTTTCTGACATTTCTGCGTCCAACTTCTGTTTTGTAATCAATGCTGATTGCTGCCCTCAACATAATTTGGACACCATGTTTAAAATCTCCCTTCGATCACTCCAATGCAAATTAATAGGGCCAGACTTTTAAAACAGTTCACCTCCTTTAATATTCATCTAGGATGGTCAATCAAGCAGAAAGCAAAGCAACTTTAACAAAACACAATGGACGAAAGCATGAAAGGAGAATAGGATATATAGCAGTGAACAAAGTCTCTTTAAATCCTAATTAGTCTTACTGCTAAGTCTAGGATATGAAAATTAAATCAAGAATGGTGTGTACGCTGGATAAATCAGTCTAGGACATGGAAAGGAAATCAAGAATGTGCTGTATACGATGGTGCCTGATTAATTGAAAGACCAAACGAATTATTAAATAACTTAAAGAAAGAAAAAGTTGATTAATTGAAAGACCAAACCAATTTAACTTAAAGAAAGAAAAAGTTTAAGCAATTGAATCGGTCGGTCATTGAAACTAATCGTCCACGCTTTAATTACATAATTCTTGTATACATTTTACTTTTACATGCATCATAGAATTTTTACCTTCCCCTTCTCTCCTGGGTCCGCCCCTACTTGAAATAGCGTGCGGTCCGTGAGGAGAGATAAGTCGGCGAATTTAAGTTGTTTTGGCACAATTAGCTTAACAATAAGAGACATGAAATATTAATTATAAATGATATATAAGACATAAATTCATGACAGGAATTTAAAAATACAAGTTCAATTCTATAGTGTAGAAAGAATTAGAATCATCCATCCAACTTGGAGCAGTTCCGTGATAAATACATCGACCAAAAGTTTTGTCAATTATGTAACGTAGTCTTAAGGGGTGCATATCACGCTGCATCTTATTTTTTTTTTGTTTTGGCTAATTGGATGTCTACACCAACTTACGCGTACCTCTACTAATTCTGGAGCTTATGTAGTCTTTCTGTCCCGTACAAACCGGTAATTATCGGGCCAAAGACACTGAGAGTGGCTCTAAGAAATTGATAGCACTTAAGAGGTTTCGAACCTGAGACCTTGGAGGAAACAAACTCTCAAATCACGCTGCATCTAATGATTACGTTAGCACTTTTAAAATGGTACATTAACAAATTAATTAAGATCATATAAAATAAAAACATGTCATGCAAATTAAAAAAACATATTAGAAAACTTAATTATTTATATAAAAGAATTTCAAAGGTCATAATTTAGGTAATATGTGTAACTAAGAGATGAGTAGACTATAGCCGTAGACTTTAGTATCTGCATTAACTTCTCTTTTATCGTCTTCCCGATTTGGCTTTTTCCCGGGTCACTTTGCAAAGATGAAAGCCTAAACCATAGTTGTACGGAAATTCTATTTAGAGGCGGAAACGCGTTTTCAAGACAGAGACGAAACTTGTTTCAAAAATTTAGAAAAACGTTTCAGAAACGCAGGGAAAATTCTTCAAAAACTTCTGGGAAACGTTTTAGAAACTTGTAGAAAACTCTTTGGATACTTAACGGAAACTCTTGGGAAACATTTAAGAAACTCTTGGGAAACGCTTCGAAAATCTAAAATGTTAATTTTTATACATTTTTTCCCTTAAATTCTAACTAAGTATCTATGAAATTATTTGCACAGGTTTTCACTAAGTTTTTCAAATGTCTCTACTAAGTTTCCCCAAGATTTCTACTAAGTTTTCCAAAGGTCTCCACTAAATTTTTTAAAAGTCTCTTTTGAGTTTCGAAAAAGTTTCTTATTAAGTTTTCCAATCGTTTCTCACTTTCCGTTTTCCCTTATATTTTTTGGCTGCGATTCCCACTTCCGTTTCCCGTAACGTCTCCCGCTTCTGCTTCTCATTTCGGCAACTATGGCCTAAACGCCGTCACAGGTTTTTTCTTTATTAATGCAATGACTGTGCCCCGTCTTAATCTTGGACGTTTCAATTAATCTGACATTTTATTTTGCAACTTACAATTTTAATAGATACTGTTTTGTCTGTTTCTTGGTTGTTAGAAATTTGGAGTATACACCATTTTCTATAATTTAGGTGATTTGAGAAAGCAACTTATTGTTTTGTATTATATTGTTGAAATTGATTCGTCTTTCATTTCGATATGGTAATTTAGTGAGCATCGTGGTTGTTAAGTATTTTAACATTATCTTATCATCATATATTTTACTTTTTGGGACACATTGTCTACGAAATTTAATATATTTGAAACATTTTGAAATGACAGTTTATAACTTTCTGAAGAACCTACCGAACCTCATCTTTAGACGCGTTGTACAAAGTCAACAATAAGAGATATAGAATTTTGATTAAGTGTTTCAATTCATGTAAAATGAAAACTTCAATTTTTTCATTGCTCTCTGACGTAAAAAGTCAAGTACTCAAGGACTTAATAAGTTTCTCACTAAAATCTAATTCATTTGGCCACACATCTTGGTCTCCCTTTAAAAAGTCAAAAGGATTTAACTTTCGCACTTTGACAAAAGTTGGTAACAAAGGATTAAATGCTTATGAATAGTCTAGTATTAGCATGAACGATCTGTCTTTAACAAGACTAAGGAAGTGAGTAGTTGAGGGGAGAGGATTTTTCAAGGGGAATGCAAGCTGCCCCGGACAGCACTCACAGCCAAAAAAAAAAAAAAACTTAGTCACTAAAGTTCCTTGAAGGTTGCAATAAAATTATATTAAATTGAATAGCCATAGATATTAGTATTAAACAGTGTGTTTGGCTAATGCAATTGATGAAAGACTTGAATCAATACACATATTACTTGGTTGGGTTATATTGTGATAATGAAAGTGCTATTAAACTTGCAGAAAATCCAGTTTTCCATGCTAGAACAATGCATGTGGTAGTGCCCTATCATTTTCACAGGGAAAAGGTGTTCAGAGAAGAGATTTGTTTGCAGCCAATTTGTACTGATGAACAAGTTGTAGATTTGTTCACGAAAGGGGGTTCATTTAACGATATTTGTACTCCACCTTCTTTAACGATATTTCTATATTCAGAAGTTTTAAATGTTTTACAAGGGGGTTCATTTCTGATATATAACTGCAACCATTAGAAAAATGGAAACTTCTCGAATTCTGCACAATTGAAGTGGTGCTCACCGCAGGCAGTGATAGCACAATTGCAGAAACAAGTACAAGAGTGACTTTGTGGACTTCATTATTCAAACCTTGTGAATGTCCATTAAAAATTTGGATTTGATCTTCTCAAGCTTAGCACTGACCTCTTTGATATCTGTCCTCTCCTCAGGTGACTCTATCGAGCAGTTCAGAGCCAATGTCATAATGGATAATAAACAGTATTCCTTAGCAGAAAAATGCTTATCTTCTCCACTGAACAGATTGGCATCTGCAACCTTAGTTACTCCAATAGATAAAGACTCGTTCACCCAACGCCTTAAGCTCAAATCTCCAACAAACATTTCATCTGTAGGTTTCTTTCGGGTGAATGTTTCCATCACTAAAATCCCATAGCTGTAAACATCAGCTTTCATGGAAACAATTCCCTCCGAACCATACTCTGCGCATGAAATTAGCATTCTCATTATTAAATCAATAGATAAAGTGTCGTGTTGTGCATACAAATGAGGTGATTAATCAGACAAAATATATTCAGAAAAAACAAAACTATCGCTATATAGCAACAATACAGACTACAGAACAGACATCACCTGGTGCCATATACCCGACTGTTCCAAGGGTCATGGTTTGTGTGTTCATCTCACTTTCAAATAAGAGCTTTGCCAAGCCGAAATCTCCTTCAAGTCACAGTGTACCACAGGTGTAGAGAAACCATGATGGAGATATTCTAATGCTAATGCTACATCCATCACAATTTGTAGTCTCCGAAGGATATCCAAGAAATAATTGTGAGAATACAACCACTTGTCAAGGCCGCCATTAGGCATGTACTCAAGTATCAAGGCTTTGAAGTCAAGATTAGAACAGATGCTGATAGTTCCAACAAGATTTCTATGTCGAATGTCATGCAGTATTTCACATTCCACATCAAAACTTCTCAATCCTCTTTGAAGTTGGAGATTGAATACCTTCACAGCAACAGTCAGCCCATCAGAAAGCACCCCTTTGTAAACTGAACCAAAACCCCCTATGCCAAGCAAATTGCTGTCATCAAAGCCATCTGTAGCACGTAATAGTTCTTGATACGAAATTCTCCTGTATGTTGCAATAGAAGGAATGTCAGCCTGAGTTGGGACTTTCCGGCCTCTTCTTCGCCACATCATAACCAGAGATGTTATAGCCACTAAAGCTACTATTGCTGCAATTGTTGGCAGTAGGAATCTTAATAAGATTTCTTTAGCTTTTGATCCTTTACGAATATTAGTACCACAGGGTGGAACTTGTAGGCTAGATATGCCACACAGTGCATAGTTTGACATGAAAGATTGAGCTGAGAAGTTTGCAAATGGTCCTCCATTTGGAATTTCTCCTTCTAGCCTATTGAAGGACAAGTTCAAGAACTTGAGATATACAAGCGACTCAAGTGACTTGGGAATTGCACCTGAAAGTTTGTTATAGGATAGATCCAAAAACTCCAAGCTTTTCAAGTTACCAAATGCTTCCGGAATTAGGCCTTGTAGTCCATTATGAGATAATGAGAGATAAACGAGGTCCCGGAGGCCCCCACCCAAACTTGAAATATTACCTGAAAATTGATTGTTGGAAAGATCCAAGCGTAAGATGACCTTTAGATTTCTAATTTGTGAAGGTAATTGGCCACTCAATGAATTTGAGGACAAGTTCAGAATAATGAGATCTCCAAGGCTCCATAAGCCTAAAGGAACTTCAGATGTTAGTTTGTTGGATTCTAGGAAGACTTTTTTCAAAGAAGACAAATTTCCTAGGCAGCCGGGTATTGATCCAACAAGTATATTCATCCCCAAGTATAACTCACCCAAGTTCCTCATATTACAAAGATCAACTGGAATTGTTCCTTGTATGTTATTCCCATTAAAGAACAACCTCTGGAGATTCAGTAACTGCCCCACGGTCTTGGGGATGGACCCGATCAAGTCATTATCACTCAGGTCCAAATATAGCAAGTTGCTCAAGTTACCAATTCCATGTGGAATGTTGCCCTTAATTTTGCAGCCATATGCAATAAATCTTTGAAGAGAAGTAGAGAGGTTCCCAACAGATTGAGGGAAGCTACCATTTAATGGATTAGAACTCACCACCAAATTCATCAATTGTTTGCAGTTATTCAAATATTCGAGAAAGTCCAATCTTGTGGTGGAAGGTTCATTAGTTAGGTAATTCCTTTCCAAGTTGAGCAACTGGAGTTGCTCCAAGTTCCCAAGGGCGAGGGGTATGGAACCAGTAAATAGATTAAAGGACATCTCTATAATATGGAGATTGGAAGCATTCCCGAGAGAGCTGGGGATCATTCCATTGAGTTCATTACTCGAGATATACAGCCTTTCAAGATAAGGGAGCCCTGTACCAATCCTTCTTGAAAGATTGCCTGAAAAGCGATTGCTTGACAGTGCAATAGTTCTTAGCATTGAGATGTTGAATATAGTTTGTGGAATGGAACCTGTCAAGTCATTAAAATGGAGACGAAGATCCTCCAAATTTATAAGATTGTTTATCTCTTCTGGAATTGTACCTGCAGGATGTGCAAAATTGAATTGAGTTAAGCAATTTTCTTTGCAGAATAGTGAGGAATATCCATTCTTGGAAATTAAAATGGACTGGAACTGATTTAGATTGAAAACTGCCTATCCATTCTTGGAAATTAAAATGGATTACTTTTGCAAATTATAGAAGATAATATTATGGATTACTACAAACAATGACATGCCACGAATCTCTGAAACAGTATCAGATTCCACATCAACCCTGATGTGTCCAGGGTGCATGATGTCCAGAACATTTGAAAGTGAAGGCCTGTAATTTTTGCTGACAAAAACCAGCTTAACAATACCAGAGAATTTTCATATCCTATGTGTCCAATGTTCATATATCATATCCCACTTATGACTTATGACTTATGACCTCACTAAGTGATTAGCAAGCTGAGATAGACTATCTTACCAGTGAGATCATTTTCTGAGAGATCAATCTTTTGTAAAGAAGACATATTCACTATTGATTGAGGAATTGGACCTGAAAAGATTTGAACACTGAATTCATGGTCAACAACAGTAATTCAATAGCGAAGGCTAAGGTGAGAGGCCTTCTTTCCAGTCCAGAACAATACCATTATTGTTTTCATCAAAAGCTTGGACATGGAAACACTCTCCATACAATTAGTTTGAGAACATGGAAACATTGCCAGCTTATCAGGCACATGTTTCAGATCTATGATGCATTTGACAGAGTTTGATAAATAAACAGTAGCAAAACAGAGAGGGAACAAACCTGTCAAATTGTTACCCAGAAGATTCAAGGTCTTTAGCATGGTTAAGTTTCTAATTTCACTGGGTATAACTCCTGTGAATTTATTAATTGCCAGAGATAGGACACCAAGCTTTCCACATGTGCTCAAACTAGAAGGTATTTGGCCTGTAAGTTCATTACTGTATAGATACAGCTCTACAAGTGAAGGATGATATTTGCACATATCTGGTGGGAGGCTTTCTGAGAGCATATTTGAATTGAGATCAAGGATTCTCAAGGAAGAGGCATTGAAGATTCTTCTCAGAATGGGACCTGTTAGTTTATTGTTCTTAATAGCAAGTAGCTCCAAGTTAGGAAGTTCAGCAATCTCCTGAGGAATTGTACCTGCCAAATTTAGTACAGAATAAGTATTAGATGATTGAATTTATGGATACAGAGGATATTAGTGAGGGAAACTTGTGAAAAACATAGCACAGTCTGATATATTGGGTTTATCATATCCCTCTCCTCCCCTTGATCTTTTAACTAATTGTTAGTCCATTTCAATTATTGAAGCAGTTTCTAAATTAACTTGAAGGTTTTGCACAATCCACTTTTTATATATACTCAAAGTTGGTTTTCAGTTTGACCAAAAAAACAAAAAAAAAAAAAAAATTTGTTTTCAGAAAGAAGCACAATGACTCCAAATTCATTAGAAATATAAATTGGAAAAGAAGAAAAAGAAAAGGGAATGCATGTAATCCATTTGCATGATATGGTTAGTTCTTTAATATCATATGCAGGGTGCAATGGACTTTTTCAAAGAATAAATTAACCTTATACAAGTAAGGGCAAGATGCAGAAGAAATGAAAGGCAAAATGAAGAAAATCAGTGGTTAGAAATATCCTACATGTTTTGACTAAGCAAATTTTGCAGGATTACATGACCTGCTACGTGCAATTAGTTGCAAATTTTGTTTTGCATATGTGAAGACTGTTAGAACACCACTAATACCAAAAGATGAAGCTGTTAGATAAGAGCCCAACAATGTATATTAAGCTCTGCAACAGTCCCCTTCACGTGGAGATGCAAACATTCAGATAGAAAAACAAAATGTAGTTGGGAAACAAATACAGATTGAGAGACTTGAACTCAAAGCCTCTCATAATCTGAGCACTTATACTATTGTTAGAACACTGCTAGTCACAAAACCATAAACTAGTAGAAAAGATATCTAAAAATGCATACCAAGCTATTCAACAAAAGACAAGGATACATGACTTAGTATGCACGCCGAAAAGAGTATGCATAGCAAGGCTATATCCATGATTGATAAGCCCATGGATATTGTCCTGTATCTCCATCAAGAAAGGAAAAAGAAACAGAAAAAGAAAAAAGAAAAGCTCAATTTGGAAATTTTATTTTTTGGTAATCAAATTTGAAATGGTTCAGAACCTCTTAAAGTCAAACAAATCCCAGCCAATATGAGATAAATGAATAAATAACTCAGTTTGTGGTTTAATTAAGCCTGAGTGATTCTTTCTGCAAGTTTAAAAAGTTTGGCAAAGCGATTCGAAAAGTTTAAGGAACTGTACCATATAACAAAGAGAGAATAAAATATTACCTGTCAAGTTGTTGTCACCAAGATACAAGTCCTCAAGTATGGTCAAGTTCTTGATAGTGTTTGGTATGCTTCCTGTAAATCTGTTGTAGGACATGGACAACCTTCGTAGCCCTTGGCACCTGCCTATATTGGACGGAATTGGTCCAGTAAACTGGTTAAAGGACATGTACAGTCCCTTCAGCTCGTGAAGTTGGTCACACATATTGATTGGGAGACTACCAGTGAGGCCATTAAAGGTTAGATCTATAACTTCTAAGGAAGAAATGTTGAAGATACTGTGGGGAATTGTATCCGTGAGCTGGTTCATTCGGATCATTAATTCCTTCAAGTTGCGAAGATAGCCAAACTCTCTTGGGATATTGCCTTGTAGGAAGTTACTAGCCAATCTCAAACTCTCTAGTGTAGAGATGTTGCCCAAGGAAGGCGGGATAGCACCGGCAAAACTGTTGTTCATGAGAAGCAAGTATTGAAGCCTACGCAAGTTACTAAAACTTGTTGGAACAGGTCCGCTAAAGTAGTTGAATTCCAAATCGATCAACTTCAAACGACGCAAGTAACCCAGTTCAAGAGGCAGGTGGCCATAGAAGCTATTGTTGGCGATGCTGAGAGAGACTAGGAAGGACAAGTTTCCGATTTGTGGCGGGATGGTTCCCATAAGCGACAAGTTTGGAAGCTCCAAGGCTATGACTCTTTGGCGGTGAGCACTGCAAGTGACGCCAATCCAAGTGCAGAAGGAGGTTTTGGTGGACCAATTGCTAGCAAGAAGGTTGTGGGGATCATATGTGACATGGGCTTTGAAGGCAAGAAGTGAGTATTGATCAGTGATGTTGTTCAAAGACATACCCAGGCAAGCAGTGAAACAGAACACCACTGAAAATAAGGTGGAAGATGCAAAGAAGTTACTCCCCATGAGAGACGGAAAGAGAGAAACACACAAATTCCTAGATATTTTAGTGCAAAATTTCTGCAATTCTGCCTCACCTGCAGGAAACATTAAAAACCCAAAAAATTTTCTCACCTAATGATATAGACATTCATGTCAAAGTTCACTCTCTTTCTAATTTTTTTTTTTTTTTCTCCTCACCCATAGAGTTGGCTCAAGTCAAGAAATAGTACTCTACTCTTTCCCCTTTTTTCTAGTTTTATTTTTATTTTTTAATTATTAGTTTCTTATTGTCAAAATTCTGGGTATAAGTCAGTACAAATATTTATGAACAGGGCCCTGTTGCTATGACATGAGCTACCCTACTACAAATTCTATGAAAAAAATGAAATTGAAACTTAAAGGTGCCAGATCTATCTGTTATGTTGAGGATATAATTAATGATTAAAGAGTCAACAGTCGTTAATTGTATAATCTACATGGTAAGCTGGTGTGATAATTATTAATTAATAGACACTAGCGGTCTAGTTCAACTGCAGTTTGATTCACCCCTTGTTTCACTCATGGAACACCACTATTTTCATGTCACATAAAGTATGTAAGAAAAAAATAATAAATAAAATTATTTTAATTTATAAATGAGTTCATTCAAGTTTTAACAGGTGATTTAAGCTTTCGTGTTCCATGGTTTACCGCTAGCTGTTGGTGAGGAAGTGACATAAGAAGAGATAAGTCGTGAATGATAGGATTAAAAAATGGTGCACGATTGATCACATTGGACTAAAAAGTCGTAAAAAAATCATTAGTCAACTTAAAAGAAAAAAAAAAAACAAAAAGTGCATGACTAAAGAGTCTGTTTTTCCCCAATAGATAAGAGTCTTTATTTCGATAATCAATGGTCCTCAGGCCTATAATCTAGATGAGCCTCCCTCTGGTCAACCAATCAAGATACGACTCGGAACATGACCTAGGAATCTCAAGAGATAGGGCTTTATTCGGCTATGACATTAGCTACCCTGTTTCAAATTCTAGGAACAAAATGAAATTGAAACTTAAAAGGTGTGAGATCTATTTATTATGTTGAGTATATGAGTAATCACTAAAGAGTCAAGAGTCCTTAGTTATATTATTATCTACATGGTAAACAAGTGTCATAATTGTTACTTAATAGACACTAGCAGTCTCGTGCGATTGCAGTTTGATCCAGACCTTGTTTCACTCATAGGAACACTTCTATTTTCACGTTACATAAAGTACGAAAGGAAAAAAATATTACACAATATCATTTTAATTAGTAAACGAGTCCATTCATGTTTTGACAGGTGATTTAAGCTTCCGTGTTCCATGGTTTACGGCTAGTGGTTGCTCTCAAGATGTGACCCAAGAAGAGAAAAATAGTTAAGGAGAGCATTAAAAAATGGTGCATGATCACATTGGACTAAAAGCTCATAAACGAAGCATTAGCCAACTTAAAAAAAAAAAAAAAAAGAGATAAAAAAAAGTACATAACTAAAGAATCTTTTTTTTTTCCCCAAATAGGTAAGAGTCTTTATTTCAATAATCAATGGTCCTCAGGGCTATAATCTAGAGAGCTTCCTTAGTCAACCAATTAGAATACAACTCGCAACACGACCTTGGAATCTCAAGAGATAGGGCTTTGTTCGGCCATGACATGAGCCACTGTATTACAAATTCTAGGAACAAAATGAAATTGAAACTTAAAGGTGCCAAATATCTAGTATGGCGATTGTATAATTATTGACTAAAGAGTCAAGAGTCGTTAATTATATAATCTACATGGTAAACAGTTGATAATTGTTAATTAATAGACACTTTCAGTCTGGTTCAATTCTAGTTTGATCCACACCTTGTTTCACTCCAAGGAACACAACTATTTTCATGTTACATTAAGTACAAGAAAAAAATAGTAAACAAAATCATTTTAATTTATAAATGAGTCCATTCAAGTTTTTCGTGAGCATTGGACAAACATATTTTAATATAACAATTTAATTTAAATATGGTAATCAATGCTCTAGAAGGAATGGTCAAATTTTTATTTCTATGAAAAAAGGTAAAATTTCATTGATTTTGTCTTATTTGTTTAATTTTTCGACCAAACACATTTCATTGACTTTGAAAAAGAAAATGAAGACGGTGCACTCAGCTGCACATTTAAATTTACACAATCGTTTTACATTTCCCCTTTAATTAATGTGTATTCATATTTAATTTGTAGCACTTTAGTTAATCAAAAAGTTAATGTTTTTCTTTTTTCACCATTAAATATCCATTCATATTTCTTTTAGTTTATCTTCTTTTTTTCATCACCATTAAAACTTGTTTCCACACGAGATTATGTTTATAGTTAATGTTAAAGGATACATTCACAAGGAAAAATGCCGGCAAAATTATATCAGGAGTTTTGAATTAATGTGATTGCTATCTAAATTTTAGTTGGGTCACTTAAACCCTACTCAGTACATGTAACGGTGCCTCTAGTGATGTCCTATTGCTCACAATTGCATGAATCGGTGAATTATAAATTTTATTTTATATTTGTTTTTTTTTTTTTGAGAATTAACGTCAAGAAAGCAGGAGGACTGGAAAATGGAATTCAAGAACATTTCTTTCAAAAATGGGATTCACTCGTGCTTAGATGCTAAATTTTATCACATTTAGGAGGAACGATGCAAGTTTTGGCACCGTTGCTGGGAATCAAAAGCATAAAATGAACACCAACAAGCTGCGGATTGGAGAAGCGCTTAGCAAATTGCATATAAAAAAATAAAAATAACAAATAAAGGAGAAAAAGAAAACTAAATAGAATAACAAAATTGCAAGTGGGTGGGATTTGATCACTCACCCTCGACGGAAGCATCCACGGCTTTAGGCCTTGGTAATCTCTTTCTCCCTTAATGTGCTTAGATTTTTTGTTTTTCTTTACTTAGTTTGTTTTGTTTGACTTAAGTTTAGTTGCATTGCATTTTACTATGACTCATTGTGACGAGACATTTAGTGGAGGTAGGATAATGTGCTTAATTTGTAAATCGGTGATATTGCTTTGCATAAAGAGATTGGAGGATCTGTCACAGAACAAGAGAAAAAAAAGCCGTTGTCTGGCAATACATGTTTGTGCATGATGTACTATATGACCTAGATGGTCTATTATTTGTTGCATTCATCTTCGCATGCCACATTCACTAGGGACATTCATAACCGACTTGTGAGACTTGAGAATGCGAGTAATTCATCATCACTCACACCGGGATTTCCATTAGTTTTGGACCTAGGATTCGTACCAATGGTAAATGTGAATAATCAAGGTTTACCCAACGTCTTCCCTCCAAATCTTAATGCCACACCGAATGCACCTAATCCACAAATCCACCCTAATCTTCAACCTATTCCACCGGGAGTAGATCCCAATGTAGGGGGCGATGATGATTGACTCGCTCCGAAAACTACAAAATGGAGTTAGTACCCCGCAAAAGTACGGGGGTGGCAATGAAGTATAAACCGGTAATCCGGTATCGTTCTCTCCCAAGGGACCTAGCCAAATATAGACTCTAGCACTCAACTCACACTAACCTAGCCTAGGAGTGAATTGTAATTATGTGGGGAATTGAATCTAAAATAAAAGGAAAAAGAAAAGAACCGAAAATCTTTAGGTTTTTTATGGGGTTTTGATTAACTAAACTAGTACAATGAAAATTAAAATAATTAACTAGGCAATTGATTTAAATGTAAAGCAATTAAAATGGAAAGCTTGGATATGATTGATTCAATCCACCAATTCACAACAAGAATTTTAATAGAGGATTTTTATAACTCAAATCAAGAATCACACCGTGGATTCTTGATTCGGAATATTTTGACCATAAAACCTTGAATTCATATTTAGTTGAGTGTAGGGATTAAACCAATTAATAGAACCCTAGAAGCAAACCTTATAAATGTGCAAGATTTATACTAATTGTTGAATTGTGCATAAATATTACCAAATGAGTTATGAATCTAAGTTTTCGAACAAATCCAACACCTAACCAAATAGAACTATACAAATCTATGAATAAAACTTTGAAGTTCATGAATCCCCATTGAAATACTTGAAAATCCTTTGTGGATCTTCACAATCACACCCAAGAGATGTTTAGCTACTAGAATTCATAATAAAGAGCATAAATGAAGGTAAATCTAACATTAAACTAAGTAATATTAGTGTTTGGTTACTAAGAAAGTGAGAGAAAATGGCAAGAAAGTGAAGGAAAATACATTACAATGTAAGAAAGTTACAATTTCTACTCCTACATTAACATTACAAACATAAATCTAAGCTAAAATATACAAAAACATAAAAACCAACCTTGGAGGAGCTTTTCATGCCACCCCTTTGGCTGCTACAAACCCAAAAAATCTTTCTCCCCTTCATTTTTTCGAACCACACAGCTTTTAAGCTCCAGATCTATATCGACCGATCGATTGAGACTGTTCACCGATCGAACGGTGATTGTAGTGTTCGATCGGTTAATTCACTGTTTTTACTGTTCACGGGTACTGTTCACCGATCAATAGGTCACTGTTCACCGATCGATCGGCCGATCGATCGGTCACTGTTCATGATCAATCGGGCACTGTTCACCGATCGATCAATCATTGTTCACCGATCGATTGGTAAATCACCCTCTCTGAAGTTTGCCAACCCAATCGATCAGGTACTATTCATCCCTCCACTTTGAAACTTGATTTTGACCACCTTAGAGGCCGATTCAGCCGATGCATATTAGAGGACAAATTGTAGCTCTTGAAGTCTTCTTTCGAATGGCATAAAAATCAACTCAATCGGACATCAGAGTAAAAAGATATGGCTCAAATACAGAGACATGTCTGAATTTTCATGAACAAATTATTCGCCTTGAACCCGCTTTGATTATTCTTGCTTTCTTTTTGCCTTTATTAGCTTATATAACCTAAAAAACACATACAAACATACTCAAATAAATATCTAACTAAAATAAGACAATTAATTACAATATAAATCTAACAAAGTACAAATTAAGGGTTTCTGATTACACTTTTGGGGTGTAATCAATGATATGGAGAGAGGGAGCCACTAGGGTGACATGGCGGCTCCCTCTCAAAGAACCTTACGGGACTACTTGAATCCTCCACATCAAGCACCAACTTCATGCATAGTATTCCTGTCACATTACACTTCGCTTAACATTCCGCTAGGAAGCATGCAAATGCTTCCTCAATTCCATGCCATGAACTCTGAACAACCCTATGATTTCATTAAGGAATTTAAGAATGCGTGCTCACTTATCATGGACAATTCTTGCCCAAAAGAGGTTTTCTTGTTAAAACTCTTCCCTTTTTGTTTGAAAGACAAGTCCAAACTTTTGGTTCAATTATTTGAGGCTTATGTTTATTCATTCATGGGCCGTACTCCAATGAGAGTTTTTGAAGAAGTTCTTTCTTGAGAACAAACAAAAAGCATCTAAAGGCAAATTTTCCAATTTTTACCTATGATAGGGGAAATGTTCTTTCAATGTTGGGAGAGGTTTAAGGACCTCTTGAATAGTTGCCCTCATCATGGTTTCGCCTATTGGCACATCATCAACACCTTTTACTCATCTCTGACCTCTCAACTTAAGCACTTGATTGAGTCAATGTGTGCTGGGACGTTCTTTGACAAATAATCCCATGAAACCTATGAATATTTTGACACCTTAGCAAATAAGGCTAGGGATTGAGCACTTACCGAGACTCAAAATCCCGAGGGTCGTTCCATTCAACAAAGGGTTGGGCAATTCCAATTAAAAGAGGTTGATGATGTTAATGCGAGAGTGGCCACCTTAACAAAGAAACTAGAGGCTCTAGAAGAGAAAAAGGTGTTAGCGGTCAAGAGTGAGGTAAGGAAAGAGACTTGTTACATAGTGTGTGACACCACCGATCATGACACATCTTCATATCTAATCATTCCGAGGGTGAAAGAAGCTTTACATGGCCAAGTCAATGCGATTGGCCAATTCCAAAGAGGAGGGCGCAACCCCTACTCTAACACCTACAATCCGAGATGGTGGGATCACCCTAATTGTGGGATCACCCTTACCAAGGAGGGTATCAAAACCCTCAACACTATTCCACACCTCTTCCTCCATTCCAAGCACCTCAACCTCAAGCTTACCAACCCTAACCCATGGTACAATTTTCAAATCAACCCAAACCGTATCAACCTCCTCATAGGAAGCCTACGGAAGACAACTTTTATCAATTATCCAATGACATGAGAGGGGTTAACGCAAGGGTAGATAAGCAAAATAAGGTGTTGGACCAACATACTAGGATGCTTGAGGACATACAAAAGCAAATGTCTATATTGATGCAAGCTTTGACTTAAAATGTCTCGGGGAAATTCCCGGCTCAACCTTAACACAATCCGGTGGTTAGGCAAGTACACATCACCGAGGGTGGCATGGACTCTCAAACAAGTCATGAACAAATACAAGCCGTCACCACTCTTAGAAGCGGTAGAGTCATTAATAAAACTATTCCTTCAAAGGATGTAGCTTCTAAACCGTATGTTGACCAAGAGGGGAATGGAAAAGAAAAGGAGGTTGAAAAAGAGGAAAAATTAAAAAAAGAGGGAGAGAGTGATAAGTATTAAGCGAAAAAGGGGTCCATTGTTACTCCTTTTGATACTTTGAGTGAGACCACTAGGGATAAGAGAAAGGATATCTTGAGGCATGCACCTTTTCTTTAAAGGTTGACCAAATCAAATAATGAACTTTTGAATGCTGAAATTTATGAAGTGCTCAAGCAAGTTAAGGTCAACATCCCTATTCTTGATGCCATTATGCAAATTTCATCATATGACAAGTTCTTAAAGGACTTATGTACTTTCAAGAGAAAGTTACATGTCAAGGAGACGGCTATGATGAATAAGAATCAAAGTACAATCTTGCAATGCAAAACCGTTCCAAAATTCAAGGACCTCATATGTCCTACCATCTCTTGCACCATTGGGAACACTAGGATAGATTGAGCCTTATTGGATTTAGGGTCTAGTGTTAATCTTTTTCCATTGTCGGTATATAAGGAACTTGGTTTAGGAGAATTGCAACCTACCTATGTGACTTTACCAACTAGCGGATCAGTTTATAAAGGTTCCTAGGGGTATCATTGAGGATATGCCCATCCAAATTGATAACTTATATTTCCCCATTGATTTCATAGTGTTTGATACTCACCCCGTGGAGAATTATATAGCTCACAACCAAATCCCCGTCATTCTAGGGCAACCTGTCCTAGCTACTTCCAATGCTATCATCCATTGTAGGAATGGGTTATTGAAGCTTTTGTTTGGCAACACCATTTTTGAATTGAATATCTTTTCAGTTGCCAAACAACTGAGCGAGTGTGAGGATATCTGGAAGGTCGACATCATTGAGACAATAGTGCAAGACCACTTTGAGAATGAGTTTTTTGAGGACTCTTTGGAAAAACTTTGTTGAGAAGCGAGCCTCATGAAGCTTTAGATTGTCATTTTAAGGCTTTAGGAGAAGTTTCTTCCCTAGGTCATGAGAATGCCCAATGTATGCATATGGGTCATTGGACCCCTTCTTTTGAACCTCTCTAACCTAGTGATATAAAGTCAATTCCATCAAAGGTAAAGTCTCCCATTCCCGAGAGGAAACCATTACCAACCACTTTGAAGTATGCATTTTTGGGTGATGGTAAGTCCTATCCCGTTGTCATTTCTTCCACCCTATCTTTGAGCCAAGAGGAAGGCTTGATAGTCTTACTTAAACACCATAGGAAAGCTATAGGGTGGACCATCACCGATCTCCATAGTACTAGTCCTCTTTTCTGTATACATTACATTTTTCTAGAAGAGGGGGCTAAATCCGTGCGTCAAATGTAACGAAGATTGAATCCTAATATGAAGAAAGTGGTAAAGGGTGAGGTATTGAAATTGCTTGATGTGGGTATTATCTACCCCATTTTCGACTCTAAGTGGGTAAGTCCTACCCAAGTGGTACCTGAGAAATCAAGTGTCATGGTAGTTAGAAATGATAAGGATGAATTAGTGCCCACTCGTATACAAACCGGATGGTAAATGTGTATCGATTACCGTCACCTCAATACCATGACCCAAAAAGGCCATTTTCCCTTGCCATTTCTTAACCAAGTTCTAGAGAGAGTATCCGGAAAAGCTTTCTATTGCTGTCTTTATGGCTATTTCGATTACAACAAAATTGAGATCGCATTAGAGGATCAATCCATGACCACCTTTACATATCCATTTGGTACTTATGCATACCATTGCATGCCCTTTGGCTTGTGCAATGCACCTGCCACATTTCAAAGGTGTATGATGAGCATCTTTAGTGATATGGTAGAGCATATTGTAGAAGTGTTCATGGATGATTTTTCGGTGTATAGAGACACCTTTAAGGGATGTCTTGAGAATTTAAGAAATGTGTTAGAGCGATGTGAGGAGAGTAACATTGTCCTTAATTGTGAAAAATATCATTTCATGGTTACTAGTGGAATTGTGTTAGGTCACATTGTGTCTTCTAAGGGGATAGAGGTTGACAAGGCTAAAATTGAATTAATCCGAAAACTACCTCCTCCCACTTATGTGAAAGATGAGTGCGATCATTTCTTGGGCATGCCGGTTTCTACCAGCGTTTTATTGAGGGATTTAGTGGAATTGCTAGGCCAATGTGTCTACTTTTGTCTCTTGATGTGCCATTTAGTGGACCCCAACGTGTCAACAAGCTTTTGACATTTTAAAAGGGTTATTGACATCCACCCCAATCTTGCATGCACCCGATTGGTCTCACCCCTTTGAGCTTATGCGTGACGCTAGTGATTATGCCGTGGGGGCGGTTTTGGGACAAAGAATTGACGAAAAGTCTCATGTCATATATTATGCCTCTAAAACCCTTAATGATGCCCAAATCAATTACACCACAACTGAAAAAGAACTTCTCATGGTAGTTTTCGCATTGGATAAATTTTGTTCTTACTTGATAAGGTCACTAGTTATCATTTACACAAACCATGCTGCCCTTAAGTATCTTCTCACCAAACCCATTGCAAAATCTCTCCTCATTTGGTGGATCATATTGCTTTAAGAATTTCATATTGAAATGCGAGGTAAAAAAGGGGTAGAAAATATAGTAATGGATCATTTGTCCCAGCTCCCCCTTGATGGAAGAGCAATCGACTCCACCCCTATCAATGAACATTTTTCAGATGAGCAAATCTTATTTGTGCATGCTTTAGAGAAGTTCCTCCACCTTGGTTTACTGATATTGCAAACTATCTTGTGACCGGTGAGGTTCCATCCCATTGGTCATCCATTGATAAACGCAAGTTCTTTTGAAATGTGCGTTATTTTTCTTAAGATAATCCTTACCTCTTTAAGTATTGCTCGGATCAAATTATCCAGCGTTGTGTGCCTAACCATGAATTCTAACAAGTTATGGAGTTTTGCCACTCTCAAGCTTATGGAGGACATTTTTCCTCCAAAAAGATCACCGCTAAGATTCTATAATGTGGCCTTTATTGGCCAACCATGTTTAAAGATGTTCATGCATTTTGTCTTGCATGTGATAGGTGCCAACATTTAGGAACTCTTACCAAGCATCACGTGATGCATTTTCAACCCATTAGCATCTTAGAAATATTTTATTGTTGGGGAATTGACTTTATGGGATGCTTCACTAACTCTTTTGGCTACCTTTATATCCTAGTGGGGGTGGACTATGTTTCAAAATGGGTGGAGGCCATTGCCTCCCAAAACAATGACCACTAAGTGGTGGTCCGCTTTTTGAAAGAGAACATTTTCTCAAGATATGGCATACCCTGAGCCATCATTAGTGATGGTGGCTTAAACTTTTATAATAAACCCTTTGCATTCTTACTAAAGAAGTATGGTGTAGTTCATAAGGTTGGCCTACCATACCATTCTCAAACCCAAGGGCAAGTCAAGTTAGCCAATAGGAAGATCAAGAGAATCCTTGAAAAAACTGTCAACCCCAATAAAAAGGATTGGTTCCTTAGGTTAACCGATGCATTGTGGGCTTACCGCACGGGTTACAAGACTGTGCTTGGTGCATCACCATATAGGCTTGCTTACGGAAAGGCTTGCCACCTCCTGGTGGAAATTGAACATAAAGCCTATTGGGCCATCCGGCAATGTAATGAAGACTTTGATGCCGCGGGAGTTCACCGGAAGCTTCAATTGAATGAACTTGATAAATTCCGTAATGATGCCTTTGAAAATGCTAAAATTGCTAAGGCCCGCATGAAGAAATTTCATGACTAACACATTCTTCACAAATCCTTTAAGATTGGTCAAAAGGTTCTTCTTTATGATTCGCGCCTTCATTTGTTTCTGGGCAGGTTACAGAGTAAGTGGATGGGTCTTTACCTTGTTACCGATATTTTTTCCCATGGTGCTATAGAAGTGAAAAACCTCACTAATAGGTTGGCTTTCAAGGTGAATGGCCAAAGGTTGAAGCCATATTTTGAGACTTTTCAGGGCGACCTAGATTGTGTGGATCTTATTGATCCACCCTCTTTGGATTGATGATGGCCTATGCTCTAGTTTTTTAGGAGTAGGAATAGTTAGGTTAGCTTTCTTCTTTCTTTCTTAGTTTTTTTTTTTTTTAGTGTATGATTGATCTTGTTCTCTTTTCTTTCGTTCTTAGTTTTGGTTGGTTTCATTTAGCTAAGAGTCGATTTTCACTGTTTATAGTATTCTAGTTTAGCTTTTGAGTGAGATTGCTCTTGCAGTGAGTTCTTTTTTCCATTTTTTTGTGTGTAGTTACGAGTAGCTAGTTGTTTTTGTGGGCCCATTCAATTGCTTCTTGGGGAGAGTCACATGTTCTTTATTTTATGCAGGGAATCCCAACCAATTAGTACTTTCATATCACACCTTTGATTCTCTTGTATGTGACACTTTAAGCTTTTAAAAGGGGGCTCCCAACCGTAGTTATTATACTTCACTTCTCTCCTTACATTGCCATATTGTTGCATTGGTTCTCCTTTTGGGATTCCTTCCCTTCTATGGCATCCAAGGAGACTTCTAAGGCAAATAAGAGTGTTTCCCGAGCCCCGAGTTCTGATGAGTTGGAGGATCTAGACTAAGTTGCATTCTTGGGGGCTTACACTTGCACTTCATTGTCCCAGCTTCCCGCGGATGACGCCGTCACTGTAGCTTGCTTGGTGGCCTCTCGTCTCCTTGACAAGTCATCTCCATCATCTTTTGGATCAGCGAAAAAGGAGGCCGCCGCATCTTCTAGTTCCAACACTTCTAAGAAATAGACTCGAGTGACCCACCGGGTGGTAGTTAGCAACGTAGGTTGGCTTGTTCTAGACTTCTTTTATAGGGGTCCCTCGTTTCACGTTTCCTTATTGTTTAGGCCATCGTTGGCATTGTATTGTTTGGTTTCGTGTTTAATGAAATGGTGGGTTGCATAATCACTCTCGTGTTGCCTTGATTCTTCATTTTGTTGTTATACATTGAGGACAATGCATTGTTCTAGGTGGGGGGTGAGGGTCGATTACAGAGCATTCTCCCTTGTTCTTGCTGTTTTAGGCCTAATTGTTTTCATTTTCGTGCAGAGTAGATCAACTCTATGAGCTGTGTGTTTTCCTTCTTTAGCATACGTATGGATAGTCTACTGTACGTACGGTGATGGAAGCGTACGTACGGTTTGGCTACCGTGCATACATTGACATGCCATATGTTCATTGTTCAAATTTCTCCCGACCGTATGTACAGTGACCCAGCGCATACGTACAGTCTCGACTGCCGAAGGCCGCTTATGCCAGTACTGCAGTACCGTACATACGCACTTATCTACCGTACGTACGGTGCCCCTAGATTTTTTATGTAAACCCCTCATTTCAAATTGTGATTCATTTCTAAATTGAGTAGACTCAGAGTTGACTCAGTGAAGGCAAGTGAGAGAGTGTTTTGAGCGTATAGCGAAGCCCTGCCGGATTCCAGCCATAATCTTACCTGCCCATGCCCATCTTCAGTCTACCTTTAAGTATTCCTTAAGCCTTTCTATTTCATTTCCTTGTCTTTCTTTTTAGTTTCTTTCTAGTTTAATAGTTTAGCTAGTTCATTAGCATAGATGGCTCTGCGGACCAAGAAGGTCCATAGGATCCCTGTCGCTTTTGATGCCTCCCGGTTTGTTGACGGAAAGGCCCAGCCTGCGTTATGACTAGATTTTTAGTCAGAAAGGTCCAGTGTAGGGAAGAGCGATGACTCTCGAGCACTTTAAAGGCGAACCATATTTGTGGAAAGAGATGTTTGAGGCTCGTAGTTGGCTTTGGTTGGCACAATACAGTGGCCAACATAGGACTAGACTAGTTGCTGAGCTGATGGCCAACATCCGATCACTTTCAGATGTTGCTGAGGATGAGCGCATAATTTCCACAGTTAGAGGTAACACCATTACCATCACCCCCAACCACTTTTATAGAGTTCTTTGGCCTCCCTCGGGTTTATGACCCAGCTTTGAGTTGGCCCCAGCAGGGTGAGGTTGATCACGAGGTGATGGTCGCCGAGATTTGCCAGCCTGATACCCAGTGGATTTCTTCTCAGATTGAGAACAAATTTCTTGCTCTTAGGTATGCCCCAATGTTCGTTTTCACTTGCGGTTCGATTTATCCATTAGGGCGTCATGGGGAGGTGAGTAAGCGTAGAGGCTAGTTATTTTATGCCCTATGGATGGGTAGGACCATTAATCTTCCCCGTTACATGTTTGGAGCTTTCTATGAGTTGGCGGCTTCAACGAAGCCGCAGGGGGCATTACCTTTTGCTGGCATGATAACCGAGTTGATTGCACGTGCCAGAGCTACAGTTCCAGATGACATCCTTTTAGCTCTGGTACTTGCACCGATCACCTTGTCTACTCAAAACAGGGATGTGGGCCAATTGGCAGGCATTCAGAGACGAGCTGAGGCTCTTGTTCAAGCCTAGCAGCGGGCCCAGCAACAGCAGCAGCAGCAGCAGGCTCCCGTAGGGGGATAGTAGGTTCCAGTAGAGGGACAGCAGCCACAGGCTGAGGCTGAGCCGCAACAGGCCCATGCTAGTCCGGCATTATAGGCATTTGCTCAATTATTAGATCAACAGAGTGCGCATATTGAGAGGCAGACCATAGCCATTCAATTGATGTAGCAGACTGTTGTAAGTCTTCAGACAGCCCATACCGAGCTCGGTTAGAGGTGTACGACTCAAGAGACAGCTCATGCAACACAGAACACTACTTTACAGATAATTTTGGGTACTCAGATTATAGAGCTTCAGGCTTCTTAGACCAGGTTTCAGGATGGGATTCAATAAGAGCAGACACGTCAAAGCCAGATGTTGACTGATATTTTGGCCAGACTTTGAGAGGATGAGGAGCCAGATTTTCCTGACTTAGTTGTCAGTACTTCAGATCCTGCATTTTTAGGAGGGCATGATTTTAGGATGATGATGATTTTGGACTTGGGCAGGGTAGAGTTTAGATAGCATCTCATGTATTGCATTTCATGTATACCTCATGTATACATTTCATTCATCTATGTATCTAAAACTCTGCGGCATTTTTTTTTATATAACCCATTTCAGTTCCATATGATTACTTGCTTATTTTGAGTTTATATGATATATTTCTTTTAGTCTATGTCGACCTCTTGTATACACAGGTTCTTTTTCAGATATGAGTTAGTGGATAATTCATTTTTATCTGTTGCATGATGGTAAGAGGTTGACGGTATCGTATGGTTTCTCTCACTATGTACTTCCCATTGTTAGCATCCATTAGTAATCTATCGGTTGACCTTTCTTATTCATAGTGGATGTGTTGATTCTTCGCATGAGGGACTATAGCATATCTTATGAGATTCAATTCGGGATTCATGAATGAATAGGAGTTAGCATGGGGCATGATCACAATATGATGAGCATTGTTATTCTCTTATTTCAATATGAGCGTGATATGGTTTTGATTACATTATGATGAGATGATTGCATTTACGAGCACGGATCATATTAAATAGTGTACATTGTTGACCTTTGCATCTATGACCTAATTGAGTAGAGATCATTACTTGGTGAGAGTCGAGCCTATTGCTTCATTGGAGAGATTTTTGCACTTACTTGAGTAAATTATTATTGACTTCTCGCATTAACAAATGACCTCATTATACTTGTGTTTGGCTTGTTGATTTGATATTTATTTGCATTGATTGACACTTGCATTCTATCAAGATCTATATACACAATACTTGCTTTGGAAATGATTTTAGGCCCTCTTTGTTCGCTTTGAGCCATCGAGTTTTATTGATATTTTCATTCTCTTTGTCACCACATCTTTACACCCTTTGTAATGCAATTCTAAATCTCATGGGAAAAGAGATGAGGAAAAAAAAAAAGAGAGAAAGAAGAAGAAAAAAATCATTAGTGGCAAGTGAAAAGTGTTCGCATTCTTTTGATTGCAAAAAAAAAAAATTTGTAATACATGTGTAGAAATTGAAAGCATATAAGAAAGAAAAAAAAAAAAAAAGAGGGAAACAAGAATAATTGATAAGTGAAGGGAATTAACACCTCAAAGAGAGGTGAGGTTGATATTGTAAGAGTCAAAATTTAGAACAGGATAATGACTTTTAATGAGCATTACATGCCTTGAATCACACATGTTTTTACAGTTTCACACCTTTCCTTTCCTTCTTAACATACCTTAATACCTCTTGGCCTTCCCTTACAAAGTCCTTGACGATCCAAAGCATGATTTTTAATTGAGGTCTTGGTGGTATGTAATACATTGTTTGCACATCATGCTTAATTGATATCTATACCATAAAGCATTCTTTAAGTCATGCTAAGTTGATGCACTTACATTATATCATCTTTCTTAGTTTGGTTTGCTCTTTTGTATGACTTGCACACTTACTCCTTTATTAAGAGCAGCCAAGTGAGATAAATTGTGTGTTCAATTACTCTAGAAGTGTATGCCCGGAGAGTGTTTGGATTGAGGCTTTAAGGTTGCCAGTGTGAAGTGAAGCATTACAAACTACCATGTATAATCCTAGCACACACACACACTCATGAATCTTATCATAATATCTTCATAGACTCATCTTGTTTGTATTGAAAGTAGAGATACATTGTTTTGAGTGTTTTGATATACCCTCATGTATTTCTCCTATATTGTTTTACATCTAGGATTGTTGATTATAAGGCGATGTTTGTGGGTGTCATCACTGTAAGCCCTCACGAGACATCAGTCGTCCACTAGGGGTAACCTAGGGGTTTAAAGGCTTGATGCATAGGCTAAATGCATCCGAGACTTCCACGAAAGTGGAGATTATCTTTTTGTACATATTTGTTTTATTTTTCGCATTTTGCTAGGGACTAGCAAAAGCTAGGTGGGGGTGGTGATTACACTCCAAAAGTGTAATTTAAAGTCCCTAAATAGCTATTGTTAATCCAACTAGGTTGTATATATGCCTCATTTTAGTATAATAATTGTTCTAATTAGTGTTTGTGGGTATTTTGCAGGTTTTAAGTGAAGAAGGGGAGACTTATAGCTAAAAGGAGTTGAAAAGTGCACATTTTTTGGTCTCATTATACGTATGATGGTCTCATTGTACGTACGGTAAGTTACACTGTATGTATGCTGTAGAGGATTTCCCAACTTCAGAGAGCCTGGATTAGCGTAAGGTCGACCGTATGCATGGTATGCTCATCGTACGTACGGTGAATAGTATTGTACGTATGGTACCAGCACCCCCTGTTCAGTTTTCACTGCTATATCTCCGAGAAATGACAAGATTTTTGGTATCTAACACCATTTTACATTAGATTTGCAATTAGTACGAATTCTAGAGAGAGAAACTTAGTTTCATTTGTATTTTCCTCCATTTTCTTTTATTTTCCTTGTAAGCAAACATTAATTTCTCCTACAATTAATGCAAAATCTACAATTCTTCATGTTTTCTCTCATGGAATCAAGTAGCTAAACTCATCCTTGGATGCAACTGTAAAGATCTACCAAGAATCTTCAAGGTCTTCAATGGAGGTATATGAACTTCGATAAACTATTTTATGGTTTCTTTATATTCATCTCAATTGTGTTGTAAATTTACAGAAAACCTAGATTCATAATCACTATTGGTAATCTCCATGCACAATTCTCAAATTGGTATAAATATTGCACAATTAATGATTTGCTTCTATGATTCTTAACATTAAACACAAATTCACATCCAATTGAGTATGAACTCTCATTCTTAAGGTCTAAATCTTCTGAATCAAGGATCCACAAAGTGATTCCTTGATTTGAGTTACCAAATCCTCTATTAAGACATTTGTAAAGAATTGGTAGACTAGATCAATTGCATTCAAGTCACTTTAATTGCATTTAAGTTTTCTAATAATTGATTTCAAATTTACACAGTATTGTTTTCCGTACGTAGTTTAGTTAATTCAATTTGCAATCAAAACATTCACAACCAATATATTTTCGGTTTCATTTTTAGATAGTTTCAATTTGCTAAATGACTTGCTAATTCGGTTTAAAGGCTTGGTGCATATGCTAAATATACTCGTGACTCCCACGAACGTGGAGATATGTTTTTGGTTTTAGTATTTTGCTAGAGAATAGCAAAAGGTTAGTTGGGGTGTGATTGTACTCTAAAAGTATAATTTACATACCTTTAATTAGTTATTTATTAGCGTTAGAATAGGTTTAATTATGTTGTTTTAGTTGTAATTTATTACTAACTTAGTTTTATGTATATTTTCAGGAATTCTGGCTTAAAAAGGAGAAATTCGTGCTAAATTAGAAAAAGCATTTGAATTGCATTTGAAGTGCATTTAAAGTGTATTTGAAGGGCGTTTGAACGGTGAATAGTGGCTTTCAAACAGTGAACAGGCATTTGAAGTGGCATTCAAACAGTACGTCGAACGGTGTCACGCTAAAATCAGGTCTGAAGACCATTCGATAAATTCAGAGAGCATAAAATCTGTTCGAAGAGCGTTAAAAGATCGTTCAAACGGTCAATTAGGCGATCGAAGATCATTCGAACAGTGCAGCGGGGTTTCCTATCTTTCTGCTACCTATATAAGCTGAGATTGTTGTTATTTTTGGGGATTCTGATGTTAATGTTTTTCTAGGGTTTTAAGAGTAGTTTTAGGAGTATATTAGAGTAGTTTATTCGTAGTTTTCATTCAGATTTCAATGCCTGTAATCAAATTACTCAGTCTTTCAATATATTTTCGATACAACTTTGCGTATCTAAGATTATGATGAATAGCTAGATTCCATCTTGGGATCAATTGTGAAGATTAATTGAAGATCTTGGATGAATAAAGGATGTACGTTGTTGGTTTTAAAGTTAAATTTTCTATTTCTTCTTTCTTTTTCTTCTTCGTTCTAGAAATCCTCCAAAACCTAGACGTTTGATTTTGTTCAATAACGTTTATGCGTGAGTCTATAGTCAGTATATGCGCTGCGCGAATTAATGGTACTCGTCCTTGATTCTAACAACCCGATTTATTCTAGAAGTTGAAGTTTTAAAGAACACTTGTTTTTATCGCTAAATCTTTTGAATCCGAGACTCACGACGTAGTCGAAGGATTTGAGTTATTAAATTATCTCCTTTGGAATTCCATGAGATGCAACTAATTGAATCGATTAATCTCGAGATTTTTTATTTCTTAGCTTAAATTAGATAACAAATCTTTTCTCCACCTAGAATTAGATTTTTGTTTATTGGAGTATTTTTCCTAAGATTTTTGATCCATGGTAATTTTTCCTATTTACATAAACCATCTTCCTTGTGGGATCGACCTCGTACTAACGTGAAATTATTACTATATCGCGGCCGTGCACTTGTAGTTAAGTATCACCCTTTTAAGGAACAATCAATCTACCTTTAGTTTTTTTAGGTGAATGCGTCCTTACAGCTGCATTTTTAATCAATAAAATGCCAACACCCAATCTTTTAGGCAAAACCCCGCATGAAGTCTTACTCAAGACTAAATCTAATTTTAGAGGACTACGTGTCTTTGGTTGTCTTTGTTTTGCTACCAACACTAATCCTTTTAAGCATAAATTTGATCCCAGAGCTAAACCTGGTATTTTTATTGGTCATCCTTTTGCTCAAAAAGGATACCGTATCTATGATCTTGCAACAAAAAAAATCTATTCTTCTTGCCATGTTGTCTTTCATGAGATCATGTTTCCATTTCATGATGTTTCCTTACATCTACAAGAAGGTCCAATCTTACCATTACCCTTACTTGATTATCCTTTTTCTACAACTTCTTATACTCAACCATCTCCGCCTACTCCTACCGTGACTTCTGCTTCCATCACCCCTATGTCTACCAATTCTTTGCTCACCCATTCAAGTCATGATATTTTACCTCATGCTGACTTGCAACTTGCTCCTTCTCCTCACTCATCCCATCGACCTCTTAGAACTCGTCGTCCTACTGCTTATCTTTGCGACTTTCACTGTTCCACAGTCACACATACATCCTCTCCTAATTCCATCTCTTCCTCGAAGCCAGGTACAGTCTATCCCTTGCACCAATTTCTTAGTGTCGATACTTTATCTTCTTCTCACAAGTATTTTCTCATTGCTCTTGATTCAACTATTGAACCTAAAACTTTTTTCGAGGCTGTACAACTTTCTCATTGGCAAGATGCTATAGCAGCAGAAATTGCAGCTCTTGAGCAGAATAATACATGGACTCTCACCCCGTTACCTTCTTGTAAAAAACTCATTGGTTGTAAATGGGTTTAGAAGGTGAAATTTAAATCTGATGGGACAATAGAACGTTACAAAGCTCATCTTGTTGCCAAGGGTTTCACACATGAAGAAGGTCTTGATTACCATGAGACATTTGCACCCGTGGCTAAACTTGTCACTGTTCATTGTCTTCTAGCTATGGCTGCTAGTAAGAATTGGTTCATCCATCAATTTGATGTTCATAATGCTTTCCTTCATGGAGACTTACATGAAGATGTTTATATGCGCATTCCACCTGGCTTCCACAAACAGGGGGAGCATCGAGTTTGCAAACTTAATAAGTCTTTATATGGCTTAAAGCAAGTTTCTGCTAATTGGTTTCCAAAGTTTTCATCTGCTCTTGATGATGCTGGTTTCCATCAATCTAAGGTAGATTATTCCCTCTTTGTTAAAGTTTTTGGCTCATCATCCACATTTGTGCTTGTTTATGTTGATGACACACTTGTTACAAGCAATGATCTTGCTGCTATAGTTGATCTCAAATCCTTTTTGGAGTCCCAGTTTCACATGAAGGATCTTGGCAACTTAAATATTTTCTTGGTATTGAAGTAGCTTGTTCCACAAAAGGTCTATTTCTTTCCCAACGAAAATATACACTTGACAGTTTACATGACATGGGGTTGCTTGGTTCTCGTCGAGCATCTTTTCCTATGGAGCAAAATCTTAAATTACATCCTGATGAAGGCGATCCATTGCCCAATGCAAGCTCCTACCGTCGTCTTGTGGGTAGATTGATTTACTTAACCATTACGCGACCTAACATCTTATTTGATGTCCATGCCCTTAGCCAATTTATGCAGCAGCCTCATCATCCCCACATGGAAGCTGATGTCCGTCTACTCCGTTATTTAAAAGGCACACCAGGACATGGCAATTCTGTGTCTAGTTCGCTTCACATTGCAGGTTATTATGATTCAAATTGGGCAAGTTGTCCCACTACTCGTAGTTTTACATAAGGTTACTGCACTATGCTAGGTCACAGTCCTATCTCTTGGCGAACGAAGAAACAATATACTGTTTCACGCTCTTCTGCAGAGGTAGAATATTGCACAATAGCTCAATTAGCTTGTGAACTTCAATGGCTCTATTATCTTCTTCATGATCTAGGTATTTCTCATCCTCAACCAATGACAATGTTCTGTAATAATCAAGTTGCTATCCACATTGCTGCCAATCCCATGTTTCACAAATAGACAAAACATATTAAGATTGATTGTCACTTTATTCGTGACAAAATTCTAGTGGGTTTGCTACGCACATCCTACATTCATACATCACATCAACTCACTAATATATTCACCAAGGCACTGGGCAAAGGGCAATTTAAAAAACTGAGTAGCAAGTTGGGCATTCTTTCCATTCATGCTCCAACTTGAGGGGGGTATCAGATCTTATCAACTAGGATTTGAATGTTATCTTATTTTATCTTTTACATTTAAATTTAAATGTATTCTTATCCATCAAATATGGATCACTTGATATAACTCTATATATTCCTAATATCAATGCATAGATAATTTGATGGGTCCTTGGCTCTCTGTTCCAAACACAGATTTGTCAGCTACTGTCATAGCTAAGCTAGCTACCACACAATAGACTAACAACATGGTAACAGGAAGAAGAAAAAGTCTAGCCTCACGTGCGGTTGCGTGAGTGAGGCCGCTGGATGTGCAACACATCAGTGCGGGCCCACCTATGAGTGAGGCTAGCAAAGCTCACAGAAAGAAAGAAGCAAGTTCTCTCCATATATGAGCGTGAAATCTAGGATGATGTTTATAATTGTCCGGAAAACAATGTCAGGCTAGATGCATAAGTAGAGATATATAACTTGACTAAAGGGCATAAATGTTTGCAGCCAGCATATATTCTTAAGGGCATAATGTGGATCAGCATATATAGATAAGGTGCTTATATATATTATTGAATTTGATTTATAAAACTTAGGAAATATAAAGAAAATAAAATTACGCAAATACAAGATATAGTAAAATTGATTTTTTGAAAATTATTCCAACTAGGAGCAATGAATAAATTTTCTTTTCTACCATTAAAATTGATATCTTAACGCAAAGTTATTCCGTATTATTGGATAACCACTTTTTCTTGCTCTTCCTTTCACATGATTGCAGATTTCCTATTTGTTAAGTAAAGTATTTAACCCCGAATGATTTCACCACGACGTAAGAGGTACAAAAATGACATAGGGCTAAGAGCACTAAAATAGTTTTGTTTTTTTTTTTTTGGTTTAACGGTCAAAAATATCTAGGCCAGCTTATGCGCATCTCAACTAATTCTCTCTCCGATTCGATCCTGTCAAAGATAAACCATTTATGCTAAGACTAAATAGTTTTTCTATGGTAGCTTTTACAAAAAAGACTAATCATTTGATGCAATGTAAAAAAATTATTTAGTGCGCTTGAAACATCTACTCATCCTTACTCCACCACTCATGTAGTGGTGGGTATACCACCTAAGAAATGAACTTTCAAGTGAGAGAAAGAGAAATAACAGCTTATGTTCCACAAACACTGAATAATTTGTCCCCAGTGTGACATCTGCAAGTTAGACTAGGTTAAATACATATGTATATAAATATATATAATTTTTTTTTGTTCCAAAAGACATGGTTATAATTGACTAAGACTTTTGGCCGACCTATCCACCCCTTAGGCTACGTCATGTAGGCCAACCCATTTCAAGTATCATTACTGTCGATGACGAAATTTTCCTTGGTGCAGAAATGTTGAGGTACAAAGTCCAATAATTAATTACATAATTGGCCTACCACGAAACATTTTTTTCGTTACCTTTGAAGGGTTTTTAAGATACCAGTAATTTACAATTTTATTTTTTGATAAAAAAAGAAAAACAGAAAATAATTATTGAACAAAATTTTTTAAAAAAGTCAGGATGATTTTGATAAAATATAGTTATTACAAATGTGATAATTATTACATTTTGATCATGTTTTATAATAACAACTACCACAGTCCAAACGACACATAATTTGTAGGTACATAATTAATTCTAAATCTTCACTTAACTACATGAACTGAACTTTTGTAGTTCTGTATTCTTGTGTCAGGAATTAAAGTTTTATATATCATGTCTAGATAAAAATTTCAAGTCTCTTATTGCTAACCCAATTGTGCCAAAACAATCGAAATTTTGGTAGGTGAACCCAAGGTCTTCGAGATCAAAATTATCCATAGATTTTGTGGGTGGTCACTGGTCACTCACAAGAGAGAAATAGGGTTGAAATCTACTATATTGGCCACTGGTATCTCGACTGTTAATCGAGAGCCTTACGTAAAACATTTTTTAACTCACAGACAGGTAACAAAAGCTATTTCTAAGTATTTCTATGTATTTGAATATTTCATTCCTTCATTATTTTTCACTGTTTTTCGATATCGCCAATATTTTTGATATCCTAGCTCAGAAATTTGTGTCTGATGTTTCGGGAAATAATCTTTATTTACTATTACCATAACAAATGGATATATCATTCATATTTAAAATCATGCGAACTAGACATAGATTCATATTTATAAAATAAAGTCTTCCACTCAATTTTCTACTTGTTTCTCTCAAGGTAGACTTGGATAAATCAAAGAAGAAATCTGTCTTAGACCCAAAACTTGATTTTTGTTCATTTTCAACCGAAAATCCCAAGGCCTTGTAGTGCTCCATAATTTTGGACAGCATAACTCATTGTTTTTTGTTTGTGAAAAAGTAAGATTGAAAGAATGCTTAATTGAGATGGACTGGATATCTCTAATTATTGACTGTGATTGCAAAAGTTTATAGTGTCTGTTTGGTGTTTTTGTTTTTGTTTTTTTTTTTTTTGTATTCTGTGAGTCCATAAAATTATTGTATTTGTATACCTAATTAGGTTTTGTTGTGGGGACAGCTACCTACTGAGAGATACAATATGAGTAGGGATCTCTTAAATAGGAGCGGCGACTGTACCTCGAACAAGCCGTACCTCAAAAGTAGTTATCATCTACACTTATCGTAGTCACAAATTAGACCGATCATAGTTACTGTTCAATGTAATTATATTTATCATACAATGTGAATATATTGTGCTAACTATGCGTAACATTTATGGTGACGGCATATCACTTTAGTGGTAACCACATATCAAATTTGTGGTAACTGTTTTTTTCACTAAAATACCTTGATTTTTCCAAAGATCAGTCAAATTTTCAAATTTGTGGTTTCATCAAAACACCTCGATTTTTCCAAAAATGGTCAATTTTTTTTTTTTTTTTTTTGTGTTTTGATTCAAGAGCTGAGATGAAAGTTACGGTACCTCAAAAACCTCTGAGGTTCCGGTGAAAAAATCTCATCTTAATTGTATGGGAATTAGAATTTCTAGTTTTTGCCTATAAATAATGTACTGGAAAAATTATTGGGTTGATTTTGAGTATCCAAAGCTAACTTTGAGAGTCCAAGAGAGACTAGTACCTACCAAAATAAGAAAATTCCTAGGTTAATCTGCCTAGGTTTTTTTAACTGTAGGTAAAAAGATTGGAAGCCTCCCCATCATCAATTTGTTCCGTTTGATTTTAATCCAACAATCAGAAATAGAAAGACAGTAATATTAGTTCGACTTGGCCTTCTAATGGTAACTTTTTCCTGGACTTTTGGCACAAGACAAATTGAATTTGGCCATTGACATAATCATTGCATTCCATGGACCTCTAATTAGAGAAGTCTTCCCACTCAACAATTTAAAGACGGTGCCAGCATTCATGTTGCCAACTAATACTACTTTTGCCTGGACTTTTGGCACAAAATAAAGAAGAAAACAATAAAAGATTATGACGGTTTGTCAAATATTTATTTCTACCCGCACAATTTTTTTAACTGCATGTAATGCTAGCATAAAACAGTGTGATTAAGTGAGTGGATTTCATTTCAAATAAAAAAAACACTTATCATGATTACAAGAATGTCATTATCATATTATTTTAGTAAAATTTTATGATGAGATTTAATAAGAAGATGACTTTGTCCTATAATGATGGGATCGTTGGAATGAAATAAAGGAATAAATTGGCAAAGCATTCAAGAAATAATTGCATTGCTTAAGGTTTTCACGGGAATGCTGCAAATGTTTAATTTTAAATTGGGCATCATGTTATATATATGAGTAATGCTATACAAATAAAAAATTTACACAAAACTTCTATACGAAATGATGTGCCATAATGAGAATTTTTCACTTCAAAACAAACACCCATAATAATGACTTTTAATTACAAAATAGTTACTGTCACATCATTTTGTATGTAAATTTTGTATAATTTTTTTGTAAAAATAATTTGTCTTAATGAGAGTCTTTCAATTTAAAACAAACACCCACAATAATGACGAATGGATATTTGCTCATTGAATAGACAAGTTCTAGGTCTTCTTGGGAAGTCTACACCAGTTGCCTAAGTTCAATTAATTCTGGCTTGGACATTTGCTGGTGAGGCCAATGTAATGTTCGATTAGGACAGTGCATCAACTGCGCAAAGATGGTCCGAATACTCGATTAACCAAAAAAAAAAAAGAAAAAACAGTGCACCAACAACATTACTTAGACCAGGAAATATGTAAGTCGTCCCTATGGGTGTATGTTTCGAATTTGAACTTGAAGAGGCAAATAAGGATGGACAAGAGAAATATATAGATATATACACACACCTATATACATATATAGTAATTTAAAAATTTTGAAAATTATAAAGAAAATAGTAAAAGATTTTCATTTTGTGAAAGATTTATTTCGAGCCCAACGATTTTTAAAATAATCTGCATTTTAACATTATAGCCCTAGTCCCAACAAAACCTTTCAATATAAAAATAATTCAAAGTAGATTTGTGTTTTCCTAATGTAATCTGCATTTGCGTTACAATTTTTTTTTTCTTATCTATTTTGTGCTTCTAAGGCACTACATATTCCAACTGAACGATAGAATTAAAAAAAAAAAAAAACATTTAGACAGATGAGCCATTTTAACATGAGGACAACCTTGTGCTATAGTGATTAGTAAATAAAGTGAAAAAATATTTAAGGAATAATTGCAAAAGTTTAATTTTAGATTTGATGTCATATTACCAATGCCTTTCACAAGTTTAATTACTTATCAAATATTTAAGAGATTTAAGAAGTTCCATATAATCCTTATAGTAACATGACTAAAAAACACCTAATCTATTAAACTCATAAGTTTGTACATGCATATGCTATATCATTTTGGTGAGATTTATTGTATGGCAAATTTTGCAAAAATAGAATTTTGCATTATAGAATTTGCCTGAATACTCTGTTCAGAGCATTCACTTAACTACATGAATTGAACTTTTAAATTCTTATGTTCCCATAAACTATAACTCTACTATCACTAAGTTTTTCTAAACTCTAAAACATAAAGCATTGACCTCCTGAATTACTAATTTGTATTTTTTAATACCTTCTGTTAGCAATATATTAGCAATTTGTTATAGGAGTAAATAAAAATTTATCATGTAAATTGCACATATTCACAAAAGTATGATTTTATATCTAAATTGACCTTCTCTCTTTGTAGTTAATTGTCTAATGATTAAATTACCTCTTAGATTGCCACTATATTTATATTTTATTTCAAGGGGTATTTAAGTTATTATACAATTATTTGAATAAGAGAAAATTAATTTAAGTATAAAATCATACTTTTGTGAATATGTGTAAATTACATAATAAATGTTTATATATATTTTTTAATAGATTGATAATAGAAGGTATTAATTTATACAAATTGATAATTTATAGAATTAATATATCACATTTTAAAATTTAATTTAATGATATTGAGTCATATTTTAAGAAGTATTATTGCAATTACTCCTAAGTCTTTGCATGAAATCTAAGTATATTACGGGAGTTACTTATACGTAAGCTTTGGACTCTCTAATTTGGAATTGTCCTCTCAAACGTAGACTTGGACGAAGTCTGGAGAAAATTCTCAGTGAAGCGACAAATGACTTGGAAAGTGACGTTGTCATTCACGGACCCTTATCGGATTTGAGTCTAGCTAATCTAAAATTACTGGCTCGCACGATGTTGTAGTTTTGTGTTGTCCTTCTATCAGCAAGTCTTGCCCTTGACTATTATATTAGCACAAGACAAATGAATTTTGGCCATTGACGTGGCTATCCAATTCCATGGCCGTCCAATTTGACAGAGTCCTCTGTCTCCAATTCATGACTTTGTTCTTACTTCTCGTGCCCAGGGACCCTTAAGGCCAACAAGTCATTGTATAGCGAAGCGAAAATTAGCATTTAGTTAGTCATATAATTAGAAAAGGAAAAAAGAAAATCCGGATTTTGAGGAAATGGTAGTGAGTCGAATGGAAGTTTTGCAATTTGAATTTGATGTTCCAACTTATTTAGCAACTTACTTTTTATTTTGGTTCAAGTGAGATTAAATTTCCTAATAGTCCTAGAAAACGGAGGATTCGGTGATGTTCTTGATAATTATAAATGGAATATCTACAATAGAAAATGAGGGAGTTTTAGTTACCATCCTGCCAAAACAAAAAAAAAAAAAAAAAAAAGGAGAGGAAAAGAAAGGTAGAAGGCAAAAGGGACAAGTAAAATCCATTGATCAAATACCTAAATAAAAATTAATTAACTAACAAAATTAACCCCTGAATGCGACTAGCTTGAACAGGGCAATGGGATTAACAAGGTGGGCTTTATCATTACATTTGAGCCCTATAGTTCTTGGTCTGATAATCTATCCAAAATGCTCTCACATGTTTATTAGAAGAAGGGAAGAAACTGATTCCCATCTTGACGTTATATTGTTCTATGTTTGGTAAAGCAGAAAAAGAAAGTCCCAAACTACTCCCATAGAAGTTGAATATTTTGAGCCCTTGAGGATTATAATAAACTCACCACAATTGACGATCTTAATATATACAAAGATCTTGACATGAAACAGAAGAAATTAAAATCAAATTGTTACAACTCTGTTGCGTTGTTGAGAGAACTTAAAATATTCATCAACTTCGAATGTTGTCAGAAACTCAACTTTGAATGTTGTCAGAAACTCAACTTTGATCTTCTCAAGTGTAGTAGTGACATGTTTCATGTTGACCCTTTTTTCAAGTGGCTCCGCACAACAAGGTATACCCAATTCCATGGTGGATTTTACACAATGCTCCTTGATATTGAAATAATCATCATCTTTCTTCAGTACGTTGGCATCTATTACTTTGATTATGGCATAAGGTAATGACTTATTCACCCAATGCTTTAAGCTCATTTCTCCAGCAAACATTACTTTCGTGGGCTTCTTCTTCGTAAATGCTTCCAATAACATTATACCATAGCTGCATACATCACCTTTTATTGATATTATTCCTCTCGATCCATACTCTACGCGTAACACTAAGTCCATTTTTATCATTTTATAACCAAAAACCTATAATAAATAGAAAAAATCACTTTAGATCAATTTATTACTAAAAATCTATTCTAATACCCATATTGAGGCTAACAAACAACTAATTATAGAACAAATATTACACTTTTAGAGTAGAATCAATCTGGGGCAATTCCAGCATCGGTCGGACAATTACAAAGTATCCAGTATCTTAATTTTAGAGGCAATAAACTACAAGGAGCCATCCCGAACAATCTGTGTGAATTAAGGAACTTGGCTTACTTAATGTTTGGTGAAAATGATCTTTCTGGGTCACTGTCAACATGCTTAGGGAACCTTACTCTCCTAAGAAGTCTTTTAACAGATTCAAATGGATTAACTTGGATGATACCCTTGACCCCTTGGAACCTTAAAGATCTTTTGACTCTAAACTTGTCTTCAAATTCTCTAAGTGGATAATTACCATTGGAAATAGGAAATTTGAAGGCAGTGAATCGATTTGATCTGTCAAGGAATCAACTATATGGCAACATCCCAAGCTCAATTGGAAGCCTCCAAAACGTGTTTGGTTCACTTCCCGAATGCTTCACAACTGGAGTTACTCCGCAAGAATACGGAGGTCGCGATGTAGTAAAAACTGAAAAATGCGGTGTCGTTCTCTCCCAAGGAAATTCTACAAATATAGCAACAAAGCTCAACTAGCATGGAAACTTATCATGATGGATTGCAAATGAAAATTCTTTTCTTTTTCTAACATAAAAGAAACCGAAAACTTGTTGGTTTTGAGATGATGGTTGTTCTATGATTAGCGCAATAACTTAACAATTAATGAAGGCAATAAAATCTAGTTTTATGTAATTATGGAAAAGCTTGAACATTGTTGATTCAATCCACCAATTCACAACAAGGGTTTCAAATGAGAGTTTTATAACTCAAATCAAGAATTGCACCTTGGATTCTTGATCTGGAAGATTTTGACCATAAATACTTGGGTTTATGTTTGATTGAGTATAAAAATGAAATCTATGATTAGCACCCTAGAATCAAACCTTAGACATGTGCAATACCTATGCCAAATATTGATTTGTGCATAAATATTGCCAAGAGGAGTTATGAATCTAAGTTTTTCAATGAATCTCGTACTAAATCAAATGGAACCACAGAAGTCTAGAGTTATAGCTTTAAAGTTCATACATCTCATTTTCAACCCTTGAAGATCCTTGGTGGATCTTCACAACCACATCCAAGGGATATTTAGCTATTAAAATCCATGACAAAGAGCATAAATGAAGGTAAATCTAACATTAAACTATGTAGAACTAGTGTTTGGTTGCTAAGAAAGTGAGAGAAAATGGCAAGAAAAGAGTGAAACATTCACTTCATATATAAACATTCATTTACAACAATCCAAGAGTAATAAATGACAAGATGACAAAGCTTTAATGTAAATCTAACTAAAACCTTACAAAATCCCCTAAAAGTTCATATTGAAAAGCTCCCCCTACTATCTAGAACTACAAAAAATCGAATCTGTATCTATTTTGTTCGACTGCTGTGTTGTAAGGCAAATCTGTGCTCACCGTCCAAAGTACATCCGAAGTACGTCTGATATGTGTCCGGACGCACGGTTCGGACGGTCTTCAGACGCGACATCTCATCTCTGTATTTCCTTCGAACGGGAAAAATCGACTCTGTAATAGCTTTGGACAGGAAAAGATGAATCTGTAATAGCTTCGAACGGAAAAACATGAATCTGTAACTCCCATTTCTGTCATAGCGTCCAAACGCTAATTCGCCCATTCAAACAGACCGTCGGAACACACTTTGCCATGTGAATGCACTGTCCAAATGGTGCTCTCTCCATCCGGACAGACTTCTCCACTTTAAGCCCATGTTCGCCATTTTATCACCAAAAACTTATAATACACACAGAAAACCACTTTAGATTAATTTATTACTAAAAACCTATTCTAATACCCATATAGAGGCTAACAAACAACTAATTAGGGAATAAAGATTACACTTCTAGAGTGGAATCAGTGTTGATCCTCTCCTTTGCACAAAATAGATTCCAAGATCCTATCCCTCAGTCATTTGGTAATTTGTTAAGTTTGGAGTACTTGGATTTGTCCCAAAACAACTTGTCCAGTGAAATTCCCAAATCCTTAGAACAACTCTCGCATCTTGATTATTTGAATTTGTCTTTCAATAAGTTGGAAGGAGAAATTCCTGAAGGAGGACCTCTTGGAAACTTCACAATTCAATCTTTTATTGGGAATAAGGCCTTATGTGGTGTGCCTCGATTTCTAGTTCAACCATGTTCTAATTCTAGTTCTCATCATTGATCAAGAAAAACAATGGTAGTTGTGGTGAAACATGTTTTACCGATAACTGCATCAGTAGTACTCATTCTAGTGTTAGCATTTGTGTTAACATGTTGCCAAAAATGGAAGATAAGAATTCCAAAAGAAGAGAATTTGTTTCATGGGATAGCATCGAAAAGTTTTCATACCATGAGCTTCTACAAGTAATGAGTGGATTTACAAAGTGCAACTTACTTCGTAGAGGAAGATTTGGTTCAGTGTACAAAGGGACATTTTCCCAGGGATGAAGAATAAGTCAGGAGGGGCGAGCCAGCAGAGGAACTGGAAGAAGTATTGGTCAACGCTTAAAAGCAGAACAGAACTGTGAAGATTGGGGCTGCCGCACCAGAGGAGTTGAAGCAGTAGTTGCGGAGGTTCCTAAGGTACAATGTTGACGTGTTTGCCTAGTCTCATAAGGATATGCCTGGTATTGATACGCGAGTAGCAACTCATTACCTGAACATTAACCTTGAGACCAGGCCGGTCAAGCAAAAGAGAACGAACTTTGCGCCGAACAGAAATGATGCAGTAGCTGAAGAAGCGGAAAAGCTGGTGCAGGCAAAGTTCATAAGAGAAGTGCACTACCCTACCTGGCTCTCCAATGTCATCATGGTAAAGAAGTCCAATGGGAAGTGGCGAATGTGTGTTGACTTCACCGACTTGAACAAAGCATACCCAAATGATAACTTTCCCCTGCCAACCATCGACCTCCTCATTGACTCTACTGCAGGGTATAAAATGTTAACTTTTATGGATGCTTTTTCAGGATATAAGCATATCCGGATGGCCGAGCGCGACCAGGAACATATAGCCTTCATCACAAACCAAGGACTCTATTGTTACAACGTCATGCCGTTCGGACTAAAGAATGCCAGGGCAACATACCAACGGCTGGTAAACCTCATGTTCAAATCACAGATTGGGCGTAATGTGGAAGTTTACATGGACGACATGTTGATGAAGAGCAAAGAAGCCACCAATCATCTGTAGGACCTCGAAGAGACGTTCAAAACACTACGCAAGTACCGGATGAAGCTCAATCCCACCAAACGTGCCTTCGGCGTTGCCTCGGGAAAATTCCTTGGTTTCATGGTCTCACACAGGGGGATTGAGGTGAATCCAGAAAAAATCCATGCCATCATTGACATACAAGCAGCCCGGATGACAAAAGATATTCAATGGCTAGCAGGACGTGTGGCAGCTCTGAACAGGTTTATCTCTCGGTCCACCGATAAGTGCCTGCCATTCTTCAAAATTCTATGGAAGGTGTTCAAGTGGAATGAGGAATGCGAATTAGCTTTTAGTCAACTTAAACAATATCTAAGCTCAGTCTCGCTGCTCAGCCGAACTGTCTTGGGGGAAGAACTGTTTCTTTATTTGGCAATGTCGGCGACAGTAGTGAGCTCAGCTCTTGTCCACGAAGAAGGGGGAATCTAGAGGCCAGTGTACTACACCAATCGCACTTTGCGTGGAGCAGAACAACGATACCCGAGGATGGAGCTCATAGCCCTCGCGCTGGTGACTGCAGCCCTACTTCCAAGCCCACACCATCGTAGTACTCACCGACTAGCCCTTGAAGAACATTTTACACAAGCCAAAGACGTCGGGACGCTTGGTGAAGTGGTCAATTGAGCTCAGTCAGTTCGACATCCGCTACCGACCTTGAATGGCAATCAAAGGGTAGGCTGCTGCAGATTTCATCATAGAATTCACTAACCTACCCCCTGCCACCCCTACGACAACCTAGCTGACAACCATTGGGTGTTGAATGTCGATGGCTCCTCCACTAATGATTCTATTAGTGCCAGCATGGTCCTTGTCACTCCAGATGGTCACAAGATGGAATATGCTCTCCGCTTCAAGTTCCCTGCCACCAACAACATTGCTGAATACAAAGCACTCATTGCCGGACTTAGAATGGCTCGGCGAATGGGGGCCGAACAGATAGTGGTATGTAGCGACTCTGAATTGGTAGTAGAGCAAGTCTAGGGAGAGTATGAGGACAGAGAGGATAACATGAAATAACACTGCTGTAAGCACCCCATTTTTTGACCGCTCGGCAGTCTACACTCCGTCCAGACTTGTTTTCAAGTCATTTTGGGCATATTCCTATCGAATCCAATTCCCTAGGTCCAGATTTCATCTTTCCATCGCTTCGCGGGCCTATCAGGCCCAAACAGAGGCAAAATGACCAAAATGCCCTTAGGGGCATTGTCCTTTCTTATTCCAATTCCAATCCCTCTCTCGAGACAGTTTATTCCTCGAGACGGTCCGAGTAGCAAAACTACTCACAAAACCGTCACAGTGGCGGAAACACTCACAAAACCGTCAGAGTGGCGGAAACACTCACCAAACCGTCAGAGTGGCGGAAACACTCACACCGTTAGAGTGGCGGAAATACTCAAAACCCAGGCACGTCTCTTCGGAGTCGGTAAGACCCCTTTCCAATCCCTCTCTCGAGACAGTTTATTCCTCGAGACGGTTCCAATCTAGGCACGTCTCTTCGGAGACGGTAAGACCCCTTTCCAATCCCTCTCTCGAGACAGTTTATTCCTCGAGACTGTCCGAGTAGCAAAACTACTCAGAAAACCGTTAGAGTAGCGGAAATACTCACAGAACCGTTAGAGTAGCGGAAATACTCAACCGTTAGAGTAGCGAAAATACTCACAGAACCGTTAGAGTAGCGAAAATACTCACAGAACCGTTAGAGTAGTGGAAATACTCACAGAGCCGTTAGAGTAGCGGAATTATTCAACCGTTAGAGTAGCGGAAATACTCAATCCCGTCCGAGTAGCGGAAATACTCACAAATCATCAACTCGTCCGAGTAGCGGAAATACTCACACCGTTAGAGTGATGAAAACAATGAAAACCTAGGTCAACACCCGTGTCTGTTAGCTCACTCCGGTGAAAAATCACCAAATTACCCTTTGGACCTTTTCCGGTCAAGATGACCGTTTTGCCCCTAGGCATCCGAACGCCCCGGGAACCATACCGGCTCTGGGTATCAAACCGATAATGTCCCGAGAATACTTTTTATAGTGTTCTCAACCTCCCTTTACCTTTCCGGACCATTCCGAGTTAGTTCCGGCCAACCCGGTGCAAAATGACCGTTTTGCCCCTAGAGGGTCGGTCTCCTTCTTCGACCACACCGGCTCTGGGTATCAAACCGGTAATATCCCGAGAATACTTTTTATAGTGTTCTCGACCTTCCTTTACCTTTCCGGACCATTCCGAGTCAGTTCCGGCAAACCTGGTACAAAATGACCGTTTTGCCCCTGATGGGCCGGTCTCCATTTCCGATCACGCTGGCTCTGGGTATCAAACCGGCAACCTCTGGGAACATTCTAAATAATGTTTCCAGATCCCAAGTCTTCTTCCGGGACAGTTTGAGTCTGTCCCGACAGTTTTTCGGTCCGGTTGACCGTTTTGCCTCTAAAGGCTCGGTCAACCGTTCCGACACATCCAATCCTCACTTTTCAAGTCAAATACCTCCAGGACACTATTTTAAGTGTTCCTGCTCCTTTTTGGCCTCCCGGGTCATTCCCGGCTCTTTCAAATCATTCCCGGACTTTCGGGAGTCATTCCTAGTGAAGCCAAGCTAAAGTTTACATGGTAGTCACTAGTACAGGCGCCCAAATGTAGTCAAAGATACGTTGCTTGCCGACCTTAATTGTTTCCTAAATGGCTGGCGCCACTAGCAGTGGCGCCAAGCCAAAAAATGGCCTGGTGCCACTCCTAGTGGCGCCAGTATAAATTTTGCCCTGGCGCCACTGCAACAAGCGCCAAGCTTGTCCTCCCTCTATAAATACAGAGCCTTGTTCAACGTGAAAGAGGTCTGCAAACTTAACCTAGAAATCACACAATTTGATACACAGAGCTCGAGCACCTCCAAAAACCCTAGCCTCCCTAGGTTTTCCAAACCCTAGCCACTATACACAAACCCTAGCCTCCTATACACTCATACACACCCCTATACACTCATACACTAGCCTTCAACCACTCTCTCAAGACTTGAAGAGCAGCCATTCAAAGCTTGAAGACAATCCTTGAAGACTGAGGGTAAAGATCAGGACCAAAGACCGAAGACCGAAGACTGCACGGCGCGCAAAATAAACAAGAAACAAGGTAGGCTTTCTATTTAAATTTCCGCACTTCCCCCCTCTCTCTTCTCTCTCCAACCCACTTGGGTTTTCTCTATTTTAATCCCCCATCTCTTTCCCGCCCTTTCTTTGCATGCTTGAAACAAGGGGATTCCCGGTCCATGTGTAGGATTGGATTATGGGAGAGTCACCGTGTCGGGGGCTTTCTTCTAGTCTAACCAAAGACCACGTGGGTCCAGCCCCCTTGATTATGTGGTGAAGCCTTAACCTTGTATGTTCACGACCCCAAATTGCATTGTGCATATCATAATCTCGCATCTTTCAAAACTCGTTTTCAAAGTTGTTTTCAAAACTGTTTTCAAACTTGTTTTTCAAAATTGCATCAAAATCTCTTTTTCAAAAAACTTGTTTTCAAAACCATAATTTTAGGGTGATTCTAGCCTTTCCATGGCTAGGGTTGCTTTAGGAAAGTGTCATATTAAAAGTGACCATTTGGTCTATATTTTCAAACCTTGTTTTCAAAACCACTTTCTTAAAAGTGGTTCTAGCCCTCTTATGGCTAGAATCGCTTTAGGAAAGTGAGATGTTTTTATACTTTCCTAAAACTCTCCTCTCTAAAATTGTTTTCAAAAACTCCCTTCCAAAATCTATTTTTCAAAATTCCCTTTTTCAAACTTTCCAAAACTCCTTCTCTTTAAAATCTCTTTCTAGGGACACTCCCTAAATTCACCTTCCTAAAAACTCTCTCCAACAACCTCTTCCAAAAATCTTTCTAAAAAAAACTCTCTTTCCAAAATCTTCCTTCTAGAAATTTCCTCTCTAGGATTTCCTTCCAAAATCTATGTTTCCAAAAACACACTTCCCAAAAATTCCTTCTTCCCAAAAATCTTTCCAAAAACTTTCTTTCCAAATTCACTTTCCAAAAACTCCTCCCTGGGATTTCCTTCTAGAAAACCTTCGTTTCTAAAAACGCGTTTTCCAAAAAAACTCTTTCCTTAGAGCCCAAATCAAACCCTAAAACCCACAATTAGGAAACCCTAATTTTCTTTCCAAAAACACGATTTTTAAACTTTGCCCCAAACCTAGGTTTCCAAAACCTCTAGTTTTCACATCCAAACTATACATGTTTCCAAAACCTCTTTTCTACATCAAAACAACAATTTTCCAAATCTAGGGTTTCTAGAATCTCCCTTTCCAAATCCTATCTTCCCTTTAGGAAACCAAATCCAATCTCCCCGTTTAGGAAACTAGATCCCGTCCTCCGTTTTTGAAAACAAAATCAAATCTTTTCTTTTAGAAACCAAATCCAATCCCTTCCTAGTCCAAACCTTTCCTAATTCAATTCCTTCCTAAACCATAAATTTCCTAAACCTAAACTTTAAACCTTTCCTTAAGTTTCAAAATCCAATTCTTTTCTAATTCAAATCATTCCCAAACTTCTACTTTCCTAAATCTTAAGTTTCCAAAACTTGAATATAAAAATCTTTCTTAATTCAACCATTTCCTAATTCTACCCTCCTTTCAAATCTTAACTTTTCAAATCTAAGTTTTCAAACTCTTCCTAAACTCAAACCTTTCCTAAACTCAAGCCTTTCCTAATTTCAAGACTTTCTAAAATTTAAATTCTAAAACTTTCTAAAATCCTAAACTTTCTAAATTTCAAATCTTTCTAAAATTCTAAGCTTCCTAAATTTGAAACTTTCTTAAGTTGAATCTTTCTAAACCTAAATCTTTCCAAATTCTAAACTTTCCAAAACTTCAAAATCTTTTCAAATCTAAAACTTTTCTAAATTCAAAGCTTTCTTAATTCAAGACTTTCTTAAGTTGAAAACTTTCTTAATTCAAACATTTCCTAAACTGAAAACTTTCCTTTTTCAAACTTTTCCAAAACGAAACTTTCGTATTTTCAAAACTTGTTTTCAAAACTTTCCAAAATCAAAACTTCCCTTTTTCAAACATTTCTAAATTCAAAATTTTCTTAATTCAAAAATTTCCTAATTTCAAAACTTTCTTAATTTCGAAACTCTCCTAATTTGAAAACTTTCCTAATTTAAAACTTTCCTAAGTTGAAACTTTTCTAAACCAAAACTTTCCTAATTCACAACTCGGAACTTTCCAAAAATGAAACTTTCCAAGTTCGAAACTTTCCTAAATCGGGCCTTTCCTAATTCAAACCTTTCTTAAATCCAATCTTTCTTAAATTCTCAAGTCTTTCCTAGGTCTCCTACCTTTTCCTAAGTCTAGGTTTCCTAAACCTCCATCTTTCCAAAACCAAGTCTTTCCAAAATCAATCTTTTCAAATCAAAGTCCAATCTTTCCAATTTCAATTTCCAATCTCCTTTTCTAATCTCAAATCAAATCCAATTTTCAATTCAATCTCTTTCTTCCAATCCAATCTCTCTCTTCAAATCAATCCCTTTTCAATCGGACTCCGGTCCGAACTACGACTGACCTGATTCCCCCAAAGGGATACGTAGGCAACCTTCATAGGTGCGGTTACAACACTTTTCAAACTTTTAATTCCACCCTCATGGGTGTGGTTTTCAAAATCTTTTCAAATCTAAAATTCCAATTTCAACTTTTTTTTTTTATTTTCAAATCCCTATTTCCAAATTTTCGAACTTTCCAATTTCAAATTCTATCTCTTCAAATCTATTTTCAAATCAATTTCTTTTCAACCTTATTTCCAAATCTGTTTTTCAATTTTCTCTTATTTTGCACTTGCATATCATGCATCATGTTAGTTTATAAACATTGTTTTCTAAAGTGAATAGGGTTGAACTATGGTTAGTTAAAGACTCTCATAGGTGAATCTAGGGTAGATTAACATGTAGGTACCGAAAGGGCGGGGTGGGGTGATAGCTTAATGCGTCTTCCCTATACGTAACCAACCTCCGAACCTAGATCACTGTTTTCAAAGACCAAAAATGAGTCATTTTTCTAAAAAGGGCTAAATGTTTTCCAAAGGTTGCCAAACAACCCGTTTTCCTAAAAAACCCTCTCTTGAGGAGATATTTTCAAAATCGTTTTCAAAAACCCTAAGTGTAGTCTTCGGATTATTTTTAGTTTTTAGGTGACCTAACTCACCTTAATCAAGTTAGGTGGCGACTCCAAATGTTTTTCAAAAGCCTTTTATTCAAACCAATTTTTCAATTCAAACCTAGTCGCACTCATTCTTTTAGGAGGGTGAGTTCTAATGAGAGAGTACAGTATTTTTCCCGCTTGGGTGAGTATTCCTCGAGTGCAAAAAATCTGGGCGCGACAACTGCCAGATGGCGAAGAGCTTAGCCAGGAGGTTCGCCAAGGTCCTACTAGAACGTGTCCTGAGATTGCAAAATGAAGAGGCGGACCGGCTGGCTAGGATTGCCTCGTCCAATGAGCCAGACCCCAATGTTCCAATGGAGATTCTTAATTCACTGAGCATCCAAAGTCTAGAAGTCAACCAGACCGAGCGCGAAACTACATGGATGAGTCAAATCAGGAATTTCTTGGAAAGCGGAGTTCTGCCTGAAGATAGGAATGAAGCAAGGCGAGTTTAGTACTGTTCAAGCAGGTACCTCATTCAGAATGGGGGCTTCTACAAAAAGGGGCACACCTTGCCGTTACTCCGCTACGCGAGTGAGGAAGAGGCAGACTACGTGATGAGGGAGATCCACGAAGGGGTGTGTGAAAACCACTCTGGGGGTCGATCCTGCGCCAAAAAAGATCCTGCGAATAGCCTACTATTGGCCCACCATGGAGAAAGATGCTCAGGAATTCGTCAAGAAATATGACAAGTGTCAACGGTTTGCTAACATCTCAAGGCTGCCCTTTCAATAGTTGACCCCGGTTCAGACCCCAAGGCCCTTCGCCCAATGGCGGATCGACATCGTGGGACCGTTACCGCTCAGCAAAGGGCAGAGGAAGTTCGTGGTCGTGGCTATAGACTACTTCACTAAGTGGGCGGAGGCAGGGGCCCTACCAACCATTACTGAGGAGAAAATGAAGAAATTTTTATGGCTGAATATCGTTTGCAGGTTCGGAATCCCCTAGACCATTATTACGAACAACGAGAAGTAGTTCGAGGGTAGACAGTTCAACTAGTTATGCAATGACATGGGGATTAGCCATCACGCTTCTTCCCCCGAGCATTCTCAAGCCAACGGCCAAGTCGAAGTTACCAACAGGTCCCTCTTGAAGATACTCAAGACCAAGTTGGAATAGGCCAATGGTTTGTGGGCGAAAGAGCTCCCTAACATCCTCTGGGCCTACAAAACAATGGAAAGAGTGTTTACTGGGCAGACACCGTTCTTGCTGGCCTTCAGCACCGAGGCTGTCATACTGGTAAAGATTCGCCTCCCCAGCCCGAGAACGACGTAGTTCAACCCCGTCGCCAACAACGAGGCTATGAACGTAGACCTAGATCTGTTGGAAGAAAGGAGGCTACAGGCAGCTATGAGGGTGGCATCCTACCAGCAAAAAGTACGCCAATACCACAACTCTAGAGTTCGAGCACATGACTTCACGACTGGGGACCTTGTTTTGAAAAGAGTTAACCAATCTACCAAACATCCGAAAGAGGGTAAGCCTGGACCCAATTGGGAAGGACCCTGCCAGGTGATCGGTAGTATTAGGAAGGGGACCTACAGGTTGAAGAATCTAGAAGGAAATGAACTTCCACACCCGTGGCATGCCCAGCTCCTAAGGAAATACTACTTTTGAAAGGCTCCTAATTGTAACTCAATAAAGTATCAATAAAAGCGATTGTTCAACAATTGTCTACTTGCATGGAATCGACATAGAATCTGCTCAATCCACATGCCGAGCAGAGCCAGACAGCCTTCATGAAAATGGCATAAAATTTGCTCGGTCCACGTGCCGAGCAGAGCCAGACGACCTTCATGGCAATGGTATAGAATCTACTCAATCTACATGATCGAACAGAGCCAGATGGCCTTTACGACAATGGCACAAAATCTACTCGGTTCATGTGACCGAGTAGAGCCAGAAAGCCTTCGCGGCAATGGCATTAAATTTATTCTATCCACAGGACCAAGCAGAGCCAAATACAGAGAATGCAACAACAGTACCCCACATCAGCATTCAACCCCATATGAACGCAAAGAATTCTATAAAAGTTTTCTCAGCAAAGTATTCTACGAGAGTAGAAGTTTTCATTAAAATGAAAAAGAGTACAAAGGCAAAACGCCCCCTTTACCAAAAAAAAAAAAAAAACAAAAAAAAACAACAACAACAACCAATAAAGCAAAACAACCAAGGGAACTTAGAATACATTCACGACTGAGCTTGCTCGACAATTCGTCCCCCTTCCCCCTCAGCGACCTTCTAGTGGATCCCCCACAGTGGCCTTCTAGTGGATCCCTCCGATCTGAGCTTCCTTAGTGACCTCCTGATGGGCCCCCTTTGCGACCTCAACTGCCACTTGTCTTGTAGTATCCTGATCGGCCACTTCGGGCGCGGGCGGGTCTTCATCAAGGGGATCCAGATCTGAGAAGTCCAAGTCAGGATACATCTTGGACTCTTTCTTCCTGGCAAAGTTGAAGCCCTAGAGAAAGGTGGGCTCTAGTAAGGCCTAGAAATCGTCCCCGTCCTTAAACTGCTGTATGGCCTCAGCCCCTGCTCTCTTGAGCTCCTCGCTGAAAGCCGCTACAGTCCTCTCCAGCTTGTGTCTTTTGGCCTGCTTAGCCGAGAAGTCCATCAGCAGCTTGTTAGCCTGCCTTGTGAGCTCTCGTTGTCTTCACGAGATAACTTAAGCTTCGCCAGGGCAGAGTCCCTCTCGGCGTGGGCAGTGGAGACGTTGTCCTTCAGGGATTAGACTTCCTAGACAAGTACCGCGCTAGCCTTCTTTTCTCCTAAAGGGTCTTCTCTGAAGTCCCCAGACGGTGGCCCAGAGTCATGACTTTAGCAAGAGACTGAAAGTCGAACAATTAGAAGTTGACTATACACAAGTCAAGGCAGAACATAATGACAACTGCATACAGAAGCTTACCTTAAAGAGGTCGTGGTTCACATCCCTAACTAGACGCGAATTCGGATGCTTGCCCAACCTCGTGACATTCGAGGGCTTTATCGCATCCGCCACCCTCTCCCAGGCCACGTCCGAGTTGTCTAAGACGTTGGTCGGGGCAGAAGTAGCTGGGCTAGCGCGGGTCTCAGAGTCTGCCGGTGCGACCGTACTATGCTTTGGCTCGGCAGGTGGAGGAGGCTTGACAACCACTGAAACTTGGCCCTTCCCCTTCTAAGGGGACTCCTTCTTAGGAGGAAGGGGAGTTCTTTCGCTGTATGCACCGCCTCGGCGGTCTTCTGGCATTTGGCCCCTAAGGCACCCACCGCTGTTGCCCTTTTCAGGCCAAAAAGTTGATATTGAAACTCATTGCCTCTAGCTCAAAAGCTGGCTAAGTGACACGCCTCCAGATGTGTTTCAACTAGAGTCACTCCGCAAGGGTATGGAGGTCGCGCTTGTAGTAAAACTGGAGGATCCGGTGTCGTTCTCTCCCAAGAGAATTCTGCAAATATAGCAACAAAGCTCAACTAGCACGGGTACTTATCTTAATGGATTGCAAATGAAAATTCTTATCTTTTCTTAACATAAAAGAGACCGAAAATATGTTGGTTTTGAGATGATGGTGGTTCTTTACTTCATGCAATAATTTAGTGACTAATAAAGATAACAAAAGCTAATTTTATGTAATTACGGAGAAAAGTTTGGACATGGTCGTTTTGATCCACCAATTCACAACAAGGGTTTCCAATGAGAGGTTTATAACTCAAATCAAGAATCACACCTTGGATGCTTGATTCGGAAAATATTGACTATAAAAATGTGGGTTTTCTTTGATTAAGCATAAAGAGGGAATCTATAATTGGTACCCTAGAATCAAACCTTAAACATGTGCAATACCTATACCAAATATTGATTTGTGCATAAATATTGCCAAAGGGTTATGAATCTAAGTTTTTTCTAATGAATCTCATGCTAAATCAAATGAAACCATATAATTTTGAGGATATGACTTTAAAGTTCCTACAACCCATTTTCAACCCTTTGCAGATCCTTGGTGGATCTTCACGACCACATCTAAGAGGTATTTAGCTACTAGAATCCATGTCAAAGAGCATAAAATAAGACAAATCTACCATTAAACTATATATAACTAGTGTTTGGTTACTAAGAAAATGAGGGAAAGTGGCAAGAAAATGAGAGAAAATCATTCACTTCATACATATATATATCAAGCATTCATTTACAATGATCCAAAAGCAATAAATGACATTAAATACAAAGCATTAAGAGTAGATCTAACTAAAAACCTTACAAGATAACAAAAATTCACTTTTTGGAGCTTCTTTCCCGTCCAGATTCTGCAGAAAATGACCTATCTCCTTTTTTGTCTCGAACACATAGCTTTTATACTCTGCAGAAAAACAGAGTCTGTACACACTGATCGATCGGTGGACGACCGATCGATTGGCTGATCGATTGCCCGATCGAACGGTCTAGGCGATCGAACGCCTGATCGATCGCAAAACCGACCCCTTTGAAGTTTGCTTCTATGTAGTCTGTTGAGGAAATTTCGACGTCACCGATCGAACGACCGATCGATTAGAAAAATGCCCTCTCTGAAGTTTGCTGCAGAAGGTCAAACAGAGGACCATCGATCGATCGACCGATCGAACGTTCCGTGGACAGTTCGATCGAGCGATCGATCGGCCGATCGATCGGTCACCCCCACATCTGCCCATTTGCTTTAGTTTAAGCTCCAATTCCTGTAAGAAGTGTACAAAAATAGTTTTAACGCGTTTTAGGAGTAGAATACTAAATTAACACTAAATTCAACTAATCAACTAACAATTTAAGCCAAAAGATTACTATTTCTAAGAGTAATCAACACCCCCCAACTAAACCTTTGATAGTCTCTATCAAAGTATGAGAGGAAAACAAAATATAGACATGCATTAATCTTATTCAAGTCAAATCTCCATCCACCTAGGTTGTGAACCAAAGCAAGGCAAAGGCATAAAGTATGAAAGAAATAAAACACATTGACGCGTACTACCAATGACATATGACCCTAATGATTCAAAACTCGTACAATTACGTCCTCAATGCTTCGATCCAAGTCTCACAAGGCATACACTCAACTTTAAACATGAACACTCAGGGTCCCTCAATGGAAAGCTCTTTTAACGAGTAAATATATAAACCATACAAGTAGAGCAATTCCGAAACCAAAAACGAATAAATTGTAAGTGTATCGACTTGGCATAGCTTCATGAAAGAATATTCACAGCTTAAGCATAATCTAGAAAATTGACATAAATGCCTTATACACAATTGAATTAAAGATTCATGTATCTTTGAATATCAAGGCCATAAAGGTGATGAATGAAAGAAGAGCTATGTAAGAGGATAGAAAATGGTAAAATGTTTCAACATATGCATGCGCATTACACATGATGATCAATGATATTCACTTCCACATTTCCAATCTTTTGAATCACTTTTGCAATCTTCCTTCACCTCACTTCTTTTGTATTTGATTTTTTTTTTTTTTTAATAACACACCTTTTCATCCCTTTCTATGTATATATATATTTTTTTTCTTTACTCTTCAACTCCATACACCGCCAACTTTACAAATATAAGAGCAATGCATCTATTGGCATTGACACTCTTTAAACTTATGCACATGCATATGAACATTAAAAAGAAGAAAAATACACATGGAATGGCTCAATGAAATGAAATGGCCTATGTGTTTAGAATTCGAAGAATACAACAAATCAAAACTTCAAAAGTGTATAAGGGGTCAATAAATCTATCTAACACTCGAAAATGTAAACCAACATAAAAAAAAAAAAAAATAATGAAGCTATTCAATGAATGAGGATCAACAAAAATAATCTTGAATAAATGTGATTCACTCTTCAAAGGCGATAAATAGGCTCTAAAGCTCACACGGTAAAAATCTCCACCTTATAAGGACATGCATGCATAAGAATAAAACACAAGGCATCACATAACATGTTAGTGCGCAACAATGTGAATTGTCTCTTATAATGATTTTATGCCAAAAACTTGCAATGTATCATAATCTCTAAGGTGGGTTAATCATCAACTCAAATTTAATAAAAAACATGGCATGGTACTTGTTTGAAACAACCTCGACACCTCCATCACAAAAATCCAAAAAGAAATGATATCAACAATTAAGGACATAGTTAAGGTGTCAAGTTATAGAAAAGAGCGATACGAATACCATACAATACCCATTACCTCAGTTGGAACAATACATGTGATATGGATATCAATCAAAAAGTACACCTGTAACTGAAATGCCAAAATATACCCGGAAAAGATAAAAGAATACAATAAATGTATACAAAAAGGGTATGCCACAATAGGAAAGATCACTATACAAACAGCTCAAAAAATAAATACATTCACTATAATTAAAAAGATTTAGATACATCATATGAAATGAAATGCTATGAAGTGCACAATGCATCTAATCTAACTGGAGATCCGAAAAGAGGTCTCCATCATCCGGAGGAGGTTGGCCAAGGTGCTGGATAATCTCCTGGAGGCGAGTGGACTGGGTCTGCTGCTGCTGCTGAATGTCAATCAGCTGACCCTGAAATGCAGCAATGGCAGTGTCCTGAAGATCTAATCTAGCCATAATGTCGGCCTGCCACTGCTGGCGCTCTGCCTGCTGAGCGGTCAGCTGCTCCTGAATGGCTGCCAAAGTCTGAAGTAACGTCCCCTGAGCTGGCTCCCCCTGAGCCTGAGGCTGCGCTGGCTGCCCTGTCTGATCCTGCCGCTGCTCCCCTGACTGGGTCTCCTCCTGAGTCTGAGAAGCCGGCTGCTGAGAAGACGAGTGAGCTGAACTAGCTGACCCCCCCTTCTTCGACAACTGCCCTGCCGCCCTTTTCTCCGTCTTCCAGTCTATGTCAGTCGAAGAGGAGAGCAGTACAACATCCGCAACACTAACCCCTGTCGCCCTAATCCTCGCTGTCAAAAAACAACCAAAAGGGATGCTAGACTGGGGAGTAGCAACCTGAGTCGCGGCCCACAATGCCATATACATGAAGTGGGGCAAGTCAATAGTCCTGCCCGTGCCAATAGCCCACATCAACTGCCCTCGCATCCTACTGCACTGCACCGTCCTCCCTAGTGGAAAGATCGAATAACATGTCCAAAGGAACAACGGGTGATATTTGGGGCAATCTGCCTAATCCTGATCTGGGAAGCGGTCCAGGACTCTCCCGGTGCTAAAATCTTAGCGCACATCTCCTCATGAGATGGTGGATGCTCCCCATCATAAGAGAACTGAGGGTTAGCAACCCTCGGTATACCAAACTGCTCAACAAAGGAGTCCGGGGTGATAACAACATCCCTACCCCGAACCCAAGAGCGAAGAATATGTCTGTCGCCACCAACGGGGTCCGATGAAATGTTAGCCATGAACTCTGCCACGAGGGTGGCTGAGTACTGGCCTCTAAAAGAAGCTAACCCCAACCACTGGCGGTCGGTCAAAGGCTGGAGCCAACTATATGGCTCAGCATCAAACTGACTCACTGTCCAACGCCTCTCTACTACTACCTTACGGGCGCTCCACACCCGTCCAAACTCTCGCTCCTGATCTCTCCTCTGGAAGCGAGTAGAATCATACTCTCCCTCTCTCTCCCTCCTAGCATGCTCACGCTGGAGCTGCTGGAACTGGGCCAGAGTCTGAAAAGTCCCCGCCCCAGCTGTACCCTCAGTACTCCTAGTCTCGACCATAACTCTCTACAAGGCTAAGTACAGCTGGAAATGAAAAGAATGGACAAAGATCGGCGGAAGGAATACCTCTCGAAGCGTAGAAAACTGTGAACAGGCGAGACAAAGTCCACCAAAGTGAGCTGGCAGGGCCTCGTTGCTCCGATAGATAAACAGACTCTTTAAACTCTCAAATACGCGCGAGTGAAATGAGAATGAACAGTGAAGCAGTGGCCTTTTTATAGACAACTCGGTCACCAATCGATCGGCCCTTTGAACCGATCGATCGCCTCGTGGACCGATCGAAATGGAGGGCCATCGATCGAATGGCCGATCGATCGATACAGCTCCCTTTCGATCGGTGCGGTAATAAGCCCGATCGATCGCAGTCGTCACTGATCGATCGCCCGATCAATCGCAATGTACACGATCGATCGGCCGATCGATCGGTTTGGCCCACCGATCAATCGCAAATACAGCCTCTCTGAAGTTCTGCAGAAATTCTCAGAATTTTTCACAAAACCATGCAAATGGTGCACCCCCCCCCCCCCCCCCCCCCCCCCCCCCCCAACTGGAATCATGCCATGACCTCAAGGCATGAGAAAAATGGAAGAGAAAAAGAACAACGGGGAGGGCGAGACTTTCGGGAATACAAATGTACACAACTAACTACCAAAAAGAAAAAAAAAGAAAGAAACCTATAAAAAGAAAAACAAAAGAACTACTCCTAAACTATAAAAACACGACAATCTATTGTCACTCAAAGGATGGTGGATCGATGAGATCCACACAGTCCAACTCCCCTTGGAATGTCTCAAAATACGGCTTTTGCCGCTGGCCATTCACCTTAAATGCCGAGCCATTCGTGAGCTTTTGCACCTCAATGGCTCCATGGGGAAAAACTTCGTTAACAAGGTATGGCCCGACCCACTTACTCTGCAATTTGCCCGGAAATAGATGCAAGCGTGAATCATGCAATAACACTTTTTGGCCAACTTTGAAAGTTTTTCGAATGATATGTTGGTCATGAAAGTGTTTCATCCGGGCCTTAGCAATTTTTGCATTTTCAAATGCATCATTGCGGAGTTCATCTAACTCATTGAGTTGGAGTTTTCGGTGGGTACCCGCAACATCAATATCCTCATTACATTGACGAATCGCCCAATATGCTTTATGCTCAATTTCGACGGGAAGATGACATGCCTTCCCGTACACAAGTCTATAAGGTGATGCGCCAAGAATGGTTTTATAGCCTGTGCGGTATGCCCACAACCCATCGGTCAATCTAAGAGACCAATCTTTCCTATTTGGATTGACGGTTTTCTCTAGAATGCGCTTAATTTCCTAATTTGCCAACTCTACTTGCCCTTGCGTTTAAGGATGGTATGGTAATCCAACCTTATGGACCACACCATACTTACGCATTAAAGACGCAAAGGGCTTGTTACAAAAATGTGAACCGCCATCACTTATCATGGCACGAGGCATGCCATACCTACAAAAAATGTTCTCTTTCAAAAATCGCAAGACCACTTGGTGGTCATTGCTTCGGGTGGCAATTGCTTCCACCCACTTAGAGACATAATCTACCGCAACAAGAATAAAAAGGTACCCAAATGAGTTAGGAAACGGTCCCATGAAATTGATCCCCCAACAATCAAATATTTCCAAAATAGTGATAGGGTGAAGAGGCATCATGTGCCTCTTAGAAAGTGTTCCTAACCGTTGGCACCTATCGCAAGCTAGACAAAAAGTATGTACATCTTTGAACATGGTGAGCCAATAAAGCCCACATTGCAAAATTTTGACCGTGGTCTTCTTGGAGGAGAAGTGTCCTCCATAAGCATGAGAGTGACAAAACTCTATCACTTGTTGGAATTCGTGATTTGGGACACACCGGCGAATGATTTGGTCCAAACAATACTTAAACAAGTGAGGATCATCCCACGAAAAATAGCGCACATTCCAAAAGAATTTACGCTTGTCAATGGATGACCATGTGGAAGGAACCTTACCGGTGACAAGGAAGTTCGCAATGTCCGCAAACCAAGGGGTTGAAACTTGCTCAATGGCACTCACATGCATGAGATGCTCATCCGGGAAGTGCTCTTTAATAGGGGTTGGGTCCATGGCTCGCCCATTTAAGGGAAGCCGAGACAAGTGGTCCGCAACTACATTTTCAACCCCTTTTTTATCACGCAATTCTATATGAAATTCTTGGAGCAAAAGTATCCATCGAATGAGGCGCGGTTTTGCATCGGGTTTTGTGAGGAGATACTTTAGGGCCGCATGGTAGGTGTAGATGATGACCAATGACCCAATCAAGTAAGACCTAAATTTGTCAAGTGCAAAAACCACCGCAAGGAGTTCCTTCTCGGTTGTGGTATAATTGATTTGAGCTTCATTGAGAGTTCTAGAAGCATAATAAATGACATAAGGCTTCTTGCCAACTCTTTGTCCTAGGACAGCCCCCACGGTATAGTCGCTAGCATCACACATTAGCTCAAATGGAAGAGACCAATTGGGTGCTCGAATGATTGGGGCGGTGGTCAAAAGTCCCTTCAACTTGTCAAAAGCTTGTTGACAAGAAGATGTCCACTCAAAGGGAACATCTTGGGACAAAAGATGACACATGGGCTTAGAGATTGCACTAAAACCCTTAATGAAACGCCGATAAAAACCGGCATGCCCAATAAATGATCTAATCTCCTTCACACATGTTGGGGCGGGCAATTTTTGAATGAGTTCAATTTTTGCTTTATCAACTTCAAGCCCTTCGGCCGACACAATATGCCCCAAAACTATATCACTTGTAACCATAAAATGGCATTTTTCCTAATTGAGCACAAGGTTACTCTCCTCACACCTCATCAAAACTTTTCCTAGATTACCAAGACAACCTTCATAAGTATCCCCATAGACGGAAAAATCATCCATGAAGACTTCGACAATTTGCTCAATCATGTCGCTAAATATGCTCATCATGCACCATTGAAATCTCGCCGGTGCATTACATAGCCCGAAGGGCATACGTTTATAAGCATATGTGCCAAACGGACAAGTGAATGTTGTCTTGGCTTGATCCTCCAGGGCTACATCGATTTGATTATACCCCGAATATCCATCTAAAAAACAATAGAAAGCCTTACCGGACACCCTTTCTAGGACTTGATCAAGGAAGGGTAAAGGGAAGTAGTCCTTTCGGGTCACATTATTGAGGCGGCGAGAATCAATGCACATTTGCCACCCAGTTTGCACACGGGTTGGCACTAACTCATTGTTGTCATTTCTTATCACCGTGACACCCGATTTCTTAGGCACCACTTGGGTCGGACTAACCCATTTCGAATCGGAGATAGGGTAAATGATACCCGCATCTAGCAATTTTAAAACCTCACCTTTAACCACTTCCTTCATATTAGGGTTCAATCACCTTTGCATTTGACGAATGGATTTAGCCTCCTCTTCTAAAAAAATGCGGTGAGTGCACACGAGAGGACTAATCCCATGAAGGTCAGCAATAGTCCATCCTAGGGCTTTTCTATATTTCCTAAGCAATGCTATCAACCCTTCCTCTTGGCTCTCAGACAAGCTAGAGGAAATCACAGCTGGGTATGACTCCCCATCCCCTAAAAATGCATACTTTAAATTGGAAGGCAAAGGCTTCCTCTCGGGAATGGGAGGCTTCTCCTCCGAAGGAATCAGTTTCTCGGCACTAGGGTGGAGGGGTTCAAAAGAAGGGGTCCATTGACCCACATGTAAACACTCCTCTCTCTCACCCTCTAAATGAGACAATTCACTTGACGTCATGCCCTCACTATCAAGTGAAGCATACGGTTCACCTCTCACTAATGCCCTCTCCAAAGGGTCCTCAAAACTCTCCCACTCAAAGTGTTCTTGAACTATGCTCTCTATGATGTCTACCTCCCGGATATCCTCACATTCCCCCTTTTGTTTGCCAACCGAAAAGATGTTAAGCTCGAAGGTGGTGTTGCCAAAAGACAATTTCACTAACCCATTCCTACAATGTATGACGGCATTGGAAGTAGCTAGGAAAGGGCGTCCCAAGATCACAGGAATTTGGTTGTGAGCTATGCAACTCTCAACAGGTTGGGTGTCTAAGACAATGAAATCGACCGGGAAGCAAAAGTTATCAACTGGGATGAGAACATCCTCAATGATACCTCTTGGAACCTTTATAGAACGATCCGCCAATTGCAAGGTAACACGAGTAGGGCTCAACTCTCCTAGGCCAAGTTCCTTATACACTGAAAAGGGTAAAAGGTTGACACTAGACCCTAAGTCTAACAAGGCACGATCGATCTTGGTATTCCCAATGGTACAAGAAATAGTAGGACATCCGGGGTCCTTGAATTTCGGCACAGTCTTACATTGCAAAATCGCACTTTGATTTTCATTCATTATGGCGGTTTCCTTGACATGCAACCTTCGCTTAAAAGTGCATAAGTCCTTTAAGAACTTAGCATAAGAAGGTATTTGCTTAATTGCGTCAAGGATAGGGATGTTGACCTTTACTTGTTTGAACACTTCATAAATTTTCACAATTAGAAGTTCATTCTTTGATTTGGTCAACCTTTGGGGAAAGGGAGCATGTTTGACTATGTCCCTTCTCTTATCCCTCTCACTTTCAATCAAAATTTCGATGGGATTGGCTAAGTTTTCCCCCCTTTCTCTCGGCTCTTTTTCCTCTTTCTCTTTTTCTTTCTCTTCTTGACCAACACTCTTCCTAGAAGTCTCATCCCGAGGTGGGATAGTTTTATCAATGGTCTTGCCACTTCTAAGTGTGGTTATGGCTTGCACTTGGTCATGACTAGTACTAGGGTCACTCTTACCCTCGGTTATGTGCACTTGTCTAACCGCCGGGTTAAGTTGAGGTTGAGCCAGGAATCTTCCCGGGACATTTTGGGTCAAAGCTTATGTCAATGTAGACATTTGCTTTTGGATGTCCTCAAGTAACCTATAGTGTTGGTCTAGCACTTTCTCTTGTTTATCAACCCTTGAACTAACCCCCTTCATGTCATTGGCAAGTTGGTAAACATTGTCCTTTATGGGCTTCCTATGGAAAGGTTGGTATGGCCTTGGTTGATTTTGGAATTGGGGCACGGGTGCTTGTTGGTAAGGTGGAGGTGGATGTTTTGGTGGGAGTGCTTGTGGAGGTGGATGTTGTGGTGGAAGTGCTTGTGGGGGTGGAGGTGCTTGGTATGATTGAGGGTTTTGATACCCTCCTTGATAGTTGTGGGAGTTTGAAGTCCCTTCATTGTTCCTCCACCCAAAGTTGGGATGATCTCTCCACCCCGGGTTGTATGTGTTTAAATAGGGGTTACCCCCTCCTCTTGAATATTGGCCAATTGCGTTAACTTGGCCGTGCAAAGCCTCCTTCACACCCGAAATGATTGGGCATGAAGCAGTGGTATGGTCCGAGGTTTCACACACAAGACAACATACTTCTCTCAACTCCTCACTCTCTACCGATTGAACTTTTTTCACCTCAAGAGCCTCTAATTTTCTTGCCAAGGTAGCCACCCTAGCATTGACATCATCAACTTCCTTGAGTTGATATCTTCCCACCCCTTGTTGGATTGAGCAAGCCTTGGGATTTTGGGTCCCAGTAAGTGCCCAATCTTTAGCCTTATTTGCCAAGTTATTAAAATAATCGTATGCCTCATGGGGTTGCTTATCAAAAAACGTCCCCGCACACATAGACTCGACAAATTGCTTGAGTTGAGGTGTCAAAGAAGAATAAAATGTGTTGATGACGTGCCAATCGGCGAAACCGTGATGGAGGCAAGAATTTAAGAGGTCTTTGAACCTCTCCCAACATTGAAAGAAAGTTTCCCCCAACAAAGGAGAAAACTGTGAAATTTGCCTTCGAATGGCCTCGGTTCGATTTTCGGGAAAAAATTTGCTCAAAAATTCCCCTTGGAGAGTAGCCCAAGAATGGATGGACATGGGTCGCAAGGAATTGAACCAAAACTTAGCTTTGTCCTTCAAACAAAATGGGAAGAGTTTCAACAAAAATACTTCCCTTGGACATGAGTTGTCCATAGTAATTGAACAAGCATCCTCAAATTCCTTAAGAAAAATGTAGGGTTGTTCCGAATCCATCCCGTGGAATTGAGGCAACATTTGCATCATTCCCGACCTAATGTTTAGAGTGTTGTGATAGGGCGGTAAAATAATGCACGATGTTGGTGCTTGCCTTGGTGGGTTTAGGTAGTCCCGGAAAGTCCGTATAGGGGGGCCCGCCACGTCGCCATGATGGCTCCCTCTTTCAAACTCCTCATGACCTTCCGGGTTGATTTGGACATTTGGATGCAAGGGTTGAATGTTAGGTAAGCCGGGTTCATTGGGATTTGCCATTGGAATGAAACCTAGGTCGACCACTAAAGGTAAGCTAGGTGTTGGTGAAGATGTGCTTGCGCTCTCAATGCTCTCAATCCTCACAAGGCGATAATGTTCGTCCCGCGTGAAATATGACATGCAAGAATGAATGCACACATAACGTTAGACCGATAGGGTCGTTCAGCACATCATACACAATTCCCTAGGCCGGACAACGGCTTTTTTTTCAATTCTAGGCTGGACAACGGTTTTTTCTCAATTCAACTCCGTACCTCCAATCTTCACATACAATAAGCGTACCACCAATTTGAAACTTTCACACACTATCCTAGCTCCACTAAATACTCCCGAAGAGGGATAATTTCCTAACAAAAATGCAATGCAATTATACTATATCAAACAAAAGAAACTAGAGAAAAGAAGAAATAAAAAATAATCCTAAAAATAAAACACCTTAAGGGAAATGAGAGTGTACCGGGGCCCGAAGCCTGTAGATGCTTCCCTCGGGGGTGGTGATGAAATCCACCCTTTTTGTGTGTTTTTTTTTCTTTTTGCTTGCTCTTCTTTTTTTTTTTCAATTTTCTTCCGCAATCCTTAGCTTTCGTCCGGTGTAGCTTTTGCCTATGAATTCCCCGGCAACGGCGCCAAAACTTGACACGCCTCCAGATGTGCTTCAACTGGAGTCACTCCGCAAGGGTACGGAGGTCGCGCTTGTAGTAAAACCGGAGGATCCGGTGTCGTTCTCTCCCAAGAGAATTCTGCAAATATAGCAACAAAGTTCAACTAGCACGGGTACTTATCTTAATGGATTGCAAATGAAAATTCTTATCTTTTCTTAACATAAAAGAGACCGAAAATATGTTGGTTTTGAGATGATGGTGGTTCTTTACTTCATGCAATAATTTAGTGACTAATAAAGATAACAAAAGCTAGTTTTATGTAATTAAGGAGAAAAGTTTGGACATGGTCGTTTTGATCCACCAATTCACAACAAGGGTTTCCAATGAGAGGTTTATAACTCAAATCAAGAATCACACCTTGGATTCTTGATTCGAAAAATATCGACTATAAAAATGTGGGTTTTGTTTGATTGAGCATAAAGACGGAATCTATAATTGGTACCCTAAAATCAAACCTTAAACATGTGCAATACCTATACCAAATATTGATTTGTGTATAAATATTGCCAAAGGGTTATGAATCTAAGTTTTTCTAATGAATCTCATGCTAAATCAAATGAAACCATATAATTTTGAGGATATGACTTTAAAGTTCTTACAACCCATTTTCAACCCTTTGAAGATCCTTGGTGGATCTTCACAACCACATCCAAGAGGTATTTAGCTACTAGAATCCATGTCAAAGAGCATAAAATAAGACAAATCTACCATTAAACTGTATATAACTAGTGTTTGGTTACTAAAAAAATGAGAGAAAGTGGTAAGAAAATGAGAAAAAATCATTCACTTCATACATATATATATATCAAGCATTCATTTACAATGATCCAAAAGCAATAAATGACATTAAATACAAAGCATTAAGAGTATATCTAACTAAAAACCTTACAAGATAACAAAAATCCACTTTTTGGAGCTTCTTTCCCGTCCAGATTCTGCAGAAAATGACCTATCTCCTTTTTTGTCTCGAACACATAGCTTTTATACTCTGCAGAAAAACAGAGTCTGTACACACCGATCGATCGGTCGACGACCGATCGATCGGCCAATCGAACGCCCGATCGAACGGTCCAGGCGATCGAACGCCTGATCGATCGCAAAATCGACCCCTCTGAAGTTTGCTTCTGTGTAGTTTGTTGAGGAAATTCTGACGTCACTGATCAAACTACCGATCGATTGAAAAAACGCCCTCTCTGAAGTTTGCTGCAGATGGTCGAACAGAGGATCACCGATCGGTCACCCCCACATTTGCCCATTTGCCTTAGTTTAAGCTCCAATTCCTGCAAGAAGTGTACAAAAATAGTTTTAACGCGTTTTAGGAGTTAGAATACTAAATTAACACTAAATTTAACTAATCAACTAACAATTTAAGCCAAAAGATTACTATTTCTAAGAGTAATCACTAAGCTGTTGGGAGATCGGACTGGGCTGCTGTAGGATCGGCCTGACCAGTGACAGAAGACTGGTAATCTGCAAAGGAAAGGTAAAAGTTAGACAAGGATCATCCAATTGAAAATCAAAATCTACTCACTCCTCTCACGTTCAGCAACCAAAGCCTCTCTGGTCGGTTCAGGCCCTAAGAGATATTGAGCAAGTGCTTCGACAGTCACCAAGTCCTTGGCAATCTGAAACTTATACTCTTAGACCTTTTTTACAGCCTTCTCGTGCTCTACAAATAGAAGGGGCTTAACCCGACCTGACACCCGTAGGACACCTAAGTCAGAATGGACGGCACATGAAAACAAACGAAAAATGGAAGACTTGGTGAAAAGAACATACACTTCTTGCTCGTGTAGCCCCATTGCTTAGAGATCCGAGTAGAGAAGTTTGTCTCCCAAGGGCAAAACTCCCAGCCCTCTCCGCTAATGAAGAAAAGCCGGTCCTTCTAATTCTTGTGTGAAGACGGAAGCTCGTTGATCAGATCAAGCCCTTTCGACCGACCTGAGAAGTACCAGTAGCCCTTCCTATGCTCGGCTGGCCTATAGCAATACAAGAATTCCTCAAGCGTCATGTCCCTCCCGTGGACAATCTGCGAGAGGATTATGCAGCCCGCTACGGTCCACCAAGTGTTTGGCGCAAGCTGCCCTGGAGAAAGACGTAACCTCTGTAGAATTTCCCTAACTGGCTGAGGAAACGACAGGCGAAGACCGCCAGCCAGTGTGCCCTCAAAAACGGTTATCTCACCCTCCTTAGCCGAGCACACCCAATTCTTAGGGTTGGGAACCCTACACTTCACCCCTTTTAGGATCTGGTACACCCGCCAAAGGGCAGCGACTTTCTCCCTATCGAGAACAGAAGGAATCCCCACAGCCTCATATTCGGGGTCATCCTCTTCCTCCCCCTCTTTCGGCTCGACCTCCTGAGGTCGGGCAGCAGCATCGGTGGGCTGATCCCATTCTCCGCCAACACCAGAGTAGGCGGCCCCGGCCTCCCCTGACTTTGGAACTTCCAAGGACGCCCCTGAGTTCCCAACAGAGGCCTCCTCTTAGGTTTGACGCCTCACGACTTGAAACCAGTTAGAATCGGTCTCCTCAAAGTCCGAGCTAACACCCTCTGAGTCTAACATTGTACCCAAGGGCCTACAACCCGCAATCCTATCAAACACCAGTTTGAACAGTTCACACAAGTCCCCAAAGACGAATTCTAAGAGTTTCGGCCTATCAACGAACCACGAAAGGTTGGGAATCTGGCCTCTTCCCTCAAACACCGACACACAACGAGTAATCAACCAGTACATGCAACCAGGGAGTGAGTCTTACCACAAGGCGAAATGTCGGCGACGAGTTCAGTATACAGCCGACAGCGTGTCGCGTAGATGGTTGTCCCTTCAACTGACCGGAGACGACGAAGATAGAGGCTAGGGATGACGAATGAGGTTTTTCTTTCTCTCTCTCTCTCTCTCTCTCTCTCTCTCTCTATGTATTGGCAAAAAGCTCTAAGGGAAAAACAAGGGCAATTGCCTCACAAACCCCCCCCCCCCATGTCTTTGAAATCAACTGCCCAGATGGCCTGCGGTGATAGGATGCCAACGGTTGAGATGCGACACATCTTTTCAGCTACTGATGACCAACCCCCAACTGCCGCGTGGTGGCACGTGAAGTGACGCGATAGCGCCCACCATCATTACGCCGTCCTCGCCATAAATGCACTCCGTGTTTTGCGGCCGAGCCATCTTGTGGAATTCCCCTAGCCCCGAGCAGGTGGCCAGGTGAATTGGGGGCATCTGGTGATGATGTTTTCCCGTCCAGACCAGGGACTGTATGATCTATTGACCAGCATCGACCAAACCACGTCTTCCCACGTCATCTGGTCTTCACCTGACCAGGTCCCCCTACAGTTTACCCTTGTTTATCCCGAGCAGGTGATGTAGCGAAAATTAAGAGAACAAGAAAATAAACCCTAATCTGTTGATTCACCACGAATACCTAATTAAGAGTCGTCCTGTAACCTGTTGATTCACCACGAATGCTAAGTTTTAAGGCATCAAACACTTGTTGATCTTCATAGAAAAAACCAAATAATTGGAAAAGTGCAAAATCACACACAAGTTTATTAATCTTCAAAAGCCGTTGAAAAATATCTTAACATGAGTATAAATACACGGCACAAAACCCTAGGGCCCGGGATAAACCGCGTTAATTAAAAAAAATGACGAAAGTCCAAAAAAAATAAGCCTAAAACACAAAAAGGGCAAAAAAAAAAACATACTTAAAGGCGTTTTTTCATGTTTTCCTAGGCTGAAAAATCATTATATATTTTCCCTTTACTCCAGCTCATTGCTAGCTCCTCGAAAACATATTATAATAGGAAAATGGAGTTACGAGTCAAAAGTTATGGCCGATTGAAGTTTACCGACCACTGGCCCGCGCATAACGACGCCTCTGGGTCTCCAAGTAATCTTTTGCTATGCGGTTTGTATCAGCAGGCCGCCCGCTCGGAAGGATACTCCACTCTGGTTGGCCTCGCGACCACGTCAATAAGGCTCAAACCTGACACCGGACAACCTGGTGCACACTTGGGGCGTGGGTGTGGAGTGTACAAGTGACAATCGCCTTACCCTTGAGACCGTTCTAACACATGCTATCATGAAGTATAGGAAAGATCCTCTCGAGTGTTCTGTCACAGCTTTGACTCTCCAACGAGAGGCCGCCACGTGGCGAGACCACCCACTACTCCCTTGCAGACATACAAAGCAACAACCAACTTCTCCAGGTACACACAGACAAACCAAAAAATCCTAAGAATACTCTCTAGCAATATCATCACCCTTGAACCTAACTTGAACACTGAATGGCCTTTGGCTGCCACCGCGCTGGTGTGTTTAGTACAGGTGATCACGCCGATTAGTCGGTAGAGAGCTTGACTCAAACCTAGGGACAAAACACTACGAGTTTACTGCATCATCACCAGATATATCTATTATGTCAATATATAATCAATGACTAAAGAGTCAAGAGATGCTAACTATATAATCCACATGATAAACAAACGTGATAATTGTTAATTAGTAGACAATAGTAGTCCAATTCAATTGCAGTTTGATCCACACCTTGTTTCAGTCATAGGAACACCACTATTTTCATGTTACATAAAGTACGAATGAAAACATTGAACAAAATCATTTCAATTTATAAATGAGTCAAGTCAAGTTTTTCGTACACATTGGACAAACATATTTTAAATCTAACAATTTAATTTAGATTAGGTAATCAATGCTTTAAAAGGAGTTATCAAAAAAAAAAAAAAAGAAAAGAAAATGGTTCAGCCAGCTGACATTTAATCTTATTGAAGAATGACAATAGGTCGAGTATGAAACAGGTTTACTTAAACTCTATCCCAACCCTAATGGGAAAACACCTCCCCACATCTCGGCTCATACTCGTTACAAGTTGAAGCCTCCAATTCCATTAGCTTTTATGTTCTAATCGAATGGGGTTGGGTTTACCCCATATTTCATATTTTTTTCTATAGCACGTTGATAATATTTTTTAATCTCGCATATTTTTGAAAAATAATAATTAGTTTACATAATAAGAGGTAAACAATGCTTTGTTATATAAACTTTCCATATATACTAAGTGATACTTATATATTATTTGTTATATAATAAGGGCATTCTAGTCATTTTAGTACATAATTGGGTCGGCCCAAGTTTTGTTCTTTCACCCAACCTAGTCCAATATCCGTTTTTGATTTTGTTCTTTCTCTCATAACTCACTCCTAGCTCTTTTATTAAATCTCCAAACTCTTCTTACTAAGGTTGGGCAAGTCGGGAAACTTCTTTCTTGGGTCAAATTGTCATATCTAATCTTATTAGTGAAGATTGAAATGCATATTTAATGCGATTTGCATCCCTCCACAATTTTTTAAACAATCCTTCTACATTTCCCCTTGAATTAATGTGTTTCATCTTTAATTTTTTAGCACCTTAGTTAATCCTAAAGTTAATGTTTCTCTATTTTCACCATCAAATATTCGTTCATATTTCTTTACTTTAGTATATTTGTTGGTTATGTTGGGTGCAGAGTACCGGAGGGAAAAAAATTGTTTCCACAAGAGATTTTGTATTTAGCTAAGGCATAATGTTGAAGGAAATATTCACCAGGAAAAATGCCGGAAAAATCATATCAGGAATTTGAATTGATGTGATTGCAAATTGCTATCTGCATTTTTGTCAGGTCGATCACTTAATGCCGACCCAATACATGTAGCGATGCCTCTGGTGGTGTCCTATTGCTCGCATAGCATGAATCTGCGAATCATAATTTTTATTTTATATTTTTTTTTTGGGAGAATTAATGTCAAGAAAGCGGGAGGACTGGAAAATGGAATTGAAGAACATTTCTTTCCGAAATGGGATTCAGTCGTGCTTAACTTAGGAAAAAGAAAAAGAAAAAGCATGGATCAAATACAATTAAATGGGTAACAGTCACTCTCACTGTGCTAAAAATGGATAGTGGTAGCATTTCCAGATTCACCAGTCACTTGGGATGTCTTTTCTTAATTTGTCTTTGCACTTCAGACCTTACTGTAGTTAGTTAATATGTTAATTACACTTTGCACCCTATATTTTACATGAAATTTTACTTTATGACCTTTGTTTTTATTTGTAATAATTAAGCTATTATATTTTTAATTTGTTGTAATGTCAATATTCTGTTAACTTTCAATTGGGAAATAGATGAACAATTATTATGTGACAAGCATATGGTCATTTTAAAGAGATAATTATAACAACATTCCCTAAACTATGATTCAATATCACTAAATTTTTTTAAATTCTAAAACGTAACACGTTGACCTCATAAACTATCAATTTGTATCAATCAATACTATTTGTTACTAATATATTAGTAATTTGTTAGAATAATAGATAAAAAATTGTCATGTGACTTGCAAATGTTTACAAAAGCGTGATTTTTATATTTTAATTGACCTTTTGTTATTATAATAACTGTCTAATGATTGAAATAGACAGTTATTATAATAACAGAAGGTCAATTGAGGTATAAAATAATATTTTTTGTGAACATTTGCAAGTTACGTAATGATTTTTCATCCATTTTCCTAAACCGATCACTTATAGAATGTGTTAATTTATACAAATTAGTAGCTTAGAGGGTTTATATGTTACATTTTAGAGTTTAAGGAATTTTAATGATACTAAGTCATAGTTTAAAGGGCGGTGTAATTAACTCATTTTAAAATGATAAAAATGTAAAATCTGGCATTTCTTGCACAAAAATTTGCACGTATTGCACATGAGTTAAATTAAGACTTTTTATATGAGGCCTAATTATGATATATGTACCACAAAGTTTATTACACTCATAGTCTTTTTCATTTGTGGTAATTTTTTAAGAAATTAGGCTGAATTTTAGATTTTTACCATTTGAAAAAGCCCACGTGCTTATCATATGTGAATTTTTCATTTATTTTGTAAACAAAAGTTAGCATATGTTTGACATGCAATAAATTAGAAATATAAATACTTAATTGTTATAAATAAAAATAAAGATCTTGAAATAAGATATGGTGTAAAGTGCAAAGTTATAAAGTATAATAAACTAAACTTAGTTAGCATATGAGATTTTATTTTAAAAGACCATATATTTATTATTGATATATTGAATAGGTGCTTGAGACTTTCGTGTTTCATGGGCTTAGGATCTGTGATTCATGGATGTCATTACTCAGGAGTGGAATGTAACATAAGATATAGGAAAGTAGTTAGGATACAATTGTTATTCCAAAGACTCAAGAATTGTAACTTAGATAAGGCAGCCAACGTTGATGGAATCTGCCCACCAAAGTTGTTGAATGCTACGCCGAGGAATTTCAATCGACGAAGATGGGCCAACTGTTTGGACAAATCTGTTGAGTGCAAAGGTGGTGGAATCAAGAGAGAAAGAAAGAGAGCTTTGAAAAAGAGTGAAAGAGTTTGTATTATTTTTGGTGGTGCAAATTCGTACAAGCTTTTGCTCCCTTTTTTATAGGAAAGCCAATAGATAATACATACATATACAATAGGTAATACAATATTCCTAACCTTATCTTCTCCATTGACAATAGATAGTTGCTTATTTCTTCCATTGACAATAGGTAGTTGCGTATCTCCTCCATTGACAATAGATGGTTGCTTATCTCTTCCATTGACAATTTATTTATAGGAATTATTATTACAAATTACTATTATTTTAACACCCTCACTTAATTTGTAATACGAAATAGTGTCTTGAACTGCTGCAATTTCTCTGCCGATGCTGTCTTGGTAAAAATATCTGCGAGTTACTCATTGGTGTTGACAAAATTCATTTAAATTTCTTCTTTGCCAACAAGATTTCTGATGTAATGGTGACGAAGTTCAATGTGCTTTGTCCTAGCATGAAATACCGGGTTTTTGGTTATAGCAATTGCAGACATATTGTCACAGTAAATGATTGCGGGGTCCTTTTGCTTTTGCTGCAAATCTGCAACAATTCTTCGTAGCCAAACTACTTCACAAGCAGTGTCAGTGGCAGCAATATATTCTGCTTCAGCTGATGAGAAAACCACTGTCTTCTATTTTTTGGATAACCAAGAGATTGCTTTAGTGCCCATGCAAAACATGTAGCCAGATGTACTCTTTCTATCATCAATGGATCCAGCCCAGTCACTGTCAGTGTATCCAGAAATACTATTGTCTTGTTCAAAAATGTATTTGATGCCAAAATTTTTTGTGCCTTGCAAATACCGTAATATTCGCTTAGCTGCAGAAAATTGGATTTGGCTTGGATTAGTCATAAATTTGGAAATCATGCTAACTGGATAGACAATATCTGGTCTCGAGTTGGTGAGATACATTAGGGAACCAACGAGGCTAGGGTACAGTGTCGAGTCAACTTTTGGTGATCCATCTTCTTGCTGCAATTTTTCATTCATCGCCATTGGCGTTGAGACCGGCTTGCATGTTGACATCTTGAATCTTTTCAGCAAGTCTTCAGTGTATTTTTCTTGAGAAATAAAAATTTCTCCTTTTGCCTGCCTCACTTGGATGTCAAGAAAATACCTCATCAGGCCCAAATCTGTCATCTCATATTCTTTCATCATGACCTTTTTAAATTCATCTAGCATCACAGGGTTAGTGCCAGCATATATCAAATCATCAACATAAAGGCAGACGATGAGAAAATCATTGTTACCTCTCTTTTTGACATATAGGGAAGGCTCACTTGGACTTCTTTGAAATCCACTATAAAGAAAGTAATTGTCTATTTTACTGTTCCAAGCACGTGGAGCTTGTTTTAGGCCGTAAAGTGCTTTTCTCAGTCGATAGACCATATTTTATTTTCCTTCCATTACGTAGCCTTGAGGTTGTTCCACGTACACTTCTTCTTCTAGCCCGCCATTTAGGGATGCTGATTTTACATCAAGCTGGTAGACTTGTAACTCCAGCTGTGCTGCGAGGGCTAAAACTATTCTAATTGTCTCCATTCGGGCAACAGGTGCAAATGTCTTGTTGAAATCTACTCCAGGCTGTTGTGAGTAACCTTTTGCTACAAGACGAGCTTTATGCTTTTGAATTGAGCCATCTTCTTTGAACTTTGCTTTGAAGATCCATTTTAGACCGACCACGTCTTTTTGCTTTGGAAGATCAACAAGCTCCCAAGTGTGATTTTTCACAGTGGTCATTTCTTCATCCATTGCTTTTTGCCAAATTTGATTTTTTGCTGCTTCTTCAAAATTATGTGGCGCACAAGAAAATAATGCATAATTGTTGGAGTCATAAATTTCTCTTAATGAGCGTACCTTCCTGATTGGTGAATCTGGTTCGGAGTCACTTTCTTCAAAAAGACTTTCTTGTGGAGCTGATGAGTCTGAACTAATGGAAGAACTTGGCTCGCCATGGTCTTGTTGTGTAACATCTCCAAATGATCTAGCCTCATGGGATATTTTGTTTTCCCATTCCCAGGCTTTCATTTCATCGAAGTGTACGTTCCTTGAAATCACCAATTTATTGGTCTTTGGATCAAAAAGTCGATAACCTTTTGATTCATCACTGTAGCCGATGAAGATGTATTTTTCTCCTTTTTCATCAAACTTTTCCTTGTTTTGAGAGGGAACAAGAGAATATGCTACGCATCCAAAGACTTTGAAAAAATTTACCATCGGCTTGCGGTTGAACCAAGCTTCATAGGGAGTTTTATTTAGGACTGCTTTTGTTAGAGACCGGTTGAGGATGTAGATTGCTATGTTGACTGCTTCTGCCCAGAAGGTGTTGGGAAGACCTTTGGCTTTCAGCATACTTCGTGCCATCTCGACAATGGTGCAATTCTTTCGTTTTGCCACACCATTTTGTTAAGGAGTGTGGCGAACTGTTAGTTGCCGTCTGATTTCTTCATTTTTACAGTAATTTCTGAATTCTTTAAACAAGAATTCTCCACCACGATCAGTTTTGAGCACCTTCAGTGGATGGCCGCTTTGTCTTTCCACCATCTTCTTGAACTGGAGAAATGTTGAGAAAGCTTCGGACTTTTGCTCCAAGAAGTAGACCCACGTCAACCTGCTGAAATCATCAACAAAGAGAAGAAAATATTTTTTGTTTCCCAATGAGGGAGTTTTTGTTGGTCCACAAATGTCCGCATGTACCAATTCAAGTGGAGCTTTTGCTCGCCAAGCAGTCTTGGGAAATGACAGTTTGTGTATTTTTCCATAAATACATCCTTCACAGGTTTTGTTATCTCTTTCAATTTTAGGCAGTCCAGTCACCATATTTTTTTGTCCCCGTAATTTCAGTCCTTTGTAGTTCAAGTGTCCATATCTCCAATGCCAGAGTAAGGATTCATCAGTTTTGTCAGCTTTTAAGGCAAAATTCTCATCCAGTGGCATGTTAAGGGGAAATATTTTGCTTGGTGCCATTTTTACATTGGCAACTAACAAATTATTTTTGTCACAGATTGTGCAGTTGTCCCCTTTAAAGTTCACCGAGTATCCTTTTTGAATTAATTGCCCAATACTCAGTAAATTTTGAGTTAAACCAGGAACATACAAAACATCATTTATGAGTTTGGTTTTACCTCTCTTGGTTTGTACTGCCACCGTTCCTTTGCCTTTGACAAGATGCTGATTTCCATCTCCCAATTTGACTTGGGAAGAGATCTGGTTGTCCATTTTGACAAAACACTTGCCATTCCTAGTCATGTGGTTGCTGCATCCATTGTCCAGGTACCATGTGTTGAGCGTATCCTGATGATGTATACTCATGCAAGAGTAGAACACTTGTGTTGAGTCATTTTCTTCAGAGAAATTTGCTTCAGTCTTTTCATCTTTTTGTTGATACCAACAATCTCTCTGTAAGTGATTTGAAACTCTGCACTTGGTGCATCTGAGTCTACAATCTTTGAATTGATGATTAGATTTACCACAAACAAGACAAGTAGAGCTAGATTGCTAGTTACCAACTCTATTTGTTTGATGGTGGTAATTTTTCCTTCCTCTTCCTCGGTTGCGGTTGCCAGAATTTTGGCATCTGTTTCCTTGTTGATGTTGTTGAAAAGAGCCACCTCCTCCATTTTCTGAGGTCTTCTTTTCTGACACATTGAGCTTTGACTGGAATGCTTGCTCAACATTTATTCCTGCAAAGCTAGTCATTCTTTTTTCATGGGCTTCAAGAGAACCCATGAGCTCATAAAGAGTGAGTTTGGACAAATTTTTAGATTCTTCTATTGCAGTAACAATGTGCTCAAATTTCTTTGGCAAGCTTCTCAATAATTTTTTAACTATTTTTCTCTCTTGAATAGTATCTCCATAGCTTCTAATTTGGTTAACAATTTCAACCACTTTCGTGAAAAATAGTTGAATGTTCTCACTTTCTTTCATGGCTAGATTGTCAAAATCACGCCATAAAGATTGAAGCTTTATGGAGATAACTTTTTCAGACCCTTGAAATTCGGCCTTTAAGATTTCCCATGCCTCTTTGGAAGTCTTTGCACTCATAATTCTAGGAAAAATAGATTTACTTACCCCTTGTTGAATGTTGAGTAAACCTCTTGTATTTTTCCTTACATTCTCCTTGTATTCCTTTTGTTTGGCTTGTGTCCGGGAGTTTAATACTTCTTGACTTTCAGGTACGGAAAAGCCTTCCTCCACTATTTCCCATAGATCTTGAGAAATGAAGAGGGTTTTCATCTGAATACTCCAATAATCTTAGCTTTCGCCATCGAATATGGGTATAAGATTTTGAGCATAATTGAATGTAGTATTTGAGGTAATTGCCATGGACACAAATTGGTGTATAAGGAGAAAACAAGAAGAGTGTTAGGCTCTAATACCAAAATAATGTTGGGTGCAAAGGTGGTGGAATCAAGAGAGAACGAAAGAGAGCTTTGAGAAAGAGTGAAAGACTTTGTATTATTTTTTGTGGTGCAAATTCGTACAAGCTTTTGCTCCCTTTTTATAGGAAAGCCAATAGATAATACATACATATACAATAGGTAATACAATATTCCTAACCTTATCTTCTCCATTGACAATAGATAGTTACTTATTTCTTCCATTAACAATTTATTTGTAGAAATTATTATTACAAATTACTATTATTTTAACAAAATCACCATGAAAGCTGTTGTTTGGAATGCTTAGCCGGACAAGAAATGAGAGGTTTCCCAAGTGCGGAGGGAGGGTGCCCATAAGACCCATTACACCAAGATCCAAGGCTGCAACTCTTTTGTGGCGACTGTTGCAAATGACTCCAACCCAATCACAAACTGAGTTACCGGCAGTCCAGTTGTTCACCAATACGTGGCCAGGGTCAAAAGTTATATGGGATTTCAAGGCAAAGAGAGCAGATTGATCGGTAGTGATGTTAGTTACCGTTAAAGCAAGGCTAGCTAAATCAATAAAGGAGCAGACCAACAACATGGTGAGACGAAGAAGAAGGAAGCAAGTTTTCTCCATGATCTTGAAAATCTGATGGTTACTTTGTTTGGAATACTCCAAGGTCAGGCTATAAGTATAAATAGAGGGAGTTGTGGGGCTCATTTATGTGGACTAATGGTTACATTCATATCTGAGAATTGTTTATTGGTTGTTGGAATAGCACAATAATATATACTTAATGGTGTAGGTTAGATATTTAGAATACTAATAATCCTTATATCCAAAATGGTACATAATTCCACTCTAGCACTAAATTACCATTGGAAGTCGAATTTGTTATATTTTAACAATCCAATATACAACAATAAGTTGCTTATTATATCACCTTGCATGAATTATATAAATAGAGTCTACTAAAGTTGTAAGTTGCAAAGTAAAATGTCCGGTTTATTGAGAAACTCAAAATTATCGGTCCTAAACATATTAATTATGAATATAATCTTCCATTGAATAAAGGATGATCATAAAAACTTCAATTAGAAGTTGATTTAATGCACAACCCCATATAATGTTATATGCGATTAATATAAGTAGGAAGTTCATTCAAGTTCAATTGGCTTTAAGTCTCAGATCATTAGATTTCTTCATCTTCTTTTCATTAATCACAAGATAAAGAATATTACCTAGGCTAAGCTAATCGTGCATTCTATTTCATGTCTCTTATTGCTAAGCTAATTATGCCAAAATACCTAAATTAGTCAACCTATCTTCGCTCAAGTAGTGGTAGATCCAAGAATTTCGTTGAGTGGGGACTAGGTAAGAATTGGCCGGGCCGGGTGTATGTTTTAAAACCTAGAAATCATGAACATGCTACTAGCACCTTTACCACTTGGGGAAGGCTTTGTCTTTTAAATGCGATTTTATCGACTTTTCTGTCAATCTATTTGTGTAGAAACCTAACAAATTCTATAATGCATGTAAAATTATAATGCATCTAATTATATGCTGGGTAATTATTATCGATGACCGACTCATTCCATTACTCAACTTTTTCTTTCTTTAAGCAATTTAATAATTATTTTGGTCTTTCAATTATCCAGCTTTTTATTTCTTTTAAGTAATTTAATGATTTGTTTTGTATGTTGCAGTCCAAATTGATCAATCAGGCACCATCGTATACAGCATTCTTGATTTTCTTTCCATATTGTAGACTTAGTAGGAAGACTAATTAAGATTTAAAGAGTCTTTGTTCACTGCTATCATATTCTCTTTTCCTGCTTTAGTCCATTGTGTTTTGTTAATTAGGACTTGCTGGAAAGTGTTCTCATTTCATCTTCCTTTATGTTTTTTCATTTGTGCAACTTACCTATTCTTTTCAACGAACGACTTCATTTAGAAGTTATTTAATAGATGGATCTTTTGCAATAATTTGAATAGAAATTTCTGCTTGATTGGCCATCCTTAACGAATATTTAATTATTGCCTTATCTCTTACTCAATGTCAAGATTTGTCTTCCGTTCACAAGTGGAAAGAGATTTCATATATGCCATAGGACAGGAGATGAACTGTTTTAGAAGTCTGGCCATATTTGCATTGGAATGATTGAATGGAGATTTTAAACATGGTGTCCAAATTAATTGTATGTTGAGGGCAGCAATCAACACTGATTACAAACAGAAGTCTGGTAGAAGCTAGGAAGCACAGACACTCTGTTTAGGGTGCCGTGTCCATGTACGTGTTAGACGCACATACTCCTTAGATATGCCGGTATACGTGTTAGACACGATAATGGCATGTCTTGAATTTTTTATTTATTTATTTTTTAATAGACACGTTTAGGACACTCTAGGGACACGTAATGGACACATATAACATATATATTAGACATATTTAGGCAATTTTTTGATGATTTGAGGATGTTACATTCATATACATTACACATAAAAATATATAAAAACATTTTTTTTCCCCGTATCTCTGTCGTGTTTGTGTCCTCGCTTTTTGTAAATTTCTATATCCCGTGTCCGTATCTATACTTCTTAAGGCTAAAGTAAAAGAAACTAAAAACTTATATGGAAAATTTTCAAAAAAATAGGCAAATTAATTAGTTTCATAGTTTGATATTTGAAAAAGAATCCAAGAAAGTGAAACAAAATAATGGAAAATAAGTCTACTAGGGGAAAAATAAAAAAAAGAGGCCATGATTTATGAAAACAGTCGAGCTTTGGTTTGTTTAAAATTAAGGGCCAAGGTGATTCGCAGTTAGCCAATCATCAGCTTGAATGCTTGTTGAACCAATTCTCATGCAGGATTCTCAATCTAAATAAAAACCAGTTACAATTTTTTCTTTTATTTATTTATTTTTTTTTGAATTTTTTGTTCCTTTTTCTACCAAAAACAAAAAACAAAAAAGAAATGGTCACAAAGACTAATTCTAGAAAAGAAAGAATTGGACTTGACTTCATGATTCACATTACCTTTTGTAGGCTTTTTGGCTAAAACTTCATGATTCACAAGGTACCAGCCAGTCCCCTCTTTACACATAGAGAGAGGGGGAGGAAGTGAAAATTAATTTAAGGAAATAGAACTGAAAATAGAATTCATCACGGTTCTTATCTAGAATAGAATTTAGTCACCCCACTTTTGCAAATATAGAATCCGATACACAAATGTACTAAATATTGCGAATTATTATTACTTTCTTCCAAATGTACAAACTGTTAACGCTAAACAATTTGTTAGTACAATAAATCTTGTTCCCGATGCTTATGGTCGATTTGGTTGCAGCAGACGTATGAAATGGAACTCCATGATAGTTCAGTGGAGATAGTGATGAGTTGTAAAATTAGACATCTTGAGTTTGCAAATATGCAACCTTCTTTGGACTATTCCTAGTGTGCATGACCTGCATTTGACTAGAGTCAGGAGGAGATTAGTCAAAGTGCATGTAAGTTAGTTTGGACACTCTTGATTGCATAAAACAAAAAAAAAAAAAAAAAAAAGAGAGAAAAAGTATGAAATGGGTTGGGAAATTTTAGAATAATCTTATTTTCCAATTAGATAATGAGATGTGTTTGATTGTTAAATAAAACAACTAAAACAAATCTATGAAATTTTACTTTTTCCATGAAAATTTAAATTTGGTTAATATTCCATTTAAATCTTAGTATTAGATTTAAAATATTTCACTTCAATGCTTAACATAAACTTGAATTGACTCATTTATAAATTAAAATGAATTCGTTCACTAATTTTCTTTCTTCTCTTTTCTCAACATGAAAGTAGTGGTGTGTCTTTGATTGAAACGCGGTTTGGATCGAAGATTCAAAATGCAACTAAACTTAATTGCAAGTGTCTGTTAATTGATACTAGTCATGAGCTATTTAATTACCTCAACTCTTATTGGATGGTAAAACGCATATAAACACACAACGTAGACAACAATTATCTAATCATGTGTGGATTATATAATCATTGACTCTTGACTCTTGAAGTAGTCTTGTCCTTTTATAACTTTTTAGTCTAAAGTGATCAAAGTTAGAGACCTTGGCATTATCTCACAATCTCTTAGAAGGAAAAATCCCACTAGAGATTGGTAACCTTTCAAATCTGAAAAGGTTAAGCATGTCATTTAACCAGCTTACGAGCTCCATACCACTTAGCATCTTCAACATCTCCTCACTGCAACTTATTAGTTTTGCGGGTAATGGCCTATCTGGTAATCTTCCAGCTGATTTGTGCTATCATCTTCCAAAACTCGAAATCCTTGCCCTCTCTAGGAATGAATTGGAAGGCCATATTCCATTCACTTTGCATGGATGCTCAAAACTTCAGATTTTGGAATTGTCGGTTAACAAATTCACTGGACCCCTACCAAGTGAGATGGGGAACTTAACGATGCTGAAGGAGTTATATCTTGGTATTAACAACCTGAAAGGTATGACTTTGCCTTTAGTGAACTAATTAACAAGGTTTCTTTTTGTTATATCTTGGTATTATCATGATTTTTAGAGCAATAATTTTATGAACTAATTAACAAGTTTTCTTTTTGTTTGTAGCAATTATCCAAATATTCACATGTTAAGTAATTGATTCACAAACATCAGTACTATCTAAGCATTTGTTTGATAAAGTTCTTTATTTAGACTTGCCAGCCGATAAGCTTGAAAGCGAGACCCTTCACTCTACTCCTACTTGAAACATTGCATGCATTGAAAAACTATTTGTCAGACGGACCTAGCTGGTTGATGTTAATTGACTTAGCAACAAAACAGACGTTATATTTAACTAAACATATATATTTTATAAAAGTATAGGTACTTTTTTTTTTAATTCTAATGCCAAAATTATGCTTGAGCATTTTGGTGTTTTGTATTTTAACATTATTTTATCGTCATATATTTTACTTTTGTGAGTCTATGAAATTTAATATATCTGAAACTTTTTTAAATTACAGTTTATATTAACTTTCTCAAGAACCTACCAAACCTATTCTTTAGAAGCGTTATACGACGTCAATAATAAGAGAAATAGAATTATGATTAAGTGATTTAATTCATCTAAACGTAAACTACAATTTTTCTTATTTTCATATAAAAAAGTTTAAGTATTTTGATACAAAAATTTAAGGATTTAATAACTTAGTCACTAAAGTCTAATCTAGTTGGCTAAGGCTCTTAATATCTCTTCAGAAGATCAAGAGTTCAACTCTTGGCATGTGCAACAGTTGACTGCAAAGAATTAAACTTTTGTGAATACCCTAGTCTTAGCGTGGATGGTCTGCCTAGACTAGACTAAGGAGGGAATTAGTTAAGGGGAGCGCAAGCTGGCCCGAACAGCCCTAACTGCTGAACTAAAAAAAAAAAGAAACTTAGTCACTACAGTCCCTTGAAGGTTATAATAAAAACTTGAGTTTGAATATCGCCTTCATTCAAATTGAGTGACTTATGGACATTAGTTAAATATATATATATATATATAAAAAAAAAAGGGTACTAAAATCTATGGCTATTCAATTTATCATAAATTTGTGAGCTAGTAATATTCCATTTTATTTACTCCTAATGGCACTTATTAAGTGAGAACTTAACTGCATCTTCAACAAAGGGGATATTTCGTACATCTATTAATTTATTTTCTTTTTTTTTTGGTACTCAAATTCTATACATTTTTTAATGTACAATTGCCTACCTTCTTTTTTTATTGTGGGCAATTTAAACAAAAGATGAAATGGAATGGTTGAAGTTTAGAAAATTTTCATAATATTTAGCTCATACATACACAACTCTATTTCCTAATCTCAAAGCTCAAGTCAAACTATTGTAATATCCTGAATACTTTTAAATGTCATTTACAATATGCAGTTAAACTCTAAAACACAAAATTTAATTTTTATGAATTCTATTGATACTGATGCAGGTGAAATTCCACAAGAACTGGGTCAGCTTAAAGTACCGGAGGTATTGAGTATGCCAAAGGCTGGCGTTACGGGTCTCGTTCCATCAATTATCTTTAACATCTCTTCTTTAAAATCCATTGGGCTTGAAAACAATAGCCTATCTGGCAGTTTGCCGCTGGATATGTGCCACCATCTTCCAAAGGTCCAAGTACTTTCTCTCTACCAGAATAAATTCATAGGAAGCTTACCAAGTAGCACTAGGAACTGTACCTTGCTTAAAGTCGTAACCCTGTCGAGCAACAAGTTTGTAGGTAATAACCCCTATCTATCGATTTCTTACTTCAAATGATTTCGTTAATCTTGTGTTTGGATTATTGATTTATGGAGGGAAAATAAAAAGATATGAGAAATAAAATTACTATTATTGTTGTTTGGTTTTTAAGAAAAAATTCGTGGGTAAAAAAAATTAAAGAGAAATGAATGAAGACATTGTATTTTCTTATTTACTTGTACATTGTTATTGATAAATGAATATTCATGACTTTCTTATTTTTTTCACTTAATAAAAAAAGAGTATAGGATTTGAAATCTCGCATCCTTCAATGAACAAGGTGACTGAGGAACAAAGAGTTTTTTCGTCAAAGGAACATTTTTTTTAAAAGTAATTCCCTTTCTAACACTCTTTCAAAATAATTTTCCAACTGACATTCTGACATCATTCTTAAAAGAAGTATTTTATTAACAAGCCATTATTATTTACTAAAATTGACATTTTGCCTTGATAAATGAATGCATGTTTACAAATTTACTACTTTCGATTGTGCTAGAAAAACCCTTACTTTTGATGGGTATACATAACACTTTATAATATTATTTTCACCTCTCCTCTTAATAGTTCGTTGGTATAATAGCATACTTTCAAATTAAGTAGTGTAGATTTGTTTTTTAGAATTATAAAAAATATATATATATATATGTTTACAACCTACGTGAGTGGAGAATGAGAATGTTGAGTTCATGCCTAGGGATAAGAGCAGACCTTGAACCGGTGATCATGAGCGGGATAATTAGAGTCCATACCAAATACAACACTCTTTACTCAGTAGTGTAGAGATTGATGGGTCAAAATTAAAAAAAAAAAAAAATAGCATATGATTTTTTATGGTCGAAACCATTGTTTGCTAATAACATTAAATTATAGATGAAAACAATTACACAATTGCCTGCTTTAATAGCATAACAATAAGAGGAGAGGTGGAAACCATTTATAAAAATTTAATTGAATTATAGTTTCACTAAACAGAATGAATTAGAGGTGGTAACATTATAAAATTTTAATTTACTCTTTAAGATTAATATTGTGTTTTAATTGAATTGCTTCATTTGAGAATCATTTTTGTTGTATGCCCATGTGTTCACTAAACTAATCTTAATACGAGTTTTGTCAAGGTAAATTTGAAATCAATATTCTGTTTGATTGTTGAAAAGCACAAGGAAGAAAAAAGACTAACTTTTATTATAACACTAAAAACTTTTACATAGATTTCTTAGTTACTAAAAGGGCATTTAGAATTACATTATGGATTTTTTTTGTTTAGATTGAGTTGTATTTTATTAAAAAAATTTTGAGTTTTAATTTCCAAAGTAATGGACACTTATATATGGGAGTAATAAGCTTGCACTTGGTCATGAGAGAAAGCAACAAGTGTGAAAACATGTATCTATATATAGGGGTAGCAAATCAATTTTAGCAAGTTATAATGGCTTTCTAACAAAATATTTCTTTTAGAGATGAGGCCAGAATGTTAGTTTGGGAATTATTTTTTAGAGAGTGTTAGATAGGGAATTTTTGTTTTAAAAGAATGTTAGTTTTAGAAGAAAAAAAACTTGAGGAACAGGATTTATAGTGAACAAGGAAAATAGGTCAGCAAAAAACCAAGTAAATAAATAATAAGAAAAATAAGTTCAACACATCTACTTGTATATTTAATCTTACAACATCTATGGATCTAGAAAATAGGTCAGCAAAAAACCAAGTAAATAAATAATAAGAAAAATAAGTTCAACACATCTACTTGTATATTTAATCTTACAACATCTATGGATATAGACGCTAGTTGTTAACTCTTTTATGAAAAAAATCCGTATAAGTTAAACAGCCTTAATTTTCACGGGGGAAAATATGAAGAAGGAAAATATTGGCTTCTTAACATCGTGAATTTTAATAGGCATGATAGCTCTTAAAGAGTTATTTGTTGCACAATAATAAATTTTGTGAAATTGAAGTACTACTTAGTTCTATATGTATTATTTTGCAGGTTCAATCCCACGTGAGATTGGTGAAATTCATAGTCTAGTTTGGTTGGACATTAGCATTAATAGTCTAAGCGGTCCCATACCATCAAATATCTTCAACATCTCAACTTTAGAAGAAGTATCATTAGTAGGGAATCATTTTTCAGGCCATCTTCCATCGACTATAGGTGACTTGTTGCCCAATATCAAGGAACTTCACCTAGGCAAAAATGAACTAGCAGGAGTTATCCCAGACTCTATCTCAAATGCTTCGAAACTCATTGCTCTAGACTTCACCTCCAACTCATTCATGTTGAAATTATTTTCAAAATATATAATATATGTAGTAGTTTTGGAGTTTTTTCATTTTGGTTTTGACTAGCTTTGAAGAAAGTCTTTATTACCTTATTAAATAAATCCCACATCCAAAAGTGAAAAGTTTTGTAAGGCATTTATAAATGCCAACAACTTTCTATGTATTGCTTTAGAGCAATGATTGGGTGTAGCACTTAAGTGTGAGCAAGTGCGCCACGCGCACGTCTTGCTTGCGAGTTGCGTGGCGCAATGTGGCGCTTTAGTGACGCACTTGGCACTTGGACACGTGGCACGTGCGCGTGTAGCGTATGATCAAGACTATTGATTTTTGTCAATCATGATGATCAATGATCGGATGGCTAATACATAAGTAAAAAAAAGTTCGTATGGTGAGAACCACACCTGATTATAGAGATGTGATGTATGATCTGATCAAATAATAAATAGATGCGATCTACACCGTTAGATTAAAAAATGGGCGGTCCGACAGCTGTGTTTAAACTTGTAAGTGACTGTTAGAAATCAATTATTATTTGAATTCTAACAGTCATGTCTGGTCCAAAAAGACACCAAAATGTCTATAAAAACATGGCAAATTCGCAGACAAAAATATATAATTTTTCCTACAAACTTCTCTATATATTGAAAGGCAATACAATTCTTGATTCTTTTCTAGTTTTATTGTTCATCATCTCTGAAGTCTGTTTCTGCAGAAATAGACATTCAGATTCTTAGCAGACTTGATAATTAGAGAGTATTCGGGTCTGATTTCGTGTGTGCAACACGCAGTTAGAATTATAGATTTTTCTAGGCTCCATTGTATCCTGGAGGAGATTCGCCAATAACTCGGTGCACACCAAATTCTGAGAATTGGTGGGGGCGAATACCGTCTTAAGGAAATCGATATTAATCGTGCCTTGGATGTGATTATTCATCTTCTTCTTTTTTCTTTTACAAATTTCTGAACTAACAATTCACTGGATCTGTACCCAATACACTTGGTAGTTTAGAATCTATTCAGCTTCTTAACCTTCAAAATAATAATTTAACCTCCAATAAATCTTGTATGCCACAATCAACCTGCTTCCTCACTTCATTAATGAAGTGCAAAAACTTGAGAAGATTGGAATTGTCAAGTAATAGACTAAATGTCATCCTCCCAGTCGCCATCGGGAATCTATCTTCTCTACAATATTTCTTAGTTCGTAATTGCAAAATTATGGGCAACATTCCTGGAGAAATTGGTAATTTGAGTAATTTATTGAGCCTAGTTCTTGGAGTTAATGACTTATCTGGTGCAATTCCAGCAACTTTTGGACAATTGTTGAATCTCCAATACTTACATTTGGGAGGCAATAAACCACAAGGGTCCATCCCGAACAATCTTTGTGATTTAAGGGACGTGGCTTACTTACTCTTGTTTGGAAATAAGTTTATTGGATCTCTGCCAACATGCTTTGGGAATCTTACTTCCCTATGGAGCCTTCTAGTAGACTCAAGTGGATTAACTTCGGCAATACCCATGACCCTTTGGAACCTTAAAGATCTTTTGGTTCTAAACTTGTCTTCAAATTCTCTAAGCGGCACGTTACCATTGGAAATTGGAAATTTGAAGGTTGTGACTCACATCGGTCTATCGATGAATCAATTATTTGGCAAGATCCCAAGCTCAATTGGAAGTCTCCAAAACTTGTTGACTCTCTCCATAGCACGTAATAGATTCCATGGTCCTATTCCTCAATCATTTGGTAGTTTGATAAGTTTGAAATTCTTGGATCTATCCCGAAACAATTTGTTAGGTATAATTCCCAAATCCTTGGAACAACTCTCCTATCTAAAATATCTCAATTTTTCTTCCAATAATTTGGAAGGAGAAATTCCTGAAGGAGGACCTTTTGCAAACTTCACACCTCAATCTTTTATGTGGAATGAGGCGTTATGTGGTGTGGCTCGGTTTCAAGTTCAACCATGTACTAGAAATCATCACCGATCAAGAGAAACAATGATACTTATTGGGAAATGTATTTTGCCAATAACTGCATCAATAGTACTTATATTGGTTTCTATATTTGTGTTCACATGGTGCCGAAAAAGAGAAAAGAGATTTCCAAATCAAGAGAGCATATTTCCTGGGAGAGCAGCCAGAAGGTTTTCACACCAAGAGCTTCAGCAATCAACAACTGGATTTGTGGAATGCAATATTCTTGGTATAGGAAGCTTTGGTTTAGTATACAAAGGGACCTTTTCTGATGGGTTGATAGCCGCAATAAAAGTTTTTGATTTGCAGCTTGAAGGGTCACTCAGGAGTTTTGATATTGAATGCGATGTACTGCGCAATTTACGTCACCGAAATCTCATCAATGTTATTGGCAGCTGCTCCAACCTCGATTTCAAGGCTTTGGTGGTTGAATACATGCCTAATGGGACTCTCGAGAAATGGTTGTATAATTCTGACTATTGTTTAGATATCCTACAGAGAATGAATATACTGATTGATGTTGCATCTACCTTGGCATATCTTCATCATGATTATTCAACACCAGTGGTTCATTGTGATGAAAAGCCGAGCAATGTTTTGTTAGATGAAGATTTGGTTGCACACCTAGGTGATTATGGCATAGCAAAGCTCTTTGACAAACACCAGTCTATAGCACAAACCAAGACGATGGCTACAATTGGGTACATTGCACTAGGTATTTTCTATTTTATGAATTTTATAGTAACATCTAAGGTTACTTTTTTTTTTTTTTTTCCTTATCATGGTTTAGCCTACCTAAGGCTCTCCTAGCTAGAAACCCTTCTTTCCTTGCCATATTGTTTAGCACTATTATTCTTTTAACAAGGAAATGGTGTTGCCTATAGAGTATGGATCAAAAGGAATAGTATCAACAAAAAGTGATATAGCCCACGGATGAAATCTTTGTTGGTGAAAAGAGCTTAAAGCACTGGATGAATGAGTCATTGCCTCATGCAATAATCGAAGTTGTTGATGCCTCTATGCTGAGGAGAGAGGATGAATATTTCAGCGCCAAGGAGCATTGCATAAAAACCATCATGGAATTGTCTCTATCCTGCTGTAGGGAGTTACCAGAAGAAAGGGTCAACATGAAAGATGTCCTGGCTACACTCAAGAAGATCAAAGATGAGTTTCTGACAAACATTCAAAGTTGATGAATATTTCAATTTCTCTCAAAGTAGCAACAAAGTGGTAACAATTTGGTTTTACTATCATCTTTTTCCTGTCAAGAACTTTGTAATGAGATAATCACTTGTAATTGTTTTTTTCTAGTCCTCTAGGGATTGAAATATGCAACCACTATGACGGAAGTTTAGATTGTCCTATTCTATTTTACCAAATATAAAACAAGTACTTTGTTACTACACATTAGACATACAGGAGTATCAATTTGTGTAGTTATTCACATTCATGCATGCGAGCAAAAGATATGTAAAAAGACAAGTGATTTAGGATAATTACTAGGCCCTTGTTGTTAAAATTGAAAATCAAGGACTGAAAATTTTAGCATTGAATTTCTAGTGCTGAAATATTTAAATGTTGAATTCTTCAATTTGAAAATTTGATGGGAAAAATAAGCTAATGCCGAATGAAAATGAGAACTACCTTCTAGTGCCTTTTCAAAAGCACTTAATTGTGAAATCACTGATGCCAATCTAACTTCAACGCCCTAAAGTTCATGCCTAAAATTCAACAAGTTGGTTCAGTATTAATCAAGAGGATAAGAAAATATAGCGTAGAATACATTGGATAAGCAACTGCTTGGAAACTTCATATTAGATTTTCCCTTGAAAGGGCAAGAATCCTTAAGAGGCTCATCCAATTACCTTGCTTTACACTTGAGATTTGGAGTTGACATGGTGGCTTACTCCCAATGCGAATTTGTAGGTGGAGAAGATGAGACAAAGGAACTCCAAGCTTACAGACAATCCCATTTTCCCCTACTACTTGAATGCTTAAAGAACTTGAACGATGCACTTTCGTTTGCCATCTTGAATTTTTCTTCTTGCGGGTTCTTTATAATGTTGAAATGGTGGTTGTAGGCCTGTTTCTGCAACAGAATTTAGAAAATTGCACCTTTTATGAACTTTTCTTCCCAGGTGAACAAGCAATTAGCCCAATAATATCAAATATCTTTGAACAACTCTTTTTACTTGCTGATATTCCTTTGAATGTATGTAATGAATAGTCTTATCCCACCATTTTTTAGTTGCTTGACAGAAATCAACGAGAGAGATCATTGATCGAACATATTACAGTGGTGGTGGTGGCCATGCAGCCATCTTGAGGGCCTTGCAAGAAGAGACTTGCAGGAATTTTGTCGGAGAACAAAACCATAGCATGGGATAGTTTTAAAGAGAGAAATAAGGAAAATGATTTCTATTTTTTTGTCTTTTCAAGTCATTTTTTGTGCCTTTTCTATACCTTTCTCATATGTCCAGAATGCATGTTTTAATATAACTTGAGATTTTGCAGCATCAAACACAATGTTCATAATCATTAGAATAAAAATTCTCTCATATCTTGGCCAATCAAGACGACCCTTCATGTTCATCACATATATTGACATCTATTTTACATCGCATTACACTGATATGGATTGAATAAATACCCAAATGTAGAATCTACTAAGCCATTCCCTAAATATCACACCAGACATGGAAGTTTGTAATGTTACAAAACACATCGCAGGCAAACTTTTTTTTCTCAAGTTTGAATAAATAAATTAATGGGATGCTTTAACCAAACCTGAATAACTCCAGCTGAATTGAAGTAGGATTGATGAATAGTAAAACTCAAACAGAAAAGAGTGACAGAGAAAGCGAAGTGATTCACTATTGAGTCAAAACACATGTATCTTAAGGATTGTAAACATCATAATCCTGATGAATGATGATTTTCCTCTTGCTCTCCATACCAATTCCTCCCTCACCAATTGAAATGATGAATTTGCTCTTACATTTTTGCTCTTAAGACGGAGGGAAGAAATGGTTGAGATTGAAAGGGAGGGTATAAGACTCCTCGTTCCGGCTGTCTCCTTTGAATGTCCTGAACTTGGCCCACCAAGGAATCCCCTTGTCTCTGGAACTGTCCTTGTAGTCCAGTGTGTTGTCTAGGAAATCATTGAACTGCACAACGGTTGGGGAGGAGAAGAAGATTGTGTTAAGGAAATCATTGAACTGCATAACATCAGTACAAAAGTGATGTAATATAAATCATGGATCATAAGAATTTTTTGTTTTGTTCATATATAAAAGTAAAAGAAGCTGCTTTTGTTTTTCACATGCTTGGCATGGGTAATCACTAATCATGAGATAAGACTTTCTCTAACTTCTTAATTCAGATTCCAGAAGATGTCTCTATTTGGACTTCCAAATGTGTGGTGCAATAAATTTAGCTAGCTGTCTCCATTTCACTTGCCAATGTAATTGCTCATACAGATGAAAGTGACCAACTCATCCATCCAGCCCTAATATGAGCAGGACCGTGAAGAGCAGCTGCGGTGTATTCCCTAAAATACTCAGGAATAAATAAACCAAGGAACATGGCAACACCAGTGATGAAAAGGTTCCTTACTAAGAACAATAACAGATATCAATCAAATATTGGTAAAAAAAACATGAGAATTATGAAGTATAGAGAATAGTAGAATCAAACTAGGATTCTCACCAACAAGACCGAAGAAAGCATAGTATACAACAACAAAGATAGTGAATGGAATTGAAGCAAAGAGAGCTCCAAATTTCCTTGTAAATATCAGACAATTAAATCTTTTGGTCAATCAAAAAGACATTAAACATACAAGATTGCATATAATAACTTTTCACTCACCTAATATCGAGAAGAGATCATAAAACTAGCTGATATTTGCATAACTCTGCGGCTTCCCACACGAGTGGTTACAAGAAGACCCACATTTTCTCTGTTAGTTTCATAATTACCTCATTAGCATCAAGAGCAAAGCATTCATCAGAGGAATCTATTAATACTTACACTGAGACTGTGGATCCAGAAATTGTCCCAAAAAGTCCATCCAAAAGAATCCCAATTCCCTGTATGGTGAAGTTTCATGTGAATATCTTGCAAAAATTATTATGAATAAATTATTTAAATGACACCAAATTGTTCAACTCATTGTTCACCAAAAAAAAAAAAAAAGAAAAAAACACAGAAGATAAACAAGAAAAATGTCAAATTAATTCTAGTCCATTGAACAATGTTAGCTTCATTGATCCTAATCCAAGTTCAAAATTACTTGATTTTGCAGTCAAAGCAAATGTATAAGACATTATTCAAATGTGTTTAGTTTACAGACTTACCAGCCAATACCACGGCTAAGAACGTGGGCAGGAGGGGGTGTGGGAGTTGCTAGACGAGATGCTGGCTTAAACGCTCCAGTTGATCAATAGTAACATTTGTATCACTCAATGATCAATAACACATCTTTGATTGAATATGTGTTGTGTAGAAGAAGGTCGCCACAATCATGGAGACGAATGACACGCCTCCAGATGTGTTTCAACTGGAGTCACTCTGCAAGGGTACGAAGGTCGCGCTTGTAGTAAAACCGGAGGATCCAGTGTCGTTCTCTCCCAAGGGAATTCTGCAAATATAGCAATAAAGCTCAACTAGCACGAGTACTTATCTTAATGAATTGCAAATGAAAATTCTTATCTTTTCTTAACATAAAAGAGACCGAATATATGTTGGTTTTGAGATGATGGTGGTTCTTTACTTCATGCAATAATTTAGTGACTAATAAAGATAACAAAAGCTAGTTTTATGTAATTAAGGAGAAAAGCTTGGACATGGTTGTTTTGATTCACCAATTCACAACAACGGTTTCCAATGAGAGGTTTATAACTCAAATCAAGAATCATACCTTAGATTCTTGATTCGGAAAATATCGACTATAAAAATGTGGGTTTTGTTTGATTGAGCATAAAGAGAGAATCTATAATTGGTACCCTAGAATCAAACCTTAAACATGTGCAATACCTATACCAAATATTGATTTGTGCATAAATATTGCCAAAGGGTTATGAATCTAAGTTTTTCTAATGAATCTCATGCTAAATCAAATGAAACCATATAATTTTGAGGATATGACTTTAAAGTTCCTACAACCCATTTTCAACCCTTTGAAGATCCTTGGTGGATCTTCACAACCACATACAAGAGGTATTTAGCTACTAGAATCCATGTCAAAGAGCATAAAATAAGACAAATCTACCATTAAACTATATATAACTAGTGTTTGGTTACTAAGAAAATGAGAAAAAGTGGCAAGAAAATGAGAGAAAATCATTCACTTCATACATATATATATCAAGCATTCATTTACAATGATCCAAAAGCAATAAATGACATTAAATACAAAGCATTAAGAGTAGATCTAACTAAAAACCTTACAAGAAAACAAAAAATCACTTTTTGGAGCTTCTTTCCCGTCCAGATTCTGCAAAAAATGACCTATCTCTCTTTTTGTCTCGAACAAAAGCTTTTATACTCTATAGAAAAACAGAGTCTGTACACACCGATCGATCGGTGTACGACCGATCGATCGGTCAAAGCGATCGAACGCCCGATCGATCGCAAAACCGATCCCTCTGAAGTTTGCTTCTGTGTAATCTGTTGAGGGAATTCTGACGTCACCGATCGAATGGCCAATCGATCGGAAAAATGCCCTCTCTGAAGTTTGCTGCAGAAGGTCGAACAGAGCATCACTGATTGATCGCAGGATCACCGATCGATCAGGCGATCGAATGTTCCGTGGACCGTTCGATCGGGCGATCGATCGGTCATCCTCAATATTGCCCATTTGCCTTAGTTTAAGCTCCAATTCCTGTAAAAAGTGCACAAAAGGAGTTTCAATGCATTTTGGGAGTTAGAATTCTAAATTAATACTGGAATTCAACTAATCAACTAACAATTTAAGCCTAAAGATTACTATTTCTAAGAGTAATCAACACCCCCCAACTAAACCTTTGATAGTCCCTATCAAAGTATGAGAGAAAACAAAAAAATATACACATGTATTAATCTTATTCAAGTCAAATCTCCATCCACCTAGGTTGTGAACCAAAGCAAGGCAAAGGCATAAAGCATGGAAGAAATAAAACACAGTGACGCGTACTACCAATGACATATGACCCTAATGATTCAAAACTCATACAATTACGTCCTCAATGCTTCGATCCAAGTCTCACAAGGCATACACTCAACTTTAAACAAGAACACTCAGGGTCCCTCAATGGAAAGCTCTTTTAACGAGTAAATGTATAAACCATGCAAGTAGAGCAATTTCGAAACCAAAAACGAATAAATTGTAAGTGTATCGACTTGGCATAGCTTCATGAAGGAATATTCACAGCTTAAGCATAATCTAGAAAATTGACATAAATGCCTTATACACAATTGAATTAAAGATTCATGTATCTTCGGATATCAAGGCCATAAAGGTGATGATTGAAAGAAAAGCCATGAAATAGGATAGAAAATGGTAAAAGGTTTCAACATATGCATGCGCATTACACATGATGATCAATGATATTCACTTCCACATTTCCAATCTTTTGAATCACTTTTGCGATCTTCCTTCACCTCACTTCTTTTGTATTTGATTTTTTTTTTTTTTTATAACACACCTTTTCATCCCTTTCTATGTATATATATATATTTTTTTTTACTCTTTAACTCCATACACCTCCAACTTTACAAATATAAGAGCAATGTATCTATTGGCATTGACACTCTTTAAACTTATGCACATGCATATGAACATTAAAAAGAAGAAAAATACACATGGAATGGCTCAATGGAATGAAATGGCCTATGTGTTTAGAATCCGAAGAATACAACAAATCAAAACTTCAAAAGTGTATAAGGAGTCAATAAATCTATCTAACACTCGAACATGTAAACCAACATCAAAAAAAAAAAAATAATGAAGCTATTCAATGAATGAGGATCAACAAAAATAATCTTGAATAAATATGATTCACTCTTCAAAGGCAATAAATAGGCTCTAAAGCTCACACGGTAAAAATCTCCACCTTATAAGGACATGCATGCATAAGAATAAAACATAAGGCATCACATAACATGTTAGTGCGCAACAATGTGAATTATCTCTTATAATGATTTTATGCCAAAAACTTGCAATGTATCATAATCTCTAAGGTGGGTTAATCATCAACTCAAATTTAATCAAAAACATGGTATGGTACTTGTTTGAAACAACCTTGACACCTCCATCACAAAAATCCAAAAAGAAATGATATCAACAATTAAGGACATAGCTAAGGTGTCAAGTTATAGAAAAGAGCGATACGAATACCATACAATACCCATTACCTCAGTTGAAATAATACATGCGATATGGATATCAATCAAAAAGTACACCTGTAACTGAAATGCCAAAATATACCCGGAAAAGACAAAAGAATACAATAAATGTATACAAAAAGGGTATGCCACAATAGGAAAGATCACTATACAAACAGCTCAAAAAATAAATACATCCACTATAATAAAAAAGATTTAGATACATCATATGAAATGAAATGCTATGAAGTGCACAATGCATCTAATCTAACTGGAGATTCGAAAAGAGGTCTACATCATCCGGAGGAGGCTGGCCAAGGTGCTGGATAATCTCCTGGAGGCGAGTGGACTGGGTCTGCTGCTGCTGCTGAATGTCAATCAGCTGGCCCTGAAGTGTAGCAATGGCAATGTCCTGAAGATCTAATCTAGCCATAATGTCAGCCTGCCATTGCTGGCGCTCTGCCTGCTGAGCAGTCAGCTGCTCCTGAATGGCTGCCAAAGTCTGAAGTAACGTCCCCTGAGGTAACTCCCTCTGAGCCTGGGGCTGCGCTGGCTGCCCTGTCTGATCCTGCCGCTGCTCCCCTGACTGGGTCTCCTCCTGAGTCTGAGAAGCCGGCTGCTGAGAAAACGAGTGAGCCGAACTAGCTGACCCCCCCTTCTTCGACAACTGCCCTGCCGCCCTCTTCTCCGTCTTCCAGTCTATGTCAGTCGAAGAGGAGAGCAGTACAACATCCGCAACACTAACCCCTGCCGCCCTAATCCTTGCTGTCAAAAAACAACCAAAAGGGATGCTGGACTGGGGAGTAGCAACCTGAGTCGCGGCCCACAATGCCATATACATGAAGTGGGGCAAGTCAATAGTCCTGCCCGTGCCAATAGCCCACATCAACTACCCTCGCATCCTACTGCACTCCACCGTCCTCCCCAGTGGAAAGATCGAATAGCATGTCCAAAGGAACAACGGGTGATATCTGGGGGCAATCTGCCTAATCCTGATCTGGGAAGCAGTCCAGGACTCTCCCGGTGCTAAAATCTCAGCGCACATCTTCTCATGAGATGGTGGATGCTCCCCATCATAAGAGAACTGAGGGTTAGCAACCCTCGGTATACCAAACTGCTCAACAAAGGAGTCCGGGGTGATAACAACATCCCTACCCCGAACCCAAGAGCGAAGAATATGTCTGTCGCCACCAACGGGGTCCGATGAAATGTTAGCCATGAACTCTGCCACAAGGGTGGCTGAGTACTGGCATCTAAAAGAAGCTAACCCCAACCACTGGCGGTCGGTCAAAGGCTGGAGCCAACTATATGGCTCAGCATCAAACTAACTCACTGTCCAATGCCTCTCTACTACTACCTTACGGGCGCTCCACACCCGTCCAAACTCTCGCTCCTGATCTCTCCCCCGGAAGCGAGTAGAATCATACTCTCCCTCTCTCTCCCTCCTAGCATGCTCACGCTGGAGCTATTGGAACTGGGCCAGAGTTTGAGAAGTCCCCGCCCCAGCTGTACCTTCAGTACTCCTAGTCTCGACCATAACTCTCTACAAGGCTAAGTACAACTGGAAATGAAAAGAATGGATAAAGATCGGCGGAAGGAACACCTCTCGAAGCGTAGAAAACCGTGAACAAGCGAGACAAAGTCCACCAAAGTGAGCTGGCAGGGCCTCGCTGCTCCGATAGATAAACAGACTCTTTAAACTCTCAAATACGCGCGAGTGAAATGAGAATGAACAGTGAAGCAGTGGCCTTTTTATAGACAACTGGGTCATCGATCGATCGGCCCTTTGAACCGATCGATTGCCTCGTGGACCGATCGAAATGGAGCGCCACCGATCGAACGGCCGATCGATCGATACCGCTCCCTTTCGATCGGTGCAGTAATAAGCCCGATCGATCGCAGTCGTCACCGATCGATCGCCCGATCGATCGCAACGTACACGATCGATCGGCCGATCGATCGGTTTGCCCACCGATCGATCGCAAATACAGCCTCTCTGAAGTTCTGCAGAAATTCTCAGAATTTTTCACAAAACCATGCAAATGGTGCCCCCCCCCCCCCCCAATTGGAATCATGCCATGACCTCAAGGCATGAGGAAAATGGAAGAGAAAAAGAACAACGGGGAGGGCGGGACTCTCGGGAATACAAATGTATACAACTAACTACCAAAAAGAAAAAAAAAAAAGAAAGAAACCTATAAAAAGAAAAACAAAAGAACTACTCGTAAACTATAAAACACGACAATCTACTAGCACTCAAAGGACGGTGGATCGATGAGATCCACACAGTCTAACTCCCCTTGGAACGTCTCAAAATACGACTTTAGCCGCTGGCCATTCACCTTAAATGCCGAGCCATTCGTGAGGTTTTGCACCTCAATGGCTCCATGTGGAAAAACTTCTTTAACAAGGTATGGCCCGGCCCACTTACTCCGCAATTTGCCCGGAAATAGATGCAAGCGTGAATCATACAATAACACTTTTTGGCCAACTTTGAAAGTTTTTCGAATGATATGTTGGTCATGAAAGTGTTTCATCCGGGCCTTAGCAATTTTTGCATTTTCAAACGCATCATTGCGGAGTTCATCTAACTCATTGAGTTGGAGTTTTTGGTGGGTACCCGCAACATCAATATCCTCATTACATTGACGAATCGCCCAATATGCTTTATGCTCAATTTCGACGGGAAGATGACATGCCTTCCCGTACACAAGTCTATAGGGTAATGCGCCAAGAATGGTTTTATAGCCCATGCGGTATGCCCACAACCCATCGGTCAATCTAAGAGACCAATCTTTCCTATTTGGATTGACGGTTTTCTCTAGAATGCGCTTAATTTCCCGATTGGCCAACTCTACTTGCCCTTGCGTTTGAGGATGGTATGGTAATCCAACCTTATGGACCACACCATACTTACGCATTAAAGACGCAAAGGGCTTGTTACAAAAATGTGAACCGCCATCACTTATCATGGCACGAGGCATGCCATACCTATAAAAAAATGTTCTTTTTCAAAAATCGCAAGACCACTTGGTGGTCATTGCTTCGGGTGGCAATTGCTTCCACCCATTTAGAGACATAATCTACCGCAACAAGAATAAAAAGGTACCCAAATGAGTTAGGAAACGGTCCCATGAAATCGATCCCCCAACAATCAAATATTTCCAAAATAGTGATGGGGTGAAGAGGCATCATGTGCCTCTTAGAAAGTGTTCCTAACCGTTGCCACCTATCGCAAGCTAGACAAAAAGTATGTACATCCTTGAACATGGTGGGCCAATAAAGCCCACATTGCAAAATTTTGGTCGTGGTCTTCTTAGAGGAGAAGTGTCCTCCACAAGCATGAGAGTGACAAAACTCTATCACTTGTTGGAATTCGTGATTTGGGACACACCGGCGAATGATTTTGTCCGGACAATACTTAAACAAGTGAGGATCATCCCACGAAAAATAGCGCACATTCCGGAAGAATTTACGCTTGTCAATGGATGACCATGTGAAAGGAACCTCACCGGTAACAAGAAAGTTCGCAATGTCCGCAAACCAAGGGGTTGAAACTTGCTCAACGGCACTCACATGCATGAGATGCTCATCCGGGAAGTGCTCCTTGATAGGGGTTGGGTCCATGGCTCGCCCATTTAAGGGAAGCCGAGACAAGTGGTCTGCAACTACATTTTCAACCCCTTTTTTATCACGCATTTCTATATGGAATTCTTGGAGCAAAAGTATCCATCGAATGAGGCGTGGTTTTGCATCGGGTTTTGTGAGGAGATACTTTAGGGCCGCATGGTCGGTGTAAATGATGACCAATGACCCAATCAAGTAAGACCTAAATTTATCAAGTGCAAAAACTACCGCAAGGAGTTCCTTCTCGGTTGTGGTATAATTGATTTGAGCTTCATTGAGAGTTCTAGAAGCATAATAAATGACATAAGGCTTCTTGTCAACTCTTTGTCCTAGGACAGCCCCCACGGCATAGTCGCTAGCATCACACATTAGCTCAAATGGAAGAAACCAATTGGGTGCTCGAATGATTGGGGCGGTGGTCAAAAGTCCCTTCAACTTGTCAAAAGCTTGTTGACAAGAAGATGTCCACTCAAAGGGAATATCTTGGGACAAAAGATGACACATGGGCCTAGAGATTGCACTAAAACCCTCAATGAAATGCCGATAGAAATCGACATGCCCAAGAAATGATCTAATCTCCTTCACACACATTAGGGCTGGCAATTTTCGAATGAGTTCAATTTTTGCTTTATCAACTTCAAGCCCTTCGGCCGACACAATATGCCCCAAAACTATACCACTTGTAACCATAAAATGGCATTTTTTCCAATTGAGCACAAGGTTACTCTCCTCACACCTCATCAAAACTTTTCCTAGATTACCAAGACAACCTTCATAAGTATCCCCATAGACGGAAAAATCATCCATGAAGACTTCGACAATTTGCTCAATCATGTCGCCAAATATGCTCATCATGCACCTTTGAAATGCCGCCGATGCATTACATAGCCCGAAGGGCATATGTTTATAAGCATATGTGCCAAACGGACAAATGAATGTTGTCTTGGCTTGATCCTCCAAGGCTACATCGATTTGATTGTACCCCGAATATCCATCTAAAAAACAATAGAAAGCCTTACTGGACACCCTTTCTAGGACTTGATCAAGAAAGGGTAAAGGGAAGTGGTCCTTTCGGGTCACATTATTGAGGCGGCGATAATCAATGCACATTCGCCACCCGGTTTGCACACGGGTTGGCACTAACTCATTGTTGTCATTTCTTATCACCGTGACACCCGATTTCTTAGACACCACTTGGGTCGGACTAACCCATTTCGAATTGGAGATAGGGTAAATGATACCCGCATCTAGCAATTTTAAAACCTCACCTTTAACCACTTCCTTCATATTAGGGTTCAATCGCCTTTGCATTTGACGAATGGATTTAGCCTCCTCTTCTTAAAAAATGCGGTGAGTGCACACGAGAGGACTAATCCCATGAAGGTCGGCGATAGTCCATCCTAGGGCTTTTCTATGTTTCCTAAGCAATGCTATCAACCCTTCCTCTTGGCTCTCAGACAAGCTAGAGGAAATCACAACCGGGTATGACTCCCCATCCCCTAAAAATGCATACTTTAAATTGGAAGGCAAAGGCTTCCTCTCGGGAATGGGAGGCTTCTCCTCCGAAGGAATCGGTTTCTCAGCACTAGGGTGGAGGGGTTCAAAAGAAGGGGTCCATTGACCCACATGTAAACACTCCTCTCTCTCACCCTCTAAATGAGACAATTCACTTGACGCCATGCCCTCACTATCAAGTGAAGCATGCGGTTCACCTCTCACTAATGCCCTCTCCAAAGGGTCCTCAAAACTCTCCCGCTCAAAGTGTTCTTGAACTATGCTCTCTATGATGTCTACCTCCCGGATATCCTCACATTCCCCCTTTTGTTTGGCAACCGAAAAGATCTTAAGCTCGAAGGTGGTGTTGCCAAAAGAAAATTTTACTAACCCATTCCTACAATGTATGATGGCATTGGAAGTAGCTAGGAAAGGGCATCCCAAGATCACAGGAATTTGGTTGTGAGCTATGCAACTCTCAACAGGTTGGGTGTCTAGGACAATGAAATCGACCAGGAAGCAAAAATTATCAACTTGGATGAGAACATCCTTGATGATACCTCTTGGAACCTTTATAGAACGATCCGCCAATTGCAAGGTAACACGAGTAGGGCTCAACTCTCCTAGGCCAAGTTCCTTATACACTGAAAAGGGTAAAAGGTTGACACTAGACCCTAAGTCTAACAAGGCACGATCGATCTTGGTATTCCCAATGGTACAAGAAATAGTAGGACATCCGGGGTCCTTGAATTTCGGCACAGTCTTACATTGCAAAATCGCACTTTGATTTTCATTCATCATGGCGGTTTCCTTGACATGCAACCTTCGCTTAAAAGTGCATAAGTCCTTTAAAAACTTGGCATAAGAAGGTATTTGCTTAATTGCGTTAAGGATAGGGATGTTGACCTTTACTTGTTTGAACACTTCATAAATTTCCGCATTTAGAAGTTCATTTTTTGGTTTGGTCAACCTTTGCGGGAAGGGAGCATGTTTGACTATGTCCCTTCTCTTATCCCTCTCACTTTCACTCAAAATCTCGATGGGAGTGGCTAAGTTTTCCCCCCCTTCTCTCGGCTCTTTTTCCTCTTTCTCTTTTTCTTTCTCTTCTTGACCAACACTCTTCTTAGAAGTCTCATCCCGAGGTGGAATAGTTTTATCAATGGTCTTGCCACTTCTAAGTGTGGTTATGGCTTGCACTTGGTCATGACTCGTACTAGGGTCACTCTTACCCTCGGTTATGTGCACTTGCCTAACCGCCGGGTTAGGTTGAGGTTGAGCCGGGAATCTTCCCAGGACATTTTGGGTCAAAGCTTGTGTCAATGTAGACATTTGCTTTTGGATGTCCTCAAGTAACCTATAGTGTTGGTCTAGCACTTTCTCTTGTTTATCAACCCTTGAACTAACCCCCCTCATGTCATTGGCAAGTTGGTAAACATTGTCCTCTATGGGCTTCCTATGGAGGGGTTGGTATGGCCTTGGTTGATTTTGGAATTGGGGCACGGGTGCTTGTTGGTAAGGTGGAGGTGGATGTTGTGGTGGGAGTGCTTGTGGAGGTGGATGTTGTGGTGGAAGTGCTTGTGGGGGTGGAGGTGCTTGGTATGATTGAGGGTTTTGATACCCTCCTTGATAATTGTGGGAGTTTGAAATCCCTTCATTGTTCCTCCACCCAAAGTTGGGATGATCTCTCCACCCCGGGTTGTGTGTGTTTGAGTAGGGGTTACCCCCTCCTCTTGAATATTGGCCAATTGCGTTAACTTGGCCGTGCAAAGCCTCCTTCACACCCGGAATGATTGGGCATGAAGCGGTGGTATGGTCTGAGGTTTCACACACAAGACAACATACTTCTCTCAACTCCTCACTCTCTACCGATTGAACTTTTTTCACCTCAAGAGCCTCTAATTTTCTTGCCAAGGTAGCCACCCTAGCATTGACATCATCAACTTCCTTGAGTTGATATCTTCCCACCCTTTGTTGGATTGAGCGACCCTCGAGATTTTGGGTCCCGGTAAGTGCCCAATCTCTAGCCTTATTTGCCAAGTTATCAAAATAATCGTATGCCTCATGGGGTTGCTTATCAAAAAACGTCCCCGCACACATAGACTCGACAAATTGCTTGAATTGGGGTGTTAAAAAAGAATAAAATGTGTTGATGACGTGCCAATTGGCGAAACCGTGATGGGGGCAAGAATTTAAGAGGTCTTTGAACCTCTCCCAACATTGAAAGAAAGTTTCCCCCAACAAAGGAGAAAACTGTGAAATTTGCCTTCGAATGGCCTCGGTTCGATTTTCGGGGAAAAATTTGCTCAAAAATTCCCCTTGGAGAGTAGCCCAAGAATGGATGGACATGGGTCGCAAGGAATTGAACCAAAGCTTAGCTTTGTCCTTCAAACAAAATGGGAAGAGTTTCAACAAAAATACTTCCCTTGGACATGAGTTGTCCATAGCAATTGAACAAGCATCCTCAAATTCCTTAAGAAAAATGTAGGGTTGTTCCGAATCCATCCCGTGGAATTGAGGCAACATTTGCATCATTCCCGACCTAATGTTTAGAGTGTTGTGATGGGGCGGGAAAACAATGCACGATGTTGGTGCTTGCCTTGGTGGGTTTAGGTAGTCCCGGAGAGTCCATATAGGGGGAGTCGCCACGTCGCCATGATGGCTCCCTCTTTCAAACTCCTAATGACCTTCCGAGTTGATTTGGACATTTGGATGCAAAGGTTGAATGTTAGGTAAGCCGGATTCATTGGGATTTGCCATTGGAATGAAACCTAGGTCGACCACTAAAGGTAAGCTAGGTGTTGGTGAAGATGTGCTTGTGCTCTCAATCCTCACAAGGCGATGATGTTCGTCTCGCGTGAAATATGACATGCAAGAATGAATGCACACATAAGGTTGGACCGATAGGGTCGTTCAGCACATCATACACAATTCCCTAGGCCAGACAACGGCTTTTTTTAATTCTAGGCCGGACAACGGCTTTTTTCTCAATTCAACTCCGTACCTCCAATCTCCACATACAATAAGCGTACCACCAATTTGAAACTTTCACACACTATCCTAGCTCCACTAAATACTCCCAAAGAGGGATAATTTCCTAACAAAAATGCAATGCAATTATACTATATCAAACAAAAGAAACTAGAGAAAAGAAGAAATAAAAAATAATCCTAAAAATAAAACACCTTAAAGGAAATAAGAGTGTACCGGGGCCCGAAGCCCGTAGATGCTTCTCTCAGGGGTGGTGATGAAATCCACCCTTTTTGTGTGTTTTTTTTTTCTTTTTGCTTGCTCTTCTTTTTTTTTTTCAATTTTCATCTGCAATCCCTAACATTTGTCCGGTGTAGCTTTTGCCTATGAACTCCCCAGCAACGACGCCAAAACTTGGCACGCCTCCAGATGTGCTTCAACTGGAGTTACTCCGTAAGGGTACGGAGGTCGCACTTGTAGCAAAACCGGAGGATCCGGTGTCGTTCTCTCCCAAGGGAATTCTGCAAATATAGCAACAAAGCTCAACTAGCACGGGTACTTATCTTAATGGATTGCAAATGAAAATTCTTATCTTTTCTTAACATAAAAGAGACCGAAAATATGTTGGTTTTGAGATGATGGTGGTTCTTTACTTCATGCAATAATTTAGTGACTAATAAAGATAACAAAAGCTAGTTTTATGTAATTAAGGAGAAAAACTTGGACATGGTTGTTTTGATCCACCAATTCACAACAAGGGTTTCCAATGAGAGGTTTATAACTCAAATCAAGAATCACACATTGGATTCTTGATTCGAAAAATATCGACTATAAAAATGTGGGTTTTGTTTGATTGAGCATAAAGAGAGAATCTATAATTGGTACTCTAGAATCAAACCTTAAACATGTGCAATACCTATACCAAATATTGATTTGTGCATAAATATTGCCAAAGGGTTATGAATCTAAGTTTTTCTAATGAATCTCATGCTAAATCAAATGAAACCATATAATTTTGAGGATATGACTTTAAAGTTCCTACAACTCATTTTCAACCCTTTGAAGATCCTTGGTGGATCTTCACAACCACATCCAAGAGGTATTTAGCTACTAGAATCCATGTCAAAGAGCATAAAATAAGACAAATCTACCATTAAACTATATATAACTAGTGTTTGGTTACTAAGAAAATGAGGGAAAGTGGCAAGAAAATGAGAGAAAATCATTCACTTCATACATATATATATCAAGCATTCATTTACAATGATCCAAAAGCAATAAATGACATTAAATACAAAGCATTAAGAGTAGATCTAACTAAAAACCTTACAAGAAAACAAAAAATCACTTTTTGGAGCTTCTTTCCCGTCCAAATTCTGCAAAAAATAACCTATCTCTCTTTTTGTCTCGAACAAAAGCTTTTATACTCTGCAGAAAAACAGAGTCTGTACACACCGATCGATCGCCCGATCGATCGGCCAAGGCGATCGAACGCCCGATTGATCGCAAAACCGACCCCTCTGAAGTTTGCTTCTGTGTAATCTGTTGAGGGAATTCCGACGTCACCGATCGAACGGCCGATCGATCGAAAAAACACCCTCTCTGAAGTTTGCTGCAGAAGGTCGAACAGAGCATCACCGATCAATCGGCCGATCGAATGTTCCGTGGACCGTTCAATCGGGCAATCGATCTGGCGATCGATCGGTCATCCTCAAGATTGCCCATTTGCCTTAGTTTAAAATCCAATTCCTGTAAAAAAGTGCACAAAAGGAGTTTCAATGCATTTTGGGAGTTAGAATACCAAATTAACACTGGAATTCAACTAATCAACTAACAATTTAAGCCTAAAAATTACTATTTCTAAGATTAATCAACAAATACAGCAGCTATCATCCCAAAAGCGTGACTAGCATCAAAAGTAGGTGCACCCCACTGTAATGGGTACGGGATTTTTATCCTGCATTGTCATCAATTTCAAAGAAAAAAAAAACAGAATACTTGTACAGTCTAATATACATAAAGATAGAAACTCAACTCACAAGAGTGAATTTTGATACGAACCATGGTGCAAAAGAAATGAGATTTGCTCTATCAGTCCGGCAATTGATTTGGGTTAACTCTAACCGATGTTTGTATGCACCACTAGCTGTCAAAGGTGTGCATATGCCCAAATAACTGGAGTCTGGATCCCCTAAAGTTAATTGTAAAGTAAGCATTTTATTGGACCACATATGCATCCACATTTTATGTAAGGTGATCACTTCTCACATGATTATAGTGGAACATCAATTTTAATAATTGTTATGCTATTTTACATAGTAAAAAAAATGTTTCATAAATAATAAAAACAAAGTTTCTCTTTAATTGGCATCTCCTTCTCTCTCCTCTTTCTATCCTTCCCTTCGTCCTTGTTTTATTTTTTCTTGTCTACTATCAATGAAGAAATTCATAATAAACTTTAGATATTGACACCAAATATTGGAAATTTAAATCTTGATTCTTGTATTTCATCAAGCAATGTTTAGCTTAGAACTCAATGGATGAAACCTATTTTTTTTATTTTATAAAAAATCTCACAAAGTAGATTTAAAGTTTCAATAGAAAACTTGTAAAATGATTTATTTTGATAAAACATTGGGAAATAAATGATAAGAGGCAATAACATAAATTTTCTTTTAGTAATCAACCGGTTTCCATAGATATGGAATTATTTTAAAACTTTTTTGGTAATCAACCAATTTCCATAGATATGGAATTATTTTATTTCTATAAATAAGGCATAGAAATGTTTCTCTACAATATTCTACAGTTAGAATGATTGATATTGACCAATTAAGTCTTTATTTTATAAATTAACTTTAGAAGAGCACAACTCAAATAACTATGACTGATATCATAAGAGCAAACTGCTCCAATATGGGCAGCTCTCGGGAGAAAAATACAAAAAATTATATTTTAACATATTAATATTTATCAGTTCTCCAATAATTCTGAAATATTCCAAAACATTTCTTTTTCGTGTGCCAACCGTGACATCGCACCGAAATCGGTCTTTGTGAACAACAATGGCGGTGGGATGCCAACTCATTGGATATTCTTCGTTTTGGTGCTCTAAGGGCAAAAAGGATATTTAACTCACAATCCCAATCTACAGGATACCTTATACCACCCCTCCATGGGATGCCACATCCGGCGTTTTGGGGGGTCTTGTCATCTGGTTCGGAGAAGCAATCCATTATTTAATTTTTAATCCAAACACATTATTTGCGGGCCCGACAAGTTTGTTAATCCAATCTTCGATGCTTATACTGTAAACAAACATGGCCTAAATGGACAATGTGAATGAGACTTACCAAATGTGAGTTTCAATACGGGCCAAGGATGAATTGTGAATTACTATTTTCCCCCCTAATTTCCCAGAGTTTTGAATTACTATATCTTAGCAGTAGACTAGTGCTCTACATCGGAATAAGAAAGGAAAAAATAGTTTTAAAATATGTTGATCTTTCATATATTGTATATATTTTATGAAGGTAATAAATAACTCAAAAAGATCAAGTGTATTACTCTCATACTAAATTAAATATTTTGCATGTGCATTTTTATATACATAAATGTTACATGTAGTCCTACCAAATTAAAAGTATATAATTAAGAATATAATATTAAGCCAAAACTTTAAAAATAAGTAATTTTATTTTAAAATTGAAAATAATTCTCACTTTAAATTGAAGTAATTCAAAAAAAACAAATCATTAGTAAGGGACAAAAATTGACTTCATCAACTTAAGTTTTTCAAGAGGAGATAAAAAAAATATTTTTGAATAGGTTGTAATTAAAAATACTTGCTCTAAAACTGGTCATAGATAATTTATTTTGACCCAATCATAAATGAATAAGGTTTTAATTAATTGTTTGGCTTAAAACATTAAATATGATATGATTAAATTAATTCATTTTGTAACATATGTTCTTCCTATAAAAGCAATGCAAATTTGTTTTTAGTTTTTATATAGAAATTTCTTTGTATGGAACATAACTGATAGAAATTTGACAAACTCACCATATACTTTGTAATAGAATAAAATTTAATGTAAAAAAGAATAAGTTTGAAACAACCAATAATATCTAGAAAATTTTGACTTATTCTTTTTCTTATTTTTTAAATATTTTTGAAAAGGTGTGATTGATTGGTAGGATAGATAGTAAGAATTTTGTTACGTATGCAATTCCTATCATAGAAATTTAAAACTATTTTAATTTTTTATTAAGGATTTTACGTAAAGAGGATAATTGAAGGAAATTTGAAAAACATATAGAATCAGTGACAAAAAATAATAAAATTTAAAGTAAAAATAATAAAATGGTAGCAACCAATAGTGTCAAGACATGTGTATCTTTGTATTTTAAGAATTAAAAAGTGTGAAAAAATTGGATTAGAACTTCATTTCAAAGACCACACAAAGTATTGCTGTAATATACAGTACCAACAGTGAACTCGTGCTATGCATGAAAATAAGAAAAAAAAAAGTAGTTTAAAAATAAATTTTTTACTTAAACTATTTTGGCATTTAATGCTTTGTAAAATTTACGAATGTAATGAATGATTTAATAAGATCGAGTGTGTTAGTCTCATAATACATTTAGTATTATGAATGTACATTTGTACATGAATAGATCTTAATTAAATAATTGGCATAAAACATTAGATGTTATAGAAAAGCAGTTAATTGGATTATACATGTCACATTCAAATAGCAAGAACCTATTGTCGTCTGGGCACATAGCGATTTATAAAATTATCTATGTATAAATAGTCGACACAAAAGATGGAACAAAAATAATACATAACTTTAACACGTGTCAAATTATTTATTTTATTCCAAAAAGAAAAGTTAACAACATGTGTCATTTCTATTTTATAAATTTAAGTAAATAGTTTTAAGAAAGGTTTATAATTAAAGGAAATTTGACAATCCTACTATATCTATTGATTGATTGTTTTTACACAATGTATAATAAATAAACAAAAATTTAGATAGACCTAATAATAGTATGACACATGTATATTATATTTTTAAAAATTAGAAATCTGAGAAAAATGGATTGAAACATTCAATTCAAAGATCTCATAACGAATATACATTACTTTTATCCTTCTAAAAAGATAAACTAAATGGATTTCAATACAAAATTCCACATTTCTTAAATAAAAGAAAATCTTTCTACAATTATAAAAGAAGAATTTTAAGAAAATTTCAAATGAATTTTAGTATTTTTTCAATTTTATGTAAAAAAAAAATCTAAAATAATAGAAGATTTAACTAAGTTTTGGTAAAAATTTACTCATCATGTAAAAGATAAAGTTTCTAAGTAGGCCAATACCATTAATACTTAAAAATAAAAAATTTAAGAAAATTGAATTAAGTCTTTCAACTTTGAAAACCCAACAGCCCAACAACTTTGAATTGCTATAATATGTAGTATATATTTGAGTAAATATAATCCATTGAAAAATTCAAGTGTACATAAATACAAATTCAGCCAAAAATTAAATTGTAATGAAGCTAGAATGTTTTGAAAAAATACTATATTTTTTAAATTTGAAATTTAGAAAGACTATTAGATTTGGTTACCATATTAATTTTTTAACATATTTATTTAAATTTTAAATATTATCTTGAATTTTCAAAATTTCTATATTAAAGAAATCGTATGTTAAAAAATATTAAATTATTAATTAAATGACTAATGAATTCATGAGATGTGTATTTTTTTATTTTTAAATTTAAAAACTTAAAAAATAAAAGAATCAACACCTTCAAATTCAATGACCTAACAATATTTTTCTATAATATATAATATATAATCAACACCTCCAAGCCCGATACACCCGCCCTGCCCCACCCCGTAATTATCTAGCCCAGAAAACCCCGAACCCGCCCCGAAATGATGTACCTGCAACGTATTTGTCTCAGTTTGATGGCATCTTCAGCAGAAGACATGGATTGTCTTTAAAAACTGGACGGTTTTCATACTCAGCACCCAATTGGAGGAGAATCTTTAGTGGAAGAAGAGTAATCAAAACTAGCAGTGGCGGAGGCGGAGGCGGTGGCGGTGACGGTGGCTGTGATTGGGTGGTGGCGGTGGAGGTTCGAGTAGTGGTCTGTGGGAGTATTACAGGGTTGGAGGCAAGCGTCCACGCACCCAAAACACGTAATGCAATATCTCATTGCTACTACTTCTGAGAGAGAGAGAGAGAGAGAGAGAGAGAGAGAGAGGATATAAAAAAAAAATTGGATGCAGATGATTGTAAACAGAGAGGTTCGGTCAAATACGTTAGAAGATGATAGCTAGAGAGAGAAAGCTAGCAGTGTCTTTTATTTCGTCTTAAAATTCTCAATCCTCTCACTAAAACTTACCAACCCCCAATACGTTTCCCTCTCTATATTCTCTAATGCAGCTGCCTTTTACTTTCTCTAAAATGTGCGGATGAATTTGATTGGTGGGTTTCTCTAAATGGCATTTGGTATGGTCGTGTTAAGTGTTAACAAGTACAATTGTGTTATTTTCGTTTGGAAGGAAACAATGTATCTGTCAAGCTTCTTTTATTCCATTTCTATGACGCATTTAATGCTCTAACAACTCCACCACCTACATCTTTTTTTTCTTTCATTTTCATCACTCAACCAATTTACTCTCTCTCTCTCTCTCTCTCAACCTCTATATTCTAAAAATCAAATGCCAGATCCAACTTTCAAAAAGGCGAAGCAACTTACAGGGAGAGACACATCTTCGGGTTAAAAACCCATTTCTACCCTCTTTCCTTCGAGTGACCTTCTCACTCCTTTCATCTCCATAATATCCAGAGATGCTAAATTGATGTTCATGGCGGACCGAACTCACTCCGATCTAAGAATTACACCCAGTTAGAAGATGATCCCAAAAGTGATATGTTGTTTAAGAAATTACCTACTTCTTCTTCAAGATCGAGCCATGGTAGCTTCTTAATCTTCAATCCCCCATCTGCTCAACTATTCCGAGAACTCCGATGAACTACTGTTCCCAAACCCAACACTAACCCGATTGGATTTTCTATTTGATCCCCAAACCCAATCCGCCCCCAACAGGCATTCGAACCCGCTCTGTTCGGGTTGGTTCGGGTCCCCCTATCATCCTAGGTGTGGAAATGCTAACGGACGTGTTTGGATCAAAGGATCGCTGCTCCATTCCCGTTCATCATAGTAATTCCTCTCCCAAACTAGCCTCACCTTGCTTAACCCCTTGCAAAACCCCTACCGTCGCGCCGTGCTTCTTTTATTTTAGTGTTTTTCTCAAACAAATCATTGATAAAGTAAGGTGACAAAAAAATCACAAGAATTATATTTTAATAAAATGTGTACATATAAAAATAAATATATATTTATAAACGAAGCTGGTTCAGGTTGGAACGAGTTTTTGCATTTTGTTTCCATACCCGCCTCGCCCCAATTATTATCATCCCATCCCTATTAGTATCATTTCATAGATGTAACTAATAGGAGCAGAGCGGGGCAAAGGCACTATATATCGGGTTATTTTGTTATCCCTACCTATGTGTGACCGTGTGAAGTAGCTAGAGGGAGCTAGAGGTAGTCTAGTGTACTTATGGATTAAATTTATGATAGCTTAAAAAAGCCTTTGAAATAAGTGACTTTTTAAAATTAACTTAAGTTTATAGCTTATGAATTTTTTAAAGAACAATCCAAACACCCCTTAGGTGAGTGATATTAGTGTATGCTTGGTTGTGAGTGAAGCTATCATTGAGAGGTATAAGTGTTGTGTATCAATAAAATTTCTTTAGGTATTTTCCAATTATTTCGTTGCGTACTCAACAATTTAATATCAGAGTTACGCACTCAAAAGTATGTTATGAAATTTGGAATTATGAGCTGAAGTGATAAGTTATACTAAACTCACGTAACCCGTTAAGACGAGAAGCGGATGCAGAAACTATAAATAGCACATACCCAATTATTTTACTTTTATTTTTATTTTTTTGGCAAGAGTTTATAATGCTTTAGAAGCACAAAATATAAATAAATAAATAAATTGCAAATGGTATACTTATTGAGGTCGATGATTTTTAAATATAGATTATTTTAAAAATAGTAGGGCTCGAAATAAATATTCAACAAATCATGACAATCCTTTATCATTTTTATCTTGTCAAAATTCCAGACAAAAAGTCAATAGTAATTAGCACAAAAAATGGTGGGTCCTTTTTTTAAATTATTAAGTAGATGGAAAACTTCTCAAACCAAACGATCATGGAGTGGATGATTACATCAATGGGGGCAAATTCCATTTATCTTGTACCAGAAGTCCAGGCACCATGAATGCTGGCCTTGTCTTTAAATCGAAGGACCATGGAATGGATGAATTGGTCAATGGCCGAATTCCATTTATCTTGTGCGAAAAGTCCAGTCAAAATTTATTATTAGAAGCTCAAGGCGAAATAACATTACTATGTATCTTCTTTTTTGAATTTTGGGATTAAAATCATACAGAATAAACTGATGATGGAGAGGATTCCAATCTTTTACCCTACTTTCAAAAATCTCTGCAGACTTTGTATCTAAGTTTCTATTTGTGAAGACTGTAAAAACCGTTTAATTATCAAATACATTGGATTGAAAAAATAAATTTTCAATATTCATGCAATGCATAATTTTGTATGAAGTGTTGGACAAAATTGGAAGAAATATACTTACGCCAAGAAAACATTTACAGCAATGTGCACACTTTTTTTTAGGAAATATTTAAGTGCCGAATATGGTTGCTGTGAGGATCAGCTAGCCTTAAAATAGCTAACTAGAGATGAATTTGATTGCATTGAGATTTAGGAGGTCTCTGAATTGAGCTTTATCGTAGTCTTTACCTGCCTCAGTCAAAGCTGGTTCTAATCTTTCCTGTTGCCTAAAGTACTCCTACTGCACTATAAGAATAAAAAGAAGAATTTGGATACAAAAATACTATTCTTTAAAAAAAAAAATTGTATAAAAATCTTATTGAAGTGATGTAGCGATAATATTTTTATAATTAAAAGTAATTATTATAATTGCATGTGCCATCCAAACAACTCCATAACAGCAGACTGATTAGTTACAAAAACGGTAAGAGAAAAAAAAATACATATTCAAGAAAAGACCATGATGACGGACAAGAAGTTTTCAATGCATGCCTGCTTGTTGGTTCAAAGAAACAAAGAGTGATCATTAAAGAGAGACATTTGTCCTGTGATCGGCTTTAGAGAGGGTGCAAAAATCACTAGTCGATTGCAAAAAGAAGAGTGGAGCTCACCAAAAAATGATTAGTTATTCTTCTCTCATATATAGCTTATATTTCAAGCATTGTAATAATTAAATTAAAAATATTACAAAAATTTTGGAAGTTCTAATCAATCCTGACAGACAATTTGTCAAACATCTTAGACGAAGTAATAGGTAATCAGCACTTTCTAGATAGAGATATAAAGAACAAACCAGGAGTGACAAAAGAGGGTTTTTTCCCAAAATAAATAATTTAGAAAAAAAAATTTCCAAAATAATCAAAGGCAAAGGGTTATTCCCAAAATAAGGTAAAACGCAATCCTAAAATATGTTTTGTACAAAGCTGCAAGGAGTCTGGCATGATTCCTAACAAAACGCAGCTCAAAATTGCGTTTTGTCAAAAAACGCACTTGCTAACTGTGTTTTTTAGCCTATAATATCACTCACGCCTCACTACTTCATATTCATCTAACTCTCTCGCCCCCTCCTATTCATCAACTCCTCTCACCCCACAACCACCCCCCCCCCCCCCCCCCCTTTTTCTCACTCCAGCCGCCCCCCACCCCCATTCCCTCTGTTTTGAGCTCCAGCTCCCCCCCATCCCTCTATTTCTCACTCTAGCAGGCTCCCCCTTCTTCTCCTCCCCTATTCTTCATCTCCAACTGCCGGTTCTTCTCCCCCCCCACTCCCTGTTCTTCCTCTTTCCCCCACTCCCTCTTTGCAAATAACTCCCTCGGCCACTCTCCTTCCCACTTTCTCTGTTATTTCTTTACATTATAATAAGGTAACAAGATCTAATGTTAAATAAATATATATTTTATAATACATTTGACAGATTACTAACTATGTATTGTTTTATTTGTAGTCATATTTGCTGCTCTGCAACTTCGAGAAAAAATTTCGTTATTTTGCAGATTAAACCAGTTAATCAATTTCATTGGTAAAATATTTTATTTATTTATGTTAGTAAGATAGCTATTATTTGTGTCGTGATTAGCGTGATTATTTATTTATATTGGTAAGATAATTTTATTTAAATATATAAAATCAAAATTAGTGTAATAGTTTAGTAAAAATAATAATGAGTAAATATTATAATATCGAAATTGTTGGTAACATAGTCATTAGTAAGATAGTTATTTTATTATTTATGTTAGTAATATAATTTCATTTAAATGTATAAAATCGAAATTGGTGTAAGAGTTTAGTAAAAATAATAATGAGTAAAAAAATTAAATTTAAAAATGTGTTGGTAATTAGTAATAAAATTGTGTTAGTAATTATTTTAGTAAAAATAGTATTGAGTAAAATAATTAAATTTAAAAATGTGTTAGTAATTAGTAAAAAAATATTATAATATCAAAATTGTTGTAAGATTTTAGTTTTTGGTAAGATATTTATTTCATTTATTGATGTTGGTAAGATAGTTTTATTTAAATGAATAAAATCAAAATTGATGTAAGAGTTTAGTAAAAAAAATAATAATGAGTTAAATAATTAAATTTAAAAAAATTTTAGTAATTATTTTAGCAAAAATAATATTGAGTAAAATAATTAAATTTAAAAATGTGTTAGTAATTAGTAATAAAATATTATAATATCAAAATTAAGTAATTATTTTAGTAAAAATAATATTGATTAAAATAATTAAATTTAAAAATGTGTTAGTAATTAGTAATAAAAAATATTATAATATCGAAATTAACTTTAAAAATGTGTTGGTAATTAGTAAAAAAAATATTACAATATCAAAATTGTTGTAAGATTTTAGTAAAATAATTAAAATTAAAAATGTGTTAATAATTAGTAATAAGATATTACGTGTTAGTAATTAGTAATAAAATATTATAATATCCAAATTAAATTTAAAAATGTGTTAATAATTAGTAAAAAAATATGATAATATCAAAATTGTTGTAAGATTTTAGTAAAATAATTAAATTTAAAAATGTGTTAGTAATTAGTAATAAAATATTATAATATCAAAATTGTTGGTATGATAGTTATTGGTAAGATATTTATTTTATTTATTGATGTTGGTAAGATAGTTTTTATTTAAATGTATAAAATCAAAATTACTGTAAGAGTTTAATAAAACTAATAATGATTTAAATAATTAAATTGAAAAATATGTTAGTGATTAGTAATAAAAATGTGTTAGTAATTATTTTAGTAAAAGTAATATTCAGTAAAATAATTAAATTTAAAAATGTGCTAGTAATTAGTGAAAATTTTGTAATATTGAAATTAAGTAATTATTTTAGTAAAAATAATATTGAGTAAAATAATTAAATTTAAAAATGTGTTAGTAATTAGTAATAAAATATTATAATATAGAAATTGTTGGTAAGATAATTATTGGTAAGATATTTATTTTATTTATTGATGTTGATAAGATAGTTTTATTTAAATGTAATATATTGAAATTGTGTAAGTGTTTTAGTTAAAATAATAATGAGTTAAATAATTAAATTTAAAAATTGTGTTATTAATTAGTAATAAAATATTATAATATCAAAATTGTTGTAAGATTTCAGTAAAATAATTAAATTTAAAAATGTGTTAGTAATTAGTAATAAAATATTATAATATCAAAATTAAATTTAAAAATGTGTTAATAATTAGTAAAAAAAATTATAATAACAAAATTGTTGTAAGATTTTAGTAAAATAATTAAATTTAAAAATGTGTTAGTAATTGGTAATAAAATATTATAATATTGAAATTGTTTGTAAGATAGTTATTGGTAAGATATTTATTTTATTTATTGATGTTGGTAAGATAGTTTTATTTAAATGTATAAAATCGAAATTGCTGTAAGAGTTTAGTAAAAATAATAATGAGTTAAATACTGAAATTTAAAAATGTGTTAGTACTTAGTAATAAAAATGTGTTAGTAATTATTTTAGTAAAAATAATATTCAGTAAAATAATTAAATTTAAAAATATGTTAGTAATTAGTAATAAAATGTAATAATATCGAAATTGTTGTAAGATTTTAGTAAAATAATTAAATTTACAAATGTGTTATAATATCAAAATTGTTGATAAGATAGTAGTAAAAGTACTAATGAGCAAAAATAATTATTAATTAGTTTAAGTAAATGTACGATGTTTTTCCTTCAAATAAATGTATGACGTGTTTGTGCAATTATATAAAAATAGGTGCAATAATTAATGAAACAATGGCCATAATGTTTTGGGGTGGAGAAATAATGAAAGATCGAGGTGAAGGGATTATATATAGCATTAAATGCCGGACATGTCGCTGTATACCCTTGCAATTGAAAATGTCTAAACTAGAAGCGATAATAATGTCTATGATTGGCAAAGATGGACAACATATAAGGCTGAAAAAATAATATACAGATTTTCATATAATAATGAAGGGGGGTCGATTAAATATAAGAAAGTTCTAATCAAAGACGATCGGACATTGAAAATTGCCTTACGGCTACCACATAAAAAGTCGTGGATGGAACGCATCAAGCTGTACATCGAAGTAAAGGATGCAGTGGTAGATGTGGACCCTACAGCGAATCAAATGTGGAGTGACATTTAGGAGTATTGAAGGATATTATCAAATGAGGGAGATACATCAACAGCATGAAATTTTTCGACAATATTCACATTGGGGTAGGATACTGTTGGCCACAGTGTGCCATATTCAGAACAATTGGACCAATATGGTAACACGATTCATTTGCAAAGCACACAGCAAAGTGGTTACCATGGTTCATTAGTTAATTGTGGCATTAGATTGAGTAGTATGTCACAACATCAGTTTACCATAGACACCGTTGGTCCTTCAGAAGGGCCTTCGATGAGACATAGTCAAGGGAGGGATCCAGTGCAACATATGGTTCAATCAGGGCGCCAATTCATTCCTATACAAATTGATTTGAATGTAAGGTCTCTGGATACACAGTTCGAAACATTAGATGAACATATAAATGTTGCTCTGATGAACGATTCCAATGACGATGTTCAACAACAACAAGAGATCCCGGCTTCGTATTTCACCACATTGCCGGAGGGATATGATGCACCTATACATGGTGGGGATCAATTTTCCCGTGGCCCCGTATGGGATATGTAAAATCCCAATTTTCAAACAAGGATATTGTTCAATGATAAGGCAACTATGAAAAATGCATGCACAATGCATCACTTGCATAACAATAAAGAGTATTCAGTTGTTAAATCAACTACGAAACTGTTTACAGCGAAGTGTGCACACGACTGCCCTTGGATGCTTCGTGCGTCCACCAAAAGATATAGAATACGGGAGGTTACGTAATACAATGGGCCTTATAGTTGTTTGTACAGGATGCCAAATATGGGTCGTCGTAACCTAGACGCAAACTTCATTGCAGATGTTATCATTGCAATGAGTTTAACTTTGATTCAGACTTTATCACAATAACTGATTACTTTGTCATATAAGAAATTCATATAATGTACTAAAACTGTGTTGTTTTTCTATAGAAAGATCCTGATTGGAAGATTACGTCCACAATGGAAGATGTGAAAATACATTATCACCATTCCGTGTCATACAAAAAAGCATGGATGATAAGAACAAAAGCCATAGAGATGGTATTTGGCAATTGGAAACAGTCGTTTGTAAAAATTTCCAGATATTTGTTGGCATTGTAGTCAAGAAACCCTAGAATAATCCAAATTTTAGAGTCCTTCAATGAAGATGTTCGTGACATGGTCGTGTTTGATCAAGTATTTTGGGCATTTGGCCCATGTATTAGTTCAAGCACAGTTTGCCGGTTATATCGATTGATGGCATCCACCTGTATAGAACATAGAAGGGTGTCATGCTTATCACTATGGGGGTCAATGCCAGGGGTAGAAATTATCCCTTGGCATTTTCCATTGTCGAGGTTGAGGACATACATAATTGGTCGTGGTTTATCAACTTGGTATGACACGTCGTTGTCCCTGGTAAGGAACGCGTCACCATACTATTGGAATGTCATGCGGGCTTACTAAATGCCATTGATCGAATATGGGAACATCCAAGTGATGATCAACCCCCTAGTTTTCACAGTTATTGCCTTCGACACTTTCGCAGTAACTACCACAAGAACTATAATATGATAAAGATCAAGGATTTGGTGTGAACTGCTAGCACAGCTCGTCAATTGCGAAAGTTCAACACTATAATGGAAAGAATTAAGAAGAGATGTGAACCTTGTTATAATAAACTAACGGGGGAGGATATTACTAAGTGGACACTTGCTCACGATGGCAGCTTTCGTTGGGGGATCACATCAACTAATAACTCTGAGAGCTACAATAGTGCGATAGTAGGCGTATGTAACTTGCCCATCACTGCATCTGTGCAGGTCACTTACTACTGTCTTGTTAAAAGTTTTGTTACACAACGTGGTTAGATACAATGTGACGTGAGGAATGGCCATGCATACGCATTAGAAGTGCATGAAATATTTCAGAAGTGGAGCAAAAAAGCAGTCGATCATACTGTCACAGTTTGTAATTGGTAATATATGTTTATATCGTTATCATCATTAAATTTCTATTTCAATGGTGTTCAACTAAATGTATGACAAAATAAATCTTGTTGTACAGGGACACCGTGTAAGTCAATCTGCTGATCGGCAGGAGGGGGACTAAAGGTGGTCATCTACATGCCGTGCAACTTATCTCGCCTAACTGTACATGCGAAAAATGGGTTATATATCACCTCCCTTGCTCCCACATGCTTGATGCTGCTACTGCAACTGCTAGAAAGCAACCTTGGTTTTTATTTGACCCTTACTATACTATAGAAGCGTATGCCGATGTGTACAGGATTCCGTTTGCACCAATGTTAATGGAGGATTACTGACCTTCTTATGAAGGGCATATTATCCTCCCAAACCCCCTTTGCAAACGTGTAGCCTAAAAAGGCTGTCCACAACATAGTAGAATTCGTAACAAAATGGACAAATCGAGCCAAAAACAAACATTCAAGTGTAGTTTATGCAACGAGACTAGTCATAACAGACGTCGATGTCCAAATAGGAGACGGGAACATTAGGGAATAGTACATGTTGTAATCCGTTTGTATTTTACTATGGATAGTTAATGTGCAAACTTGTCATTCTAACTAAAAGTGCAAACCAATTATTTCATGCATGTTACATGACTACGAATCACTTTATGCAAACCAATAATGGATTGTAGTATATAAGACCCTCTGTGTGACTATCTCCATCTGTAATAAAGAAGATATTAATAAAGGAGAAAAAGAAAATAAAACACAACCGACTCGATTGCATATACCTCACAACCCACTCCATTACTCTAACAGAGTTTGAATATGAAAATGAACTAATGGTCACAGTCTTTTACCACCTTTGAAAATGATTAGGCTGTTGTTGATGAAAAGGATTCAATTAAGGAAGGACTTGATAAGAAAGCATAAAGGCAAAATATGTCCTAAAGTTCAAAAAAAGTTAGAGATGTTGAAGTTAGAATCTGGGGGCTGTAATCTAATATGGTCTGGAAGTCCTAAGTTTGAAGTTCATTGTTCAGATGGGGAGCAGTGGGTAGTTGACTTGGATGACTATTCTTGCTCCTGTAAAAAGTGGGATTTGAAAGGCATACCATGTGCTCATGGTGTGGCTGCATTATTTTTCAAAGGTGAGATGCCAAAGGATTATGTAAGTGAGTGCTATTAGACATCTACAAACCTAAAGATTTATGAGCACATCATCCTTCCCATTAATGGTCCTTCAATGTGGTTTACAACTAGATTTCAGCCACCACTGCCACCTATCTTCCACAAACAATTAGGGAAGCCTAAAAAAGCTAGAAGGAGAGATGCAAATGAACCTCCCAACCCCAACAAGTTTAGGAGGTAGAACACTTCAATCAGGTGTGGTAAATGTGGAAGTTTGGGGCATAATTCTAGAAGTTGCAAGAATGCAACCAATCTGAAGTATCAAAAGAAACACCCCCCAAGATGGAAGAACAAGACCAGAGGGCAAGCTAGTCCAAGGGAAGAAAATTCAGTAGCTCTGAGGGAAGCAAATTCAACAGCAATAAGGCCAACAAGTTCAGAAGCCCCAAGGCTCAAGGCAGCAACAAGTTCAGGACCCCTAAGGCCAAGTGTAGTAACAAGTTTAGGACACCCAACTCTATCAGTATCACAACCAGCAACAAGTTCAAGACCTACACCAGGTTCATTTACTTGGAGAGGGAGGAAAGTAGTTCTAATATCTTCCTTGCAAGTAGCAGCTGCTTCTACAAAGAAAGGATTCAAGAATTAGAATTTTAAGATGATGTTGACACATAGGCCGCATTTTGCTTACTTTATGTGAAGTGATTGATGAATTATGAACATAGAAATGTAACTTTCGTATGGCATTTGCTTTCAAAATGATGTTGACACATGGGCCTTATTTTGCTTATTTTATGTGAAGTGGTCGATGAATTATGAATATGGAAATGTAACTTTAGTATGGCATTTGCTTTCAAAATGATGTTGACACATGTGCCTTATTTTGCTTACTTTATATGCAATGGTTGATGAATTATGAACATGAAAATGTAACTTTGGATTTGCTTTCAAAATGATGTTGACACATGGGGCTCATTTTGCTTACTTTATCTGAAGTGGTTGATGAATTATGATGTTGACACAATGTCTTTGCATTGCATTCGGATAGCAATGAAATATGGTCACTTTTGAGTTTGCATGAATACACTACAGAGAAACATGCCAACTATTGCTATTGCTAATGGGGTTAATACAAAAGGTTAGATTTCACAGTCCCATACTTGCAATCATAAGAAATTATAGTAAGTTCCATAAGGAATTACAATCGTACAACCTATCAATACTCCACCTACTTCAAGCATAACAGCTTCATCTTAGACTTTACAATCCAACTTGACTTGACAAAGTACCACCCCATTATAACAACCAACACCCAAGACACAACTACACATGCCCACATAATTTTTTCTTTCCTTCTGCTGCTCATCAGTTTGTTCTCCAGCTTTGTCATTTTCCTGAAGAGCCCTGGTATGACTTGCTTCGAGCGGTGGCACATTGGAGGGTCATATGAAACAAAGAACCCACACCTTCCTTATTGATGTAAAATAACCTATATACATTAGCAAATTAAAGATATAATTTTTTTTCTTCATTTAGACATTTACACAAACACATTGTAGGCTTACTCTATATTTTTCACATCCTGCAAATCTTCGTCCAGGGTTCTTAGATGTCCATGAAATCCTCATCTGACTTGGTCTCCCACAGTTGCAAAGCCTTCCCTCCATTCTTCCTTTCTTCCTTCTTGCTTTTCCTTTTTCTTTCTTCCTTCTTATCTTCAATGTTTATGTCTTCGCTGCATTTTCCTTATGTAGACATTGAGGACCTATTGAATGGCATATGAAGGTGACTTACCCAAACTTGCTTTGGGAGGGAAATGGGGTGAGTTACCCGTAATGACTCTCATTATATCTCACGTGGAGTGCACGTGGGTTATTGCCGTCAAGAAAATAGACGGCATCTACCAGGAGGGCCACATTAAAGCATGACCTAAACTGTAAGGTGTTGACTGCCTAAATTAAAAGTACAGGGGGCAAAGTGGGACAGGAGGTATATTGTAAGGGTGAAAAGTGAATTTAACCCTTTTTTTTTTCTAGTAGGGCATAGCTCTCTTGATAGAATCATCGTTGCACTGCCATGTAGGTGAGAAGATCTTGAAGATACTTGAAAAAACGGAGATCTTCAAATTCCTTAAAGAAATGGAGATCTTCTCTTTTTGGGAGAACAAGGTCATACACACAGCCTGACACCCTGCCAAGTATTCATTGTACGTCAAAGACTTTTTGCCAAGTCTACATCGTAGAGGGTATCACTTGTCAAGACCTTCTTGGGGAGTGCACCGCACTAGAGCGAGGTGAGAGCCCGCGTGAGAGCAGGGTGTACTGGAAATATTTTTGTCTGAGAGAATAGAGTCCGCTAGAGCAGGGTGGAGTCCGCCTGACAGCGGGGTGCATTGGAAGGTCTTTTTGGCTAAGGGAATGAAGTTCGCTAAAGCAGAGTTGGAGGTCCGCTAGAGCGGGGTGGAGTCCGCTTGACAGCGGGGTGCACTGGAAGGTCTTTTTGGCTGAGGGAATGAAGTTCGCTAAAACGAAGGTCCGCTAGAGCGGTGCTGCGGGGGCTTAAAAAATGGGCAACTCCTTGTTGTCTTTTTCTTTGTTTCCTTGACTTTGGAAGTTGGTTTGGAGTTTGTTTTGAGCATAATTACATACACTAAGAAACACTCAAACTCACTTAGCTCATCTAAATGTTAGAACTCTAAATGTTATACATAGATCCCTTATTTGTTAGAACTCTAAATGTTATAAATAGATCCCGTGCATAACATGGGTTAACGCTAGTGTGGGGAAATAACCCCCGGCCCAACCCAATGGGTGAGGCCCAATCTATTCGAATTAAAGTTGGGGCTGCCTGGGGGCCCAAATCAGTTATGAGGGAAGGCCAACCCAAACTGCCGACCTCCTCCCAGCGTAGCCCAGACAGCGAACGGTTTGCCCAAACCACTAGCGGTCTTTGAGCATTAAATGCGGAGTTGACTTGCATTAAATGCACGAGCGGCTGCCCACACAAATGTCAACGTGCACGTCTGGTCAGCCGGAATCCCCCACGACGGTGCGCCAGACCCTGCAGGTAGCCAGGCGGCGTCAATGATGATGCCTAACCAGTAGGCTATGAGAGCCTGCTGATAGGCCAAGACAAAAGACACTCCCTGAAGGACTCTATAAAGACCCGAGGAATCGAGAGCCAGGTATGGAGAGTTAACCTTTGACATACACAACTTTCATTCATCCCTCTCGATTAAGCTTGCTAACTTAATCTTCGGAGTGTGATCGGCCCACCTAGGGTCGACCCATTCTAACCCCTTTGTCTTGCAGGAAGAAGTTTGGACTCATCCACTTGGGGCTTGAGAGCTCGGCCCAGCCTTCCCGAGAAATCCCACTTACAATTGGCGCCGTCTGTGGGAAGGCTTAGAAAAACCACGAGTCTAAACGACCGGAGATATAGGAAAGAAAACTACGACTGGAGAGGTTTCGGAGCCTCCTCCAGTAAAAACCAGACCAGTTCGGTGCACTGCCAATCTACACCAGTAGATCGGCAAAGGAGAATACTGAGGTCAGAGATACGAACGCCCGCTGAAAGCCACCAGGAGACACAAGAGGAAATGCGAAGGGATACGGGCTATGTCAGGGACAGAAACTTTCGCAGGAACCATCCTCGGAATCTGGCCCCGTCACCCTCCAGTGGGCGGGTCCCAAGCGAGGATACGCTCTGTGTAGCAGAAAGGGAAATTCGGCGGCGCGGAGAAGAGATAGCCTACCTCACCTCACAGGTGCGGGCAATGAAGGAGGCATTCTCTGTAAGGAATGGGCGTAGGAGAGATGGGACCCCAGATCGGGAGCAGGTTGTTGGCGCCAGGGACGAACCAGCACCACCGGTAGGAGGAAGTTACACCCCTAGTACCGCGCGTTGCGTCAACAGGCACACGGGTCGGCGACGGGATAGGAGCAAAACCCCGCCGCACGACAGTCCAGCGGAGGGAGATCGGCGGAAGGAAGACTGGGAAAAGTGGTACAATGAAAAGCAGGAGGATAGAAGGCAGCAAACTAAGGAGCGCACAGCCCATGACCTGATGAGAAAGGCCCTTGACCAGATTGCATCCAGGCCATTCACTGAGGAGATTGAATCCCATCCAATTCCTCGAAAATTCACCCCACCAAAGTTCACCCTTTATGACGGGAAGTCCGACCCAATTAACCATGTTCGGCATTACAAACAGCTCATGGTGGTGTGGTGCAGTGACCAGATGCTGATGTGTCGAATCTTCCCCTCCAGCTTGGGAAGTGTGGCGTTACGGTGGTTCGACAAATTGCCACTTAAATCCGTTTCTAACTGGAGGCAACTAGCCAAACTTTTCACAGCCCGTTTCATAGCAAATAGCCTACAGCCGAAGGAGGTTGATTTCTTGCTGACATTGTGAAAAGAGGAAGGAGAAGGATTACTAGCATACGCTCGACGCTACTGGGAAGCTTATAACGAGATTGACGAGTGCAACGAGCAGTTAGCTGTAACTCAGTTCAAGATCGGCCTTCCCAGGGAGCATCGCTTACGACAATCCCTAATGAAGAAACCAGCCCTCACCATACAGGAACTAATGCTGAGGTTCGAGCGCTATGCGCGGCTAGACGAGGACGTACCCCAGGGGGAGACAACCAAGGTCGGCGCTGCAGCCGAAAAGACAAATAAGAAGGATGCCAAGAAGCCCCGATCAGAAGACATCGGCCGAGGAAAAAGAGTGACTGATGGGGTCTACACAGTCTTTAAAGACCCCATCTATAAAATATTGCCCCAGATCCGCGATAAGCCCTTCTTCAAGTGACCACCAAAGCTGGGGGGAGATCCAACAACTAGGGACCAGAAGAGGTTCTGTTCCTACCACCGTGAGAAGGGGCACAAGACAGAGCATTGTCGGCATCTAAAATCCCATTTGGAAGACTTAGCCAAAGCAGGCCACCTCGACCAATTCATTGATCAGGAGAAGACTAAAGTTGAAGCCGAGCAACCACGAATGCAGGAAGCAGCCCAGAAGGAACCAGAAGTAAGGCCGGTTCGGATAATCAACGTGCTGCACGATTCGGCCGAATCAGGAACCATCGACCCACATAAGTACCGAGCCGAGATGCAGAAGGCTGCACACCTGAGGGAAGTGATGCAGATACAGCCACCCAGCAAGAAAGCCAAGGTCGGCAATTCCCATGCGTCCATCTCCTTCACCGACGAGGATCTCGCTGGGGTACAGATCCCTCATAATGATGCCTTGGTTGTTACGCTAAGAATGGCGGACTGTGACATTAGAAGATTGCTCATCGACCAAGGGAGTTCATCTGAAGTTATGTACTACAGCTTGTTCAAACAATTAGGGCTCGAGGAGTCCGACCTCCAACCGTCGCTTAACCCGTTGGTCGGTTTCAGCTCGGACCCAGTCTGGCCCATGGGTAAAGTGACGATTCCTGTAACGGCCGGAGGGATCACATTACAAATCGAATTCCTGGTGGTTAACATACCATCCCCCCTATAATGCCATCGTGGGACGAACCTGGTTGCACCTCATGAAGGCCGTTCCCTCCACATACCATCAGCTGCTTCGGTTTCCGGACCCAGCAGGAGTTGGCGAGGTAAGGGGAGACCAGGTGACTGCCAAACGGTGTTTTCTAACAGCATGTGCGACCAAGACAAAATCTGAGAAAGTGCAGATGATGGAGCTGCATGAAGACACCCCCACCATTGATGATGTGGGACAGACGCTTGAGAATAAAGTTGTGGAGGACCTGAAGAAGATATACATAGATCGGCATGGGGAAAAATACGTCGTCATCGACACCTCTTTGTCTAAGCAAGAGGAAAAATCCCTCATTGAGTTACTGACAGACTTCCTGGAAGTATTCGCCTGGACCCCTTATGACATGCCTGGGATCGGCGCCGACGTCGCCTGTCATCGCCTTAATGTTAACCCAAATTGCCGACCTGTTATCCAAAAGGGGAGAAGGGCTGCTACCCAGCATGTGGACGTGATTCCACTCTAAAAGTGTAATCTTTGTCCCCTAATGAAGTGTTAGATAGCCCCTATATGGGTATTATTATGGATTTTTAGCAATAAATTGATCTAAACTGTTTTTATATTTATATTGCAGGTTTTTGGTGTTAAATTGGTGGAAAAAGGGGGGGCTTAAAGGAGAGATGACCGTCCTGACGGTCCGTTCGGACGGATACATTACCGTTCGCACGGGAAAGTGACCGTTCGGACGGAATGTTCAGACGGGCGAATCACCGTTCGGACGGTGCGACGGAAATTGCCGTTCCAGAGTCTATGTTTCCCGTCCAAAGTCGTTCCAGAGGCGTTATTTTCCGTCCAAAGCCGTTCCAGAGTCGTCATTTTCCGTTCGAAGAATTACAGAGCCGAATTTCCTCGTTCGAATACCGTCCGAACGGTGAAATAACCGTCCGAACGGTTAGGGCACCGTCTGGACAGTCCGTCCGGACTCATATCGGACGCACTTAAGACGCACTTCGGACGGTGAACGCAGATTTGCCCTACAACCCAGCAGTCGAGGAAAAGAAGGCAGATCAGATTTTAGGTTTTGGGAGCTGCGGGTAGAGAAGAGAAAATAGGGTAAAGTCTTGTATTTTGCTTAGATTCAATCTACTTTGTTGTATTTAGGGCTTTTGGAGGTATTTAGATAGGTTTCTTGGGTTGATTTAATGTAAAATCTCATATTCTCTACATTTCAATATATATACCCTTTTGAGTTAAAATCAAGATGTGGTTTCTACACTTTGGAAAGCTTTCAACCATGGATTCTTCAAGCTAAACTCATATTTTGGGAGCAAATGTGAAGATCTACCAAGAAATGGATGGAAAATGAAATGGGAGTTCTTGAATCTCATTGAATATCTTGTTTACGTATTTTTCTCTAATTATGTTGGAATTAATTTGTGTAGAAATCTTAGATCTATAATCATAGTTAATAACATGTGATTTATTTCCTAAGAACCCATAAATTAGAAAAAAAAACTTAATTCCAAAATAATTAGAGAGCCCTAAGATTTCAAAGCTAAATCTTCCGAATCAAGGGCCTTTGGACGGTTCTTGATTCGAGTTAACCGAAACTCCCCATTTCAAATTCCATGCTAGAATTGGTAGATTGGAACATTTGAACCCAAACCCCCTTCTCTAATCAAGTTAAATCTCTTTTCGTGTTCATTTAGAATTTCAGTTAACTTACGAGTTGAGTTAGTATTAAGTGTGGTTGTTGTAGTAGAATTTACTCAATTGTCAATTCACTTTAGCTAGAAGTAAGTTGTAGGTTTAAATTTCAATTTTAATTGCTTGCCTAGTTGTTAGTAAATCAAACCCTCAAACACCAAAACATTTTCGGTCAAAATTTTAGCTAGCATAGCAATTGATTTCACTCTCAGTTTGTGGTTGCAATCTGAACATATTTCAAAAGTCTAATCGTTCCTATTGCTAAATTTGCACAGGTCTCTTAGGAGAACACGATAGTGGGAGTACCCCACTTAAACTACAAGCACCCCCATCACGGTGAGCGTGGAAGGGACGAGTCAAGTTTTGGCGCCGTTGCCGGGGACTTGAAGGAATGAGCAAAGGGCGAAAAGAAAAAAAAAAATTTGCAAATCGTAAAACCAAGGTGGGAATTGATCACCCACCTACGAGGGAAGCATCTACGGCTTCGGGCCTAGGTAATTTCTTCAAACTCTCAATGTGGATACCATGTTAGGATTTTTCTTTCTTTCTTTTTAATAGTTTTCCTTTGGTTGAATAATTAGTAGCATTGCATATTGCTAGGAGCATTAGAGGAGTTAGGTTAGTGTGTGCTTTATTTGCTAATCGGTGGTATTCTAGCACGTGGAGTGGGAGATTGGAGTTGAAAAGCCGTTGTCCGGTAAAGAGAAAAAGCCGTTGTCCGGCATATATATATTGTTTGTGTATGATGTGTTGACTAGGTTTGAGGCATACCATTTGTGCATTGCATTTGCATGTCCTATTGGGCACGTATTGACAATAGACGCCTCTTACGAGTTGACCCACCATCACCGGCTAGCACCTTCTCCCGGAATTCCATTAGTGGTCGACCTAGGTGCACCTCCTATGGATGATCAAAACCCCGCAGCTAGGCTACCTAATGATGGTCCACCCAATCCAAATATCTTGCCGAACCCACCGATGGGTGGATTGCCACAACACCCTCCTTTACATCCGGCCCATGGTTTAGGGGGTGAGAACACGGAGAATGCGAGCAACCATGGTGACATGGGGGCTCCCCAATTCCGAATGAGGGATTTCTTAAACCCACCGCGGCAAGCACCAAGTTCTTGCCTTGTTATTCCACCCCACTATGCCGCTTTGAATATAAGGCCGGGCATGATGCAATTGCTTCCTCAATTCCACGGAGTTGATTCAGAAAGGCCTTATGCCTTCATCAAGGAATTTGAGGATGCATGCTCATTAGTAATGGACAACTCGTGTCCACGGGAAATCTTTTTTCTTAAAATCTTTCCATTTTGTTTAAAGGATACTGCCAAGACGTGGTTCAATTCATTGAGACCACTTTCCATCCATTCTTGGCAAACTCTTCAAGGAGAGTTTTTGAAAAAAATTTTCCCGGAAAATAGAACGGAGGCGCTTAGACGCCAAATCTCACAATTCTCTCCAATGTTGGGAGAATCATTTTTTCAGTGTTGGGAGCGGTTTAAAGAGCTCTTAGTTTCTTGTCCACACCATGGCTTTGCCGAATGGCATATTATCAACATTTTCTACTCCCCGTTAACGCCCCAACTCAAGCAATTCGTTGAGACTATGTGCGCGGAAACATTTATGGATAAGCAACCTCATGAAGCTTATGCATATTTTGATTACCTAGCTAATTTGGCTTGCGATTGGGCCACTACCGGGACCCAAAATCCCGAAGGTAGACCAAACACGCAAGGGGCGAAATATCAATTGAAAGAAGTTGATGATATGAATGCTAGGCTCGCTACAATGGCGAGAAAATTAGAGGCTCTAGAATTTAAGAATGTGAGTTCGGTGGGGAGTGAAGACTCTAAGGGAATTTGTTGTGCGGTTTGTGAGACCAAAGAGCATGACACCACGTCATGCCCGGTTATCCCGGGGATTAAGGAAGCCTTGCATGGCCAAGCCAATGCTGTTGGGCAATACAATCGAGGTGGGGGAAACCCCTATTCCAATACTTATAACCCGGGATGGAGGGATCATCCTAACTTTGGATGGCGCAATGAGGGGACTTCAAATCCCCAAGCTTATCAAGGAGGGTATAACAACTCTCAATCTTATCAAGCCCCTCCTACACAATCGCACCCACAACATTACCAACCTCCACCGGTCACATCATTTCCTACCCAACCCAAACCATTCCAACCTCCACCTCAAGCTCAATCCAACACATACATCCCCCCACATCGAAAGCCGTTGGAGGACACTCTCCAACAATTCATCCAAGCCCAAGGGGGGGTAAACTCACGGGTTGACAAAACTTTAAATGACATCAAGAGTCAATTGACTCTCCTTACTCAAGCGTTGACCCTTATTGAGAAGGGTAAATTGCCTGCACAACCTCAACCGAATCCGTCTAGGCAGGTCCATTCCACCGAAACCTTGGCCCAACCATCAACTAATCATGAGAATGTTTCGGCCATTATCACTTTGAGGAGTGGTAAAGTCATTGACAAGACTATTTTTCCTAGGGACCCTAAGGGTAGGGTAAAAGAGTCTAAGGTAGATGAGGGGTCGGGTGACCATGAGGAAGAGTCTAGAAGAGAAAAAAGGGTTGAGAGAGGACCAAGTGAGAAGGAGGAGGGGAGTGAGAAAGAAAAAGATGAGAGAAAAGAGAAAGAGGAAGGGGATTGTGAGAAGGAAGAGCCAAGTGGGTCCATGCCCAATGTTGAGGAAGTTTTGAGAGAGGAACGTGAGATCTTGGCTCACGCTCCATTTCCTCACCGGTTAGTTAAACCCAAGAACCAACTAAGTTCGGAGATTTATGAGACTTTCAAGCAAGTCAAAATAAATCTACCACTCCTTGAAGCCATTAAACAAGTTCCCTCTTATGCTAAATTTCTTAAGGATTTATGTACTGTTAAGAGGAGATTAAATGTGAGGGAGAACGCCTTTCTTGCTAAAGATGTCCATTCCGTTGTCCAAGTCAAAACCCCACCAAAGTACAAAGATCCCGGTTGTCCTACCGTGACATGTGTCATCGGAGACCATAAGATAGAGGGGTGCCTTCTAGATTTGGGGTCGAGTGTAAATCTTTTGCCTTACTCAGTGTACGAGCAATTGGGGCTCGGTGAATTGAAACCTACAAGGATTACACTCCAGTTGGCGGACCGATCGATCAAAGCCCCTCGGGGAATAGTTGAGGATGTCTTAGTGAAAGTTGATAAGTTTTATTATCCGGCCGATTTTGTGGTGTTAGATACTCACCCGGTTGTAGATCCCCATGCCCGGAACCACATTCCTATCATTTTGGGGCGACCCTTCTTAGCCACGTGTGACGCCATCATCCATGTGAGAGGGGGTCTTTTAAAATTGTCCTTTGGGAACATGTCCGTTGAACTTAGCATGTTTAACGCGGGAAAACAACCGGGGGATCTAGTGGACATCCGGGAGGTGAATCTTATTGACTCGATAGTGCAAGAGCACTTCGAAAGGCAAATGGTAGAAGACCCTTTGGAGAGAATGTTGACTTTGAGTGAGGGTTTAGAGTGCTTGGGAGATGAGGAAGAGGGGGATGCTTTTAATGAGGGTAGTGGTTTAGAGGTGTGTCCTATCATGGCGGTGGGTCAATGGACCCCCACTTTTGAACTTTTGACCCCTAACCCTACAAAGCCCCAACCATCCGAACTAGAGGCTCCTACGCCCGATAGGAAGCCTTTGCCTTCTACCCTTAAATATGTGTTTTTGGGTAAAGGTGAATCTTATCCCGTAGTGATATCTTCATCACTTACGGAGGCTCAAGAAAGGAGCTTGTTGGAGGTGCTCAAAAAGCATCGAAAAGCCATAGGTTGGACAATTGCCGATTTGCACGGCATTAGCCTGCTAGTATGCACTCATCGCATATATTTTGAGGAAGGGGCTAAACCGGTGCGCCGAATGCAACGACGATTGAACCCAACTATGAAGGAAGTGGTGCGGGGTGAGGTGCAAAAACTTCTTGATGCGGGTATTATATACCCAATTGCCGACTCTAAATGGGTGAGTCCCACCCAAGTTGTTCCCAAAAAGTCCGGAGTGATGGTAGTTGAAAATGCAAATAATGAATTGATACCTACCCGCATTCAAACCGGGTGGCGTATGTGTATAGACTACCGTCGTTTGAATGCCGTAACTACCAAGGATCATTTTCCCCTTCCCTTCCTTGACCAAGTCTTGGAGCGGGTAGCGGGACGAGCCTACTATTGTTTCCTTGATGGTTACTCCGGATATAATCAATTGGCAATCGCCATGGAAGACCAAGCTAAAACCACATTTACATGCCCCTTTGGCACATTTGCTTACAAGCGAATGCCCTTTGGGTTATGCAATGCTCCCGCCACTTTTCAGAGATATATGATAAGTATTTTTAGTGATATGGTGGAGCGAATTTTAGAGGTCTTTATGGATGATTTTTCTGTTTATGGGGACAACTTTGCTCAATGTCTTCAAAACTTAGAGTCGGTACTAAACCGTTGTGAGGAGAGCAATCTTGTGTTGAATTGGGAGAAGTGTCACTTTATGGTGACGCATGGTATAGTCTTAGGCCACATCATCTCCGGAAGGGGCATTGAGGTAGATCCCGCTAAGGTCGAGCTTATTCATAAGCTACCCTCCCCTAGGAACGTGAGAGATGTGAGATCTTTTCTTGGACATGCGGGTTTTTACCGGCGCTTCATTCAATCCTTTAGTTCCATTTCTAGGCCCTTATGTGCCCTCTTGGCAAAAGACGTTCCATTTGAGTGGACTCCGTCTTGTCAGCTAGCTTTTGATAAGTTGAAAAAACATTTGACTACGGCTCCCATAATCCGGCCTCCGGATTGGAGCCTACCCTTTGAATTAATGTGTGATGCTAGCGACTTTGCTGTGGGGGCCGTTTTGGGCCAACGAAATCAGAGGAAACCTCATGTGCTCCACTATGCGAGCAAAACTTTGAATGAAGCCCAAATAAATTATACCACCACCGAAAAAGAACTTTTGGCTATTGTGTTTGCTTTGGACAAGTTCCGCTCCTATTTAGTGGGGTCTCATGTGATTGTTTTCACCGATCACGCTGCACTCAAATACCTCTTGTCCAAACAAAACGCAAAGCCTCGATTAATTAGGTGGATTCTCCTTCTTCAAGAGTTTGATCTTGAGATTAGGGATAAAAAGGGGGTGGAAAACGTTGTCGCGGATCATTTGTCTCGCCTCCCTTTTGAGCACCCTACCAAAGATGACTCTCCTATTTGTGAGACCTTCCCCGACGAGCAACTCATGTTTTGCAACGCCGTGAATCAAGCACTAACTCCTTGGTACGCCGATGTGGCCAACTATTTGGCCACAAAGGCCATTCCTTCTCATTGGTCCACATTGGACAAGAGGCGATTCTTTAGGCTAGTAAGACAATTCTTTTGGGACGAGCCGTATTTGTTCAAATATTGCTCGGATCAGGTTGTACGGCGATGTGTGCCGAATGAGGAGTTTGAAAGTGTGATAAAATTTTGCCATTCTCATGCATGTGGGGGCCATTTCTCTTCAAAGAAAACAGTGGCAAAGATTTTGCAAAGTGGATTGTATTTGCCAACTATGTTTAAGGATGTACATTCATTTTGTGTGGCGTGTGATAGATGTCAAAGGCTTGGAAGCCTTTCTAGGAAACACATGATGCCCCTCACCCTTATCCTTGTTTTGGAGGTTTTTGATTGTTGGGGCATAGACTTCATGGGCCCATTTCCTAGTTCTTTTGGGTATCTTTATATCTTAGTGGCTATAGATTATGTTTCCAAATGGGTTGAGGCAATACCGGCATGAACCAATGACCACCAAGTTGTGGTCAAATTTTTCAAAGAATACATTTTTTCCCGGTTCGGTATGCCTCGGGCCATCATCAGTGATGGTGGTTCTCATTTCTGTAATAAGCCCTTAGGGATACTTATGAGAAAGTACGGCATTATTCACAAGGTCGGTTTGCCATATCATCCCCAAACACAAGGCCAAGTCGAATTAGCCAACCGTGAAATCAAGACAATCTTGGAAAAGACGGTCAATCCGTCTCGAAAGGATTGGTCTTTGCGCTTAATTGATGCATTGTGGGCCTATCGAACGGCCTACAAAACCATTCTAGGTGCCTCCTCGTACCGTCTTGTGTATGGAAAAGCATGTCACCTCCCGGTTGAGGTTGAACATAAGGCATATTGGGCTATTCGGCAATATAATGAGGGGTTAGGCGAAACCGGCGACCACCGGAAGCTCCAATTGAATGAGTTAGATGAAATAAGAAATGATGCGTATGAAAATGCCAAAATTTCAAAGGCTAAAATGAAAGTCCGTCATGACCAACATATTCATCGCAAATCTTTTCATGTTGGTCAAAAAGTTCTTCTCTATAATTCCCGGTTGCATCTCTTTCCGGGAAAGTTAAGGAGTAAATGGTCCGGCCCCTACCAAATTAGGGAAATTTTTCCCTATGGTGCTATTGAGGTGCAAAATCTTAATAATGGCACACCTTTCAAGGTCAATGGGCAAAGGTTAAAGCCTTATTTTGAGCCTTTCCGCGGCGAGGTAGATTGTGTGAATCTCATTGATCCATCAATCTTGGCTTGATGATTGTCCCCTATGTGCCCCCGCCCTCCCGTGTTGCTATCCCGTTCTCTTTCGCGTTACAGTTGCCTTGAGGACAATGCAATCTCTTAAGTGGGGGGTGGGGCGAGCTTGTTTTTGCGCTCGGTTTTTGTGTAAAATTGTTTAGGTTGTTTTGTTTTATTTTACTTCTTTTGTAGTTTTTTGTTGTTAATTTAATTTTTGTATATTCTGTTGAGTTTCCTAGGTTTTTGCAGTGTATAAATCGAAGTTTTGGGTTTATTCGTTCGGATGGTGCGTCCGAACGATTATTTTTACCGTCCGGACGTGAATTCGGACGGCCGTGGTGTTATAATTTCCCGTTCAGACGGTATGCAGACAGGCGTTAATCGTACCGTCCGGACGCATTTTTGACCGTTCGGACGGTTTTACCGTTTGGACGGTGCGTCCGGACGGTATCCGGACGCGCGTCGAACGCTTGGCGTCCCCTATAAATAGGCAGCGTCCGTATTGAGTTCAGACTCACTACAGACGCTATACGGGGAGTTTTTGAGTGTTTTGAGAGTTCCTGGACGATAGCGGAGCCCTGCCGGAGCCCGAGCACGTGCCATTGGCTCCTCCACCCTTTGTTTCACGCTTCCCTAGGTATTCCTGCATCATTCCTCGCTTACTTTATTCTTTACCTAGGTTACTTTAAAGGGTCTTTTGATAGTCATGGCAGGCAGAGGGGCCCCCAGTGCCCTTTTGGCTGGCGCAGCCGAGGCTAAGCCAGCCCCAGCCTTTGATGTCACACGTTTTGTGTCTGAGGATGCATTTAAGGCATTCTCCCAAACTTGGATGAGGCGAGGCGTAGTGATTGAGCGCTAGATGGACCTAGAGCAGTTTAGGGGTCCTGGTTTTTTGTGGGCTAAGGCCTTTGAGGCCCGGGGTTGGGTCCCCCTCACTACCTTCGTGGGAGATGCCATTTTTGTCTTGCTCGCCGAGTTTATGGCGAACGTTACAGCTTGTTGTGTTACCCCAGGACACGAGCAGATCACGTCCTGGGTTAGGGGGTTTGACATTGGGATCACCCCCACCACTTTTGCAGAGGTGTATGGGCTGCCTAGGGTGGCAGACCCTCAGTATAGTTTCCCATCTAGGGGGGCTCCGGATGACTTCAGAGTCGTTTCCGACGAGGTTTGCCTCCCTGGCTTTGATTGGGGTTTGCGTCGGCAGGTGGCGGTTAGCTCATTGCTTCCGATCTACGCCCCCTTGTATATTTTTTGTTGCCGGTCCGTCTACCCCATTGCTAGGCATTCCGAGGTTAAGAGGAGTAGGGCTAGTCTTTTGTGGGCTATTAGGGCGGGTAGGTCCATAGATCTTCCGTTATTTCAGTTTAGAGCTCTTGCAGAGGAGATTACGCGCCAGCGTGCTCAGGGATCTATCCCTTTCGCTGCCCTTTTGACGCGAGTGATCGAGGCTGCCTTCGAGGCCCCTGCTATTGGACTTCCTCGTCTCCCTCAGTCGAAGGAGCCCATTGGTAGGTCCACCATTCAGAGGGGATTGAGGTCTCGCCGATTGCAGCAGCAGCAGGAGCAGTTCCAGCCACAGCCACAGCCACAGCCACAGCCACAGCCACAGCAGCAGCAGCAGCCGGGACTTGCTGAGCCGGATCTTGCTGACCCGGATCAGTACGACCCCGATATTCATCAGCATCAGCAGCACTTTCAGCCGCCACCGATGCCCGATCCAGCATTACAGATGCTTGAGCAGATGCGGCAGACCTTAGATATGTTAGCTGCGGGATCAGCACAGCAGTCTGCCGACATCGCTAGGCTGGAGGCCGCCCATGCAGCTCATTTGGCAGCACTTGAGGGCCAGATCCGAGCCCAGTCCGAGCAGATCACCGCACTCCGAGGTCAGACCCGGGGCCAGACCAGGATCATAGAGGAGCTTTTTGTTGAGGTCCGGGCCCTTAGGTCTACCGTTGCACCGCCTCCAGATGACGATGGAGATGACTGATAGTTTAGGATTGTGATGCATTTTTGTACACACATAGCATATCATTGCATCAGTTTTTGTACATTGTTTTGACATAGTGTATATTGTTTTGATATAGTGGATTATATTTTGAGATTCCTTTCCTGTACATCATTTACTTTTGTATCCTCTTGTTCTTTATCTTGTATTGTTGGATGTGTTAGCTACAGGTGTTCCCAAATTTTGGTTTTGTTACTCGCCTGTACTATTTTGACGGGGATCTTGGTAATGTATGGTATCAGTTTCAGTCTTCATTTCTCCCACGCAACTAATTACATATCTTTTTATACATGTTAGGCTAGCTTTTGCGATTGATGCGTTGACTCATTTTTGATGCACTATAACACCGTCTTTGACATTAAAACTCGACTTAGATTGAGATGAACTCGTTTTCTTACTTTTGACTTCATGGAGAGGGCTTGATTCATGCATTGGTAGAAAGTTATACACCGTTCACATGAGTTATACTTTGCAACATGTTTTTGCTACTCTACCTTGCAGTTTCATCCATACTTAGTGGAGATTATCACCTGTGAGCTTTAGAGTTTTTACTGTTTTTTTTTTTAGAGTTTGCATTTACTCAAGGATTGATCTTTCATCCTCATTTCTCTTGAATAACTTCTTTATGCTTGCTTTTGGTTTATAAGATGAATTCTGACATTAGGATTGACACTTTTACTATGTGGAATAGTATAATTTGGCATCTTTATGTAATTCTAAGTCCATTTCCTTCTTGATAACCATTATCCTTTTTGTCTTTCGCCATATAACCCACTTATCATTTCTCACCAACTCCTTCCTCGAAAGATATCATTGAAACTTTTGTAATTTATATCACTTTTCTTTACTATGTTGGGAAGCAAAGATATATGATGTAAAAAAAAAAAAAAAAGAAGAAGAAGAAGAAAAGAATAAGTTTTGAACATAACGCAAAGTGGCGTCAAAGTTATAGAGAAGGAGTGTATAAAAAAAAAAAAAAGAGAAGAAGAAGAGAAGTGTTTATTGTTCGAACCCTTGGGTATATAACAAGGGATTTGGGTATGATATCTTTCCATCACCTCATTAACAGATGATGTGTTTTGCATTTATCTCACATCATTCGTCCTTTATCTCCTCGTCTTTCAAATTTCTTAATCGATCCAAAGATGCCTCATTATAATTTTCATCAGAGTAAAAGTTTTTATCTTGTCAATTCTTTGAATCATTGTGCATCTATGAACATTCTCTCAGGAAGTTGTGCCAAAGGCGATACACATACATATTGTCCGGTTCTTCATTTTGGATATGTTCACTTGTTTTGCCTTGTACATTTACTCTACTGTTGAACATATCATTGTGTGAACCTTGTGGGTCTTTTCATTCTGAGTGTATGCCCGGTGAGGATTGAAATCAAAACTTTACGGTTTGGAAGTGTATAATTGAGTTCTTTATATGTTGCTTAGCATTAGCTTGTCAAGCACACGTGCACAGACTTCTCTATTGTATGAATTTTTGCATAAACTCCTACATGTGTTTGAGGTTTGAGATGTGTCCATCGATGTCTTGAGTGGGTTGTACATACTTTGTTCCTTTTAGTGTCTTAAACTATTTTCTTTCTATAGTACTTTTTGCTAGGGACTAGCAAAAGCTAAGTTGGGGGGTGTTGATTCCACTCTAAAAGTATAATCTTTGTCCCCTAATGAAGTGTTTGATAGCCCCTATATGGGTATTATTATGGATTTTTAGCAATAAATTGATCTAAACTGTTTTTATATTTATATTGCAGGTTTTTGGTGTTAAATTGGTGGAAAAAGGGGGGGCTTAAAGGAGAGATGACCGTCCGGACGGTCCGTTCGGACGGATACATTACCGTTCGGACGCCTATACCGTTCGCACGGGAAAGTGACCGTTCGGATGGAATGTTCAGACGGGCGAATCACCGTTCGGACGGTGCGACGAAAATTGCCGTTCTAGAGTCTATGTTTCCCGTCCAAAGCCGTTCCAGAGGCGTTATTTTCCGTCCAAAGCCGTTCCAGAGTCGTCATTTTCCGTTCGAAGAATTACAGAGCCGAATTTCCTCGTTCGAATACCATCCGAACGGTGAAATAACCGTCCGAACGGTTAGGGCACCGTCTGGACGGTCCGTCCGGACGCATATCGAACGCACTTAAGACGCACTTCGGACGGTGAGCGCAGATTTGCCCTACAATCCAGCAGTCGAGGAAAAGAAGGCAGATCAGATTTTAGGTTTTGGGAGCTGCGGGTAGAGAAGAGAAAATAGGGTAAAGTCTTGTATTTTGCTTAGATTCAATCTACTTTGTTGTATTTAGGGCTTTTGGAGGTATTTAGATAGGTTTCTTGGGTTGATTTAATGTAAAATCTCATATTCTCTACATTTCAATATGTATACCCTTTTGAGTTAAAATCAAGATGTGGTTTCTACACTTTGGAAAGCTTTCAACCATGGATTCTTCAAGCTAAACTCATAGTTTGGGAGCAAATGTGAAGATCTACCAAGGAATGGATGGAAAATGAAAGGGGAGTTCTTGAATCTCATTGAATATCTTGTTTACGTATTTTTCTCTAATTATGTTGGAATTAATTTGTGTAGAAATCTTAGATCTATAATCATAGTTAATAACATGTGATTTATTTCCTAAGAACCCATAAATTAGAAAAAAAAACTTAATTCCAAAATAATTAGAGAGCCCTAAGATTTCAAAGCTAAATCTTCCGAATCAAGGGCCTTTGGACGGTTCTTGATTCGAGTTAACCGAAACTCCCCATTTCAAATTCCATGCTAGAATTGGTAGATTGGAACATTTGAACCCAAACCCCCTTCTCTAATCAAGTTAAATCTCTTTTCGTGTTCATTTAGAATTTCGGTTAACTTACGAGTTGAGTTAGTATTAAGTGTGGTTGTTGTAGTAGAATTTACTCAATTGTCAATTCGCTTTAGCTAGAAGTAAGTTGTAAGTTTAAATTTCAATTTTAATTGCTTGCCTAGTTGTTAGTAAATCAAACCCTCAAACACCAAAACATTTTCGGTCAAAATTTTAGCTAGCATAGCAATTGATTTCACTCTCGGTTTGTGGTTGCAATCTGAACATATTTCAAAAGTCTAATCGTTCCTATTGCTAAATTTGCACAGGTCTCTTGGGAGAACACGATAGTGGGAGTACCCCACTTAAACTACAAGCACCCCCATCGCGGTGAGCGTGGAAGGGACGAGTCAGGACGCTGTCTTGGAGGAAACAGAGAAGCTTTTGGAAGCTGGAGCGATTCGAGAGATCAACTACCCAAGCTGGTTGTCAAACACCGTAGTAGTGAAAAAGAAGGACGGCAAATGGAGGGTCTATGTAGACTTCACTGACCTCAACAGGGCATGCCCCAAAGATCCATTCCCCCTGCCCAAAATTGACCAGCTTGTGGATGCAACCGCCGGCTTTGAGAGGATGAGTTTCCTGGATGCCTACCGTGGATACCACCAGATCCCACTTCACCCCGACGACCAAGAGAAAACGGCCTTCATCACTCCAAGGGGTATTTACTGCTATAGAGTTATGCCCTTTGGCTTGAAGAACGCTAGAGCCACATATCAGCGACTGGTCACAAAGATGTTCAAGACGCAGCTCGGCAGAACTGTCGAGGTCTACATTGATGACATGGTGGTAAAAAGCAAACTGAGCGACACCCACTTGGCGGACCTAAAGGAGGTACTCTATATCCTGAAAGACTACAAAATACGGCTGAACGCTTCAAAATGTGTTTTCGGGGTCGGCTCGAGCAAGTTCCTGGGGTTCCTGGTCACGCATCGGGGTATTGAAATGGACCCCCGGCGGATTAGCACAATTCAGAGTGTTCACGCACCAAAGAATGCCAAAGAGGTTCAGAGATTGACAGGAATGGCCGCTGCACTCAACAGATTCATCAGCCGTTCATCGGACAGATGCCGACCCTTCTTCCAGCTCCTAAAGAAACAGGAATGGTTCGAGTGGACCCCTGAGTGTGACTCTGCCCTTGCTGATCTAAAAAACTACCTAACCAAACCACCCCTGCTCTCCACGCCTGTACAGCACGAGGAGCTCTTCCTCTACCTTGTAGTGTCAGACCATGCAGTCAGCGCGGTCCTACTCAGGCAAGAAAATCGGCAACAATTCCCAGTCTATTACGTCAGCAAAACCCTTTTTGGAGCCGAGAGCAGGTATCTATCCCTCGAAAAGCTGACACTCGCGCTGGTAGTAGCATCCTGAAAGTTGGTGCATTACTTCAGATCTCACACCATTAACGTCCTCACCAACCACCAGCTCAAACCTCTTCTAAGGAAAGCCGACTTCTTAGAAAGAATTGCAAAATGGGCCGTGGAGTTAGGGGAGTTCGACATCAAGTTCCAACCTAGATCGGCAGTGAAGGGGCAGGTTCTTGCAGATTTTATTGCCGAGTTCTCTGTCGAGATGGCACCAGAAGCAGAACAGACCCTAGCAACTGGCCAACCGCAACGCGAACTCCCCCTGGACCTTTGGGAACAATCTGATCATTGGAAACTCTACGTGGACGGAGCTTCCAATGACCGGTGGGCAGGATCAAGCATCGTACTCGTTACACCAGATGGTCCAACCATCGAGCAAGCCATCAAGCTGGAGTTCACTGCCTCTAACAATGAGTCAGAATAAGAGGCCTTGCTCGCTGGAATACGTCGAGCCCTTGAACTTCGAATTCCCAAGATCGTCATATATTCAGACTCCTTACTTGTCGTAAATCAAATCACGGGGGAATACGTTGCGAAGAACGACAGAATGACGTTGTACCTAGCAAAGGCCAAGGAACTGCTTGACCAATTTAAAAGCTACAAGCTTCGACAGATTAGCCGAGATAACAACTCACATGCAGATACCTTGGCGACCCTGGCCACAGCTCTGAAATCTGGTTCGAAAAGGACGATCAATGTGGAAACCCTTGCCAAACCCAGCATTTTCCGCGAGGAGGAGGAAGCCCTAACAGCGGAGAAGTTGGGACCATCATGGATGGACCCAATCATTTCTTACCTTGACACAGACAAGCTGCCAGACGATAAGGCTGAAGCTCGGCGAATCAAGCATGCATCTCTCAGGTATTGGCTGTCGCCAGGTAAGGAACTTTACAAACGTTCCTTTACAGGTCCTTATTTGCACTGTGTCCACCCGGACCAGGTACAGAGCGTCTTGTTCGAAATCCATGAAGGGATATGTGGAAGTCATGTCGGCGGAAGATCGATAGCACACCGAACCATCTCACAGGGATACTGATGGCCTTACATGCAGAAGGATGCAGCCCAGTACGTCCTGAAGTGCGACAAGTGTCAGAGGTTTTCCCCCATTACCCACCAGCCAGCCGAAGATCTTGCTACTATCACCAGTCCGTGGCCTTTCGCTCAGTGGGGACTGGACATTGTCGGACCTTTGCCTTGGGCTCCGGGCAACAAAAGGTTTCTCATCATGGCCACCGATTACTTTACCAAATGGGTAGAAGCAGAACCTTTGTCAAACATCAGGGAAATTGATGCCAAAAGGTTCGTATGGAAAAGCATTGTCACCAGATTCGGGTTGCCCCGTGCCATCGTATCAGATAATGGCACCCAGTTCGATGGTAACATCTTTAGATCATTTTGCGAAGGATTGGGGATCAGAAAATTATTACTCAACACCAGCCTACCCCCAATGCAACGGACAAGCCGAAATTTCAAATAAAACCATGCTGAACGGAGTCAAGAAGCGTCTTGAAAAAGCCAAGGGGAAGTGGACAGAAGAGCTACCCAATGTCTTGTGGTCCTACAGAACAACCCCAAGGAGGTCTACAGGAGAAACGCCGTTCTCCTTGGCATACGGGGTGGAGGCAGTCATCCCCCTGGAGATAGGACTACCAACTATCAGATCGGCAACTTTTGACACCGGTGTTAATGACCAAACAGTTGTAAGAGATCTGGATCTTGTCGAAGAAATAAGGGAAATCGCCTTGATCAGGCTTACAGAGTATCAGCGACAGCTTAAACGCTCTTACAACAAGCGGGTCCGCCCAAGGAACTTTGCTCCAGGAGATCTGGTTTTACGAAAAGTATTGGGGGCAACCAAGAAGGCGGCAGATGGAAAGCTTGGCCCAAATTGAGAAGGCCCCTACAGGGTCACATCCCAGGTCGGCATCGGCGCATACAGACTGGAGACCGTCGAAGAAGGGCGACCGTTGCCGCGACCATGGAATGCGACCAACTTGAGGAAGTTCTACCAGTGATATGAAACCCCAGACACTGTAACAGTCCATGAAATATGTAAAGCTCAGCTCAAGAATCAATGAAAATGAAGCTATTCAAATGACTCTACTCTGACCATTCTGCGCAAAACAAAAACCAAGTGTAAAAACTTGGTCCTGCCCAAGTTGGGCAGGTCGGCCAAAGAAGGCCAAAACAAAAACCAAGTGTAAAAACTTGGTCCTGCCCAAGTTGGGCAGGTCGGCCAAAGAAGGCCAAAACAAAAACCAAGTGTAAAAACTTGGTTCTGCCCAAGTTGGGCAGGTCGGCCAAAGAAGGCCAAAACAAAAACCAAGTGTAAAAACTTGGTCCTGTCCAAGTTGGGCAGGTCGGCCAAAGAAGGCCAAAACAAAAACCAAGTGTAAAAACTTAGTCCTGTCCAAGTTGGGCAGGTCAGCCAAAGAAGGCCAAAACAAAAACTAAGTGTAAAAACTTGGTCCTGTCCAAGTTGGGCAGGTTGGCCAAAGAAGGCCAAAATAAAAACCAAGTGTAAAAACTTGGTCCTGTCCAAGTTGGGCAGGTCGGCCAAAGAAGGCCAAAACGAAAGCCGAGTGTCAATCCTATCCAAGTTGGACAGATCGGCCAAAAAAAAGGCTAAAGAAAGAAATTAAGACTAAGCGACAAAATCAGATAAAGGAGATTCAGTAGTAAACAACAAACGAGTTTTTCTCATTAAAAGACATTGATGGCTACAAAAACGGAGAAAGAGAAAGAAAAGCTATGCCGACTTCTCTCCCGGATCTGCAGTTACCCCTGGCGAAATCTCTACCACATCCTCCGGGGGTACAGCTGCGGTCTTCAAACTTTCAAGCCTCTCCTTCTCAGCAGCAGCTGCTGCTTCGGCCGCGTCCTTTAACTTAAGCTCCCGTGCGTATTGGGCATTGGCCAGGACTTTCTTCGGGCAGACGACGTCGTCCTCAGTAGTATCGAAGTAGTCCGGGCAAAGACCCCACACATCGGAGGCCTTATCCAGCTCTGCCACAACAAGGGCACCATTCCAACCCTGTCGGAATATGGTGCAACTGAGGTCCATCATCTCTTGAGCCAAATTCTTGGCTCCCTTCTCTTCACCCCGCTTCAATATAGCTTCTTCCTCCATCTTCAGCTTGGCCACCTCAGCCTTAAGGGTCTCTACCTCCTCATTGGCATTGTGTAGATCCACGGACTGCACATCAAACTTTTTCTCGAGGTCGGCAAGATCCCTGTCCCTCTTTTCAAAGTCGGCCTTCGTCAGCAAAAGCTCGGCGGAAGCCTGCTCGGCTTGTTTCCTGAAGGTAATCCGCTCCTTATTTGCTTCGATCCACTCGAGCTTCAAACGGCCGTGCTCTTCAATGAGTTGTTGGTGAACCTCGGCAAGCTTTCGGAAGCGCGCCATCGCCTCCAAGGAGTTTAGACAGCCCTACACAAATCGAAGAAGGTCGTTGTTAGGGCGAGTGTCTAAAAAGACTATAGTCATCAAAAATTCAGAGCCGACTTACCAGTATCGAGTCATGAAAAGCGCCCATAAAAACGGCTGAGTCGCTTGCTTCGCCCAGCTTCGCCATGTCCTTTTTCTGAAGAACGCTCTTTATAACGCCAAACGCAACCTCGGGCTGGTCGATCATAGAATCCGCTGTCGTCATAGGACGGCCGAGAATGTCCGGAGTAATGGTCACAGCCTCGCTGACCTCGTCCTCTGCGCCTTTGCCTTTTTGCTTCTTGGGCGCTGGAGTTGGAACGACATCGGGCCTCCTCTTTCTTTGTTGCCGAGTCTCCGGCCTCTATTGCACGGGTGGGGCCTCCTCCACGGGAGCTACCACTAGCTCGGCTGGAGGAGTTTCGGCAAGAGTGGGTGTGGCCGACCTCAGCGGCTGTCCCGCCAGAGCAAACATTCTTTCCTTCAGACTCATGCCGTCTATTTCGTTGGGTGATGGGCTCGAATCACTTGTTCAGGTGGGAATCTCAACTCGGCGGTCAGGCACAGTGTATGGTGACGAGGTGGATGCCGAACTGTGTGATTTGGTTCGCTCTTTTTGTCGTTCTTCACCAGGCGATGCAGATGGTGGAGCAACCGCAACTGTGACACCAGTAGGGATGCGCGCCCTCTCGATCGCTATGCCAGTAGGGATTTCCTCAAAGTCCCCTTCGGCACCTTCGTCTGCCAACCTTGCTAGTACACTCTGGGGGACTCCAGTCTCGGCGGTAAAAGTCGAGTATCGCAGTGGATAGGAGAGCAAGATGTGTGTGGCCCGGGCTATGTATCTTAGCCGACCTTCGCCGACGTAGTCCAGGACCTTATTGAGATCGTCAGAATTGACTAACCAGTCGCGAGCCTTCGACCGCTTCCCCGTAACTGCAAAATTTTGAAAGTCAGTTGTTTATGCCTGCAAGAATTTAAAATGATACACAGTCTGAGAAGATCGGCATCAAACCTAGTTCAACGGGCTTCCTAGGGCACCGAATCGCCGGTCTATCCTTCTCAGGAACATTGCCGAACTCCCATGGACCAGTTACCCAAACCCTTACATCATCAACGCCCTTCCCTGAGGAAGGCAGACACTTCACTAACTCTAAAGACTTCTTTACTACCCGGAGGTAAACCTTGTAACTACCTCCGACTTTGCAAAGGGTGTAACAATAGTCCAGTTCGGCAAGACCCAAGTTCACCCCTAGGCGCCGATTTATTTCAAGCATACCAAAAAAGATCCTATACACATTTGACGCTAACTGGGAAGGTGACACATTACTTTTTACTATGAACTTATGAAGAAGAGGGTGGAGGGAAAACCTGAGCCCCCCTTCGACGATGGCGATGACCGGGAATGGCACTCCCTTTTCGGTCTCGCCCATACGGAAGTCATCAGGGTCGACCAACTCTAAGCCGATCTCGTCTGGGATTTCGAACCTGGCCCTGAACGAAGCAAGGGCCGACGGACCATCTAACATTTAACGAAGACGGGATGCCATCGGGGGGCAATCGTCAACACACAGAAAATACAGTGAAAAGCGAAAGAGTTGCGGGCTCGAAGGACACTTACAGTGTTGGGTGCCGAAACAGCCGACGCACTCGTGACTCAAGAGGCAGGGAAGGAAAAAAAGAGCAAGTGTCTTCCCAAAACTGATTAGGGCATCGCTCTTTTATACACGCCAGAGCTGTCGGTTCATACGCAGGAAAACGGCGTTAATCATGACGCTCTGCCGAAGCGTCACGTCGGCCGTCGATTCGATAACGCCTCATCAATAGATTTTTTAAAATCTCCGCCGTTTGTGCGGTCGAGTGATCGTTACAACCCTTGGCCGTTTCAGAAGCCGAATCAACGCAAGGGCTGGGGGGCAATTGTGGGGAAATAACCCCCGACCCAACCCAATGGGTGAGGCCCAATCTATTTGAATTAAAGTTGGGGCTGCCTGGGGGCCCAAATCAGTTATGAGGGAAGGCCAGCCCAAACTGCCGACCTCCTCCCAGCGTAGCCCAGACAGCGAACGGTTTGCCCAAACCGCTAGCGGTCTTTGAGCATTAAATGCGGAGTTGACTTGCATTAAATGCACGAGCGGTTGCCCACACAAACGTCGACGTGCACATCCGGTCAACCAGAATCCCCCACGACGGTGCGCCAGACCCTGCAGGTAGCCAGGCGGCATCAATGATGATGCCTAACCAGCAGGCCATGAGAGCCTGCTGATAGGCCAAGACAAAAGACACTCCCTGAAGGACTCTATAAAGACCCGAGGAATCGAGAGCCAAGTATGGAGAGTTAACCCCTGACGTACACAACTTTCATTCATCCCTCTCGATTAAGCTTGCTAATTTAATCTTCGGAGTGTGATCGGCCCACCTAGGGTCGACCCATTCTAACCCCTTTGTCTTGCAGGAAGAAGTTTGGACTCATCCACTTGGGGCTTGAGAGCTCGGCCCAGCCTTCCCGAGAAATCCCACTTACAGCTAGTAATAGATATAGGTACGTATGTTTTTTTTAAAAAAAAAAAAAACAGAAGCTCGAGTATATGTCCAGCTAGGATACATATACAATAATACTTCTACATTTAAACGTGAAAGGATTAAACATGTACTGCACATAAAAATATATAATAGAAGTTAAAAAATAACACATTAAGAAAATAATTCTTAATAAAACAAATTGTCAAAGTCCTATAAATTTGATTAATTGTCACGTCCTTCCATTTTCTTAACATTAATTCTCACCTTTTTTTTTGTCCGTCATTTTCTCTCGATCGAAAAGAGGGGACTGGGAGGTTTCCCATGAATCAAGAAGTTAATAGATACTATTGGAGTAGCTGAGGCCGAAATGTTTATTTCCGAAAGAAACCTACAGATGAAATGTTTGTTGCAGATTTGAGCTTAAGGTGTTGGGTGAATGAGTCTTTATCTATTGCAGTAACTAAGGCTGCAGATGCCAATCTATTCAATGGAGAAGATAAACATTTTTCTGCGAAGCAATATTGTTGATTATCCATTATGACAATGGCTCGAAACTGCTCAATAAAGTCACCTGAGGAGAGGACTGACGTGGAGAAGGTAAATTAATGCTGACAACTATGCTAGAGTTTTGTGAAGGTTCAAATTAGATAATAGATACTATTTCTTTGTGTTGGTTTTTGCTTATGGGGAGGCTAAGAATTTGGGGGATGAAGTCTGTAATCCTATAATTTGTAGACCATAGAATTAGGGGCAGTAGAAGATCCATATCACGCCAAAAGATTTGACCGCTGGAGCCGATGAAGGCCCTTTCTCGTATCATCCAAGGAATCAAGGATCCGGTTAGATCGAAAATTTGGGGCATTTCGTGGTATTTATTCATCCTCAACACAATTTTGTCCTGTTCAATTCTTTAATACTTATCGATTCATTTACTTGAGAAACAAATAGTGAGACTAGGGGGGTAGCCATAAGGGACTGAGAGGGTCACGTCAGCACTTGCCCCCTCAACTTTTTAAAATTTTTATTTTTACGTAAACTTAAAGAAAAACAAATTAATTTGCCCTTTGAAAATTTGTATTTACCTCCTATATTTTTAAATATTTTGTTTTGACCTGAAATTTTAGAATGTCTGTCAATTTGCCCCTCTAAATATTTATGAATGCCCCTTTAAAACATTAATTTGTTTTTAAAACCCTTTTATATATTATTTATACAATCTTATGCATAGATATATAGAAGTCAAGTGGTCTATTATTGATTATAAAAAAAAAAAGAAATTAGAATATCCTATTTGATTATGATTTTCCTTGTTTTTGGAAACAAAAAAGAAAACTACTCATTTTTTTGTGTTCTCAAAAATAAAAAGTAGAACCATAAAAAATGCAATCGGTTTTATTTCTCCGGTTCCCTATGTTCAGGAAATAATTTTTTCTCTTTGATCCTAAAACTAGGGCGTTTACAGAGAATGATATCCAAAACAATTTTTGTACAAAATATTTAGTTGTATATCATTATGCCGAAAATAAATAATGATTGGCTTGGTGGCTTCAAAACCTCACTTCTCGGCTACACCCAAATTGATAATTGATAGGCAGAAGTATTCATTATTGTCTGAATTAAGGCAAAAAAGAACAAAGGTAATGCTATATAAACAAAAAAATCGTACAAAATTTCTTTACAAAATAATATGTCTTAATAAGGGTCTTTCATTTCAAAACAAACACCCATCATAATGACTTTTAATTACAAAACAGTCACTGTCACATTAATTTGTATACTAATTTTGTATGAATTTTTTAAAAGATTAACATTGTCCAAAGAATAGACTTGAGGTTTGCTTTTGGATCCATGGTTGGATTGCTGTCTGAGAGAATTTGGTCAAATTCTGAATTGGTACATGGAGAACGATGGATCTTGATCTTCATTGCGTTAATAGTTAGTCAATTCATGGATCTTGAGTAAATTTAGATTAAAATATAATTTAGATATAGTACTCACCGTACACATGGAGCATGGCAAGCAGAATTTGGTTGTTAATATACCATTAAACATTGTCTGCTATATCAGTGTTTTAGGCGATTGTGTGTCATCTCCTAATAAAGATCGCCTAAAGTTTGCTTACCTCTATGAGAGCACCTTAGTTCATTCATTACCTCTCTTGACTTCCATATATAATAATGAACACATTGTGCTCAAGTTGGAATTTGTGATTCCTATTGACCCCGATAAAAAAATTTTAATTGTAGGTTTCTTTCGGAAACAAACATTTCAACCTTAAAAAACACCTTAAAATAAAATAGTCACTCCATTTTTACATGAAATATAATATAAAACAAAACTTATTTCATCTTTAAAAGAAGTTAGAATAGTCATTTCATTCTTACATGAAATATAATATAAAACAAAACTTATTAAGATTTTTGTTATCAAGTTTTTTTTAAAATAATAAAACATGTGTTATAATTATTTTTCAATTTTAAAAATTAAAAAAATTAAAAAAAAAAATTAAATAGTTGAAAATTTCCACCACCCAACACTCACCACCACTATCATCGCCGCCACCCCCACCTTCACAAATGCTCAATAATATTTTATAAATAATATATAATACTTTTAATATTACGTATATTAGGGGTGAGTGTATACGTGATGCGTGTACAATATTTACACAATAATTTTTATTGTGTGAAATCATAAAAAAATGAGACGTGGGTCCAATAAAAACTGTTGCAATTGTAAAATTTGAATGTGAGAAGGACTTATGTCGAAGTAAGTACGTCATTTGGTAAGGCTTTTTTTTTTTAATTGAAATTATCCTTATGGTTTTAGAAACTAACCGTGCTTCTCCTCTATAATATAGATAACATAATACTGAATTTTCATATTATATACTAAAATTCTATTTTATTTCATTCTAACATTGTTCATTGGTTTTATTAAAGGGAATGAGAATAACTATTCTATTCTATTCTTATAATCATTCCATTCCATTCTCATTCTCATTCTATTTCTTTCTATTTTCTTGTACCAAATATAACCTAAACATGAATGGAAATTCCAATGGCAATATATGATTAGTTGATGAAACTTTAATGGCCATTATCTGTCTGTAAAACTGATGGCCATTATGTCAAGGCAATTTCAAATTTGGAAATTCACCATGAGTTGACAAAAAAATAGAATTAGAGGAACACCAAGAACTCACGAGCGTAAAAATGAACAAAAAAAGATATATGTAATCCTAAAATATCCCAGCACTGGTGAACTGTTTCATATTAGATCAATTCAAGGAAGTTGTTAAAATCCACTCAACAAACCCATAAGAATATGATATAATTCAAACCAAATACAACGATCAGACAATTTCGAATCATTTAAGTTTCAGAGTTTCTGTAGCCCAACCCACAGCAGGAGTAGAGCTATGAACTCATTTTCAGACAATTTCGAGTCAGGATAGCAATTGACTAACAAAATGCAAGTAAGAGTTCCAAAGCACAACAGGGAGAGAATTTACCTGCTCACAGACATCACCATTAATAGAGCTCCAAAGTTGCAGAAACCCCACAGCACCATTTTCAATGACAACTCGGTTATTCTCTGTTGTCCCAGATGAAGCGTTGGAGAAAACCCATGCTGCCTCAAACTTCAGACAAATGGCAAGCTGGTTGTGTATTAATAAAGCCCCAGAGAGAGAGAGAGAGAGAGAGAGAGAGAGTTTCAAAGGAGGAAGAAGAAGAATAAAAATAGTCGTGTCCTGTCAGACCAAGCCAAATTTACCATTGTGTTTTTGAAATTTCAAATTTCCAAATAGTCTCCGAAATTTGCAAATCTACGAAGCATCTGAAAACTATCGCCTCTCAATTGTAAGAAGAAGAAGATCAAATTTACCGTCGTGTCTTTCAGATTCCAAATTTTATAATAGTCTCCGAAATTTCAAATTACCTTTGTGTATTTGAAATTTCAAAAGTTTTCAAACTAAATTTCAAATTTTAAAATAGTCACCGAGATTTTTAAAACTACAAAGCATCTGAAATCTATCGCCTAAGAAGAAGATTAAGAGTCGGGACTCGTGTCCTATCAAAGCAAGCCAAATTTACCGTTGTGTTTTGGAATTTTCAAATTTTCAAATAGCCTCCAAATTTTGAATTACCGTTCGAGTATTTGAAATTTCATAATTTGAAAAAGTTATTCGAAGTTATATTATGAGTTTCTGACCATTGTAAATTTAGGATTTTGAATATATTTTAACAAGTTGAAAATTAAAATTTTAAATATAAAAACACTTCGATTTTCCAACCAAATTTTTTCTCAGAAAGAACATTTCAATGAATCGAGCTCCTTTCATTGATTGCGCTAAACATATGTGCGAGATGACGATGGGAGGCTCGTCTTTGTTAAGTAATCACTTGACCTAAAATCTTAAGCTATTAAGTAAGTGCTCCAACAATGCATATTAAGCTCTCCAACACCCTCTTTCACGTACAACCCAGTCTTACACGTGGAGATGCAATATATAGAGATAGAAAGAAATAGAATGCAATCGGGAAACAAATGCATATGGAGAGACTTGAACCCAAGACCTCTTCTCAATCATAGCTCTGATACCATGTTAAGTAACCACTTGACCTAAAAACTTAAGCTGTTAAGTAAGGCCTCAAACAATGCATATTAAGCTCTCCAACAATCTTCACAGGGCTCACCGCCGATAAGAACGTCGACGTCCATTTGCTCGCTATCGTACCCTCATGGCAATGCTCTTGATATGGGTTAGATATATTTAGCTCAATGAACTTATCGTTGAGCTCAGAGTCACATTATGAGGTTCTTTTTCTCAAACATATGTCCGTATCGATATGTGTTTTATGATTGATTTGGAGTCTGGGTTTTGATGGCTTTTGTATTTGTTTGATTTATCGGTTTTCAGTGCTTATTTTGGTTTGGTATTTCTTACTTATCTATAAAATGAAAATATTGTGCGGAAGGGACTATGCATAGTTGTTTATGTTGAGAGTCAACATTGACTCTCTAGAAAGTTCTATCACTTGAAGTCCCTCTCTCTCTCTCTCTCTCTCTCTCTCTCTTGAGGCCTTTCACATTTAGAATGGTCTCTCTCTGGAGTGTTCTAAGCTCAAGTATAAATATGAGACATGGTTCACTTGTGAAGTCTGTAGGTGGAAAATGGAGATGAGCCACCGCACCAAGGTTGCTTGTGTGTGTTGGTGGCAAGGTGAGAAGCCACCACCACCACCAAGGTTGGTTGTGAGTGAGTGTATGTTAACATGAGTGTTCTTATATGTGTAAAGATAGATCACATCTTATGAGTGGAGAGTTGGTGCTAGGCACCAAGTGTGGTTGTTTGTAGTACACACCGTGTGATGGTGTGTGGGGAAGACACACATAGTGTAAGTGAGACGTTGGGCATCTCTGACATGTGCTAGGCTCACTAGTGTAGTTAATGTATGTGTGAGTTATGTTCTAAGTACTTATGTAGTGTATTGTACCATTGTAATATTGTTGTATCATGAGTGTACAAATTTTAGTTGTTATTTGGGCTTCCTTTGCATGCCCAACAAGTGGTATCAGAGCGAGGTCAGTCAGGGACCGTTCTTTGAAGGGTTGTCATGCAAGGGATTTATCAGAGCCACGTGGTCAAGGACTGGGTTTCTTAAGGCGTTGCCACGTGAAAGAGTTGACAAAGTCTATCGATTAGGGACCGATTTCTCAGAATGTTGCTCAGTGAAAGATTTAGTAGGGGTAGGAGGCTGGAGCAAAGCTTGGTGATCAGGAACCGTTGTTCGAAGCGCCATGCCAGGAGGAGATTATTGTTCATGCACAATCCGAGATTGTGAAGCTACTTATCTAGGACAAGGCTTGCTTGGTAGTACACGTGGTTGTACCACGTCACAATGGCAAATCTACAATTCATGGGTGCAATGGAGAAGCTCAATAGCCAGAATTACAGTACGTGGCCAACATGTATAGAGTCATATTTATAAGGGCATAATTTGTGGGAAGTTATTGGTAGTAGCGACACTACACCCCTTCTACAGAAAATACCGTGGTGCTTCGAAAGTGACGAATCAAGGCCGGGAAAGCATGTTTGCTATCAAGACGACAATGGAGAAGGAGATGATACAGCACATCAGGCATGCTACCACACCACATGAAGCATGGAACATTCTCGCTACACGCTTCTCAAGAAGGAATGATATGTGGCTTCAGCTTCTAGAGGGCGAGTTAATGTCTACAACATAAAAACAGTTGACAATCAATCAGTATTTTACAAAGTTAAAATCTCTCTACCATGAAATCTCTGAGTTAGATCCTTCTTCCAAAATTAATGAACAATGGGTAAGAATGACTATTATTCATGGTTTGAGGCCCGAATATCGGAGCTTCATTACAGCCATACAAGGTTGGCCAACACAACCTTCACTTGAAGAACTAGAGAATTTATTGGCCAATCAAGAAATTTTGGCCAAGTAGATGGCTAGGTGGTTTCACTAAAGGGCGAGGAGGAAGCGCTCTTTAGTGGCAATAGGAGGGGCCGACCCAAAGGATGGAAAGGACGAAGAGATACTAGAGTTCAAAAAGAAGAAGATGATGATAATGATGAAGTGAAGACTCAGTGGGAGAGGAGTTCCTAACCAGGGGGAGCTCAAAGGCATCAAGATAAATATCAAGGCTCCAAGAATTTTAATAGGCGAAGTGATGAGTGCTACAATTGTGCAAGAGGGGACACTTCGCATGAAATTGTCAACTGAGGAGAAAATCATTTGAGGGAAACCTAGCGACATTGAATGATCAACAATAGGAGGATGTTAGTGAAGACGAATGGGATTTTGACACATCATTCGCTACAATAAGGGTTGATGATCTCCAACAAGAGAGTGATAGTGAAGCATAATGGGAAACATCATTTGCTACGAGGCTTGGTGATCACCAACATGAGTATGAGAGTGAAGAAGAGTGGAATTGTCAAACATCCTTTGTTATAATGAGGTTCGATGAGAAGGCATGCTCAGAAGAAGATGAGATCGACTATGATGTGTGAATAATCGAGGAGAAACCTATCATTGCCTCAAGTGTAGTGGTAGAGCTTGAGCCACTTGTCGAAGCACTGCCAAAAGAGAGTGTTGATTCTATGATAGAGGAGACATGGCTCTCTTGGTTGGTTGATCAATTAGGAGCATCACCAGGAATCTTTGATAAAAAACGTGAACAGTCTTGAAGGAAAGACCTTGAACCAAGGAATTGTGATGTCCTAGAAGGACGAGAAGTTGTAGACCTACTTAAGGAAGAGTCATTTGTTGCGGACAAGGAGTATAAGACTAAAAAAGAGAGAGATCTTGAATATCGTGAGAATGCCAGGGATGAAGAAGAAGATTTGAAACAAGGCTTAAGTGTTGGTTCTCATGAGCAGCTATGAAGAATTGGTGGCCAGATTGTCATAGGCTCAGATGAAGGAACAAACAATGACAAGGGTATTGGCCAGAGAGGGTTTGAGAAAACTATGGATTTGAAGCTGAATCTCTCTTCAAGGGAGATCAATACTAATCCGAGTAAGAAGGGAAAGATGTCAACATAAAATAATTGCTCTCCTGGTTCAACAAAGCCTTCAGCCAAGGCATAGGCTAAGGGTTCGGCGCCACTGGTACAATCAATCCATAAAGATGGCGTGGTTATTCAGAAGAGCAAGGACAAGGAGAGCATGAACATTTGCAGCAATGCAACAACTATAAATGGTGGTGATTGAAAGCTCATCGGCGATGTCCCATGGAAGATTGGCGAAGAAACTCATTGCTGCAGGTAAGGAAGAGAAAGTTAACACTAATTTTCTCTAGAATCTCTTCTCTTTAGAAAGTTCTCTTTCTAGGTGTTCTTTCTCCCTTTTTGTAAAATCTTCTCCATCTAGGCTATCTCTTTCTCTATCTAGAAGTATCTCTTTAGACCCTTCTCTCTCTAGGCTAATCTCTCACTTTGTTGGTTCTCATTCTTTCTAGAAATTTACAGTAGCCTCACTTGAATGTGTGGCTAGCATTTTACGGGTAAGTCGGTTCCACCGACTTTGATACCTATAAAAGGAAGCATAGGCTTCCTCCGTGTGGAGAGTGGAAAGAGTGAAGTGATCAGTGAAGTATAGTGTGGTGTGTAAGTTAGAGAGGTGTGCTAGCGGAGTAGTCCCTTGTATATAGTATAGCGTAGTGATCGAAGGTGTGAGTGTGAGTGTTTTGGGTCTTTGGTGTGAGTGATATTTTGTAGTGTGCATTTGGGTACACTTGTTGTGTACACCATGTTGTATCAATAAAATCCTTTTGAGTATTTTCAAGTACTTCCGTTGCTGTGTACTCAACAGTTTATGATTGTGGAGTCTGAGTAATGTTTGTCTTCTTGATGATGAAATATGCTTGTGATTCTGTTTTTGTCAATTATTATTCTGTTATGGGTTGATTTCCCATAGTGTTGAAATGGTTTTATGTTTTTATTATTGTTATTATTATTTATGTTTATTATTCTAAGCTATTTGGGAATGAAATTGATTGTGTTCTAATTCGATTTTTTGAAAGCATTGTGGGATGTTTGTTTGCATTTGTCCATCGTTCGCTCTGCTTTTCTATTTCTTCTATTTTTCTTCATGCATGCTTGTGTGTTGAGCCTGTTTGTGAAATTGGTTAAATCCCCAGATTCTCGTTTTGGTTTTCTATTTTGAACATGTTTTTGTTGCATTATAGGCTTTGTTGACATTATTCAGGGTCTGCATTTCCTTTTATTTGTGAGTTCTAGGGATGGATGTGCCAACTACAAAGCCATAGTTTTGGTGGCTTGCTTCTTTCTTCTATCCTTCTTTCCAAATTTAACTGTTTGATATTTCTTTTGCTTAGATGTATATATTGGGATGATACTTCTATACTGACTGAAATTTTTAATATACATTGTGAAATGGTGGGAAGAGGATCATTTATGTCTTTTGAGGCTCATATTTTTGTGAGTTTGTTACTTCGAATGGGCTTATTATTCATATCTAGTTATCGACCATTACATTTTTGGGTTAAGTTGTTTGAAAATGCATGACCTATGTGGATGGAATGAGACTAACCTTATTTTCAAAATAGCTAGTTGTTGTCAATTCCAACATGCCATGACAAGTAACCAAGCAATCCTAATATGAATTAACTCATCAACAATGGACCTAGAGTGGGGTGAATAGGTCTCTACTTATTTTTAACTTGTGTTAGCATTGATGAATCTAAAAACAAACAATAAAATGAAAGTAAAACATGCACCATCAACATACAAGATTTTTAGCGTAGAAACTCTTGCGGGAGAAAACCACGAGACTTTTTCCAGCTCCAACCAAGCACTATAAATGAATCAATAGTACAAGAGATCTTACAACCCTTACATTTGTTGAATCCAACACACTAGGCTTGCATCTTTAGCTTGTACTCTACTCGCATCCACGAACTAATTCAAGAGCACTTGGAACCTCACCAAATCCTCAGTCAATCTTCAATGACTTGAAGTCGTTCAAGCCACCATCATCACTTGTATGGAATAGAAGGAAATATGGTGAAGAGAGTCTTCTTAGAACTTGCAAGAACTTGTTGGATGAAGAAGAAGAAGAAGACTCAAGCTCTCTCTTTTCTTAATTCTCAATCTCACCAAAAGTGTATCTTCAAGTTGAGAGAGTGATTGATTCTTGCAAATGATGCAAAAGGAGGTTTCTTGTAGAGAGGTAATAAAGCTAAAATGACTGCCTAATGTAGCGGAAGATACACAGGACCGTTAACCAAACCCTAGCCATTGATTCCAAAGAATGCCGATTCGGATTTCTTCCCTAAAACCTATAGATTCAAGTGAACACCAGGCAAAGAGGCATCAAATGTTCGTTGATTCACAAGAATACCAAACAAATGGGGTAAACGGGGCAAACTCGCACATAAACTGTATTAATCTCCAAAAACTGCTGAAAATGTCACAAACAAAAGTATAAATATGCTGCACAAAACTCTAGGGCTTGGGACAAACTGAGTTAAAAGAAAAACTTATGAAAACCCACAAAAAAAAAAAAAGCCCAAAACACTAAACAGGCCAAAAGTCATACTTAGAAGCGTTTTTCACATTTTCTTAGGCCGGAAAATGATGTTATGATTTTGGAGGACCTTCGCCTCGTCGCTAGCTTTCCGAAAATATATTATAGTAAGAAAACAGAGTTACAGAGCAAAAGTTACGGCCGATTAAAGTTTATCGACCACCAGTAGCTGGTCCACGCGCCACATGAGCATAACGACACCCCCAAGTCTCTAAGTAGTCTTCCACTATGCTATCTGCATCACTACCACAAGTTCCCAAGGAGGCCAAAGCTACGTTTTAGCTTTCTCAGTGCATGTCCTGAGGTCTAAAAAGGCATTTCTAGGAAAAACTGCCATACCGCACCAGTGTGCAATTAAGCGTGCCTAGTGGCGTGGTCCATTGGAGATGGAGGTCCTTTTCTTCAAGCAGAGATGTGCCAGTGTGTGGTTAGGGTGTGCCTAGTGGCTCGGTGCTCTGGAGGGGTGCGCTAGAGGCCATAGTTGCTGAAATGGGAAGTGGAAGCGGGAGACTTTAGGGGAAACGGAAGCGGGAAGCGCGGCCAAAAAATATAAAGGGAAACAGGAAGTGGAAAATGATTGGGAAACTTAATAGGAAACTTTTCTGAAACTCAAAGGAGACTTTTAAGAAACTTAGTGGAGACCTTTGGAAAACTTAGTAGAAACCTTGGGAAAACTTAGTAGAGACATTTGGGAAACTTAGTGGAAACCTATGCAAACAATTTCATAGATTCTTAGTTAGAACTTAAGGGAAAAAATGTATAAAAATTAACATTTTAAGTTTCCAAAGCGTTTCCCAAGAGTTTCTCTTAAGTTTCCCAAGAATTTCCGTTAAGTATCCAAAGAGTTTTTTACAAGTTTTCCAAACGTTTCCCAAGAGTTTCTGAAATTTTTCCCCTGTGTTTCCGAAACGTTTTCTCAAATTTTTTAAACAAGTTTCGTACCCGTCTTGGAAATGCGTTTCCGAGAAAACGCGTTTCGCCCCAAATTAGGTTTTCGTGCAACTATAGCATGGTGCTTTGGAGCTGGAGGCAGCTTCTTGCAAAGGAGCGGGCACCAGTATGCACCTATGAGGGCGCTAGTGCGTAATGCCTTGTTTTTTCATTTGCTTTGATTCTTCTCTTTGTAAGCTTGGTTCACTTCCACTTTGCTCTCCACTTGTTTTTGGGGCTTCAAGGGGACCAAACAATCTACCAATGAATCAAGTTCATTTATGCTTTGCTCAAAACAATAAAAGAATAAACTCTTTCAATTACAAGGCACAAAATGAGCAAATTTTCCGAATAGAGATAGTTTGCCATCATTGTCCCAGCATAGCAATAGTTCAAAACAATAGCGGCATTGTACACAGTTGTGGCCTTGTTCTCGGTTACGAAGTTCTTGATTTGCTTGCAACTTGATTAAAACAATATTATGTGGTGACTAATCAATATATTTGTTTAATTAATTGAATTATAGCATATATATTTACATATTGGAAACTAGTTTTTTTCATAGTTCTAATCATGGCCATCAATTTTACAGAGAAATAATGGGCATTAAAGTTATCAACTAATCATATATAGCAATCCCCATTCGTGCATAGTGTAATTGAAGATAAAAATTTGACGGACTATATAAATTTACTTTTACTTGGTGGGGCACTTGATTATTACCAATTAATTAATCTAATAAACTATTCAGTTTATGGACATGATCATGACAATCACAATCACATGCCATGCATAAGTAAAAATAAATCACTCAACCACATCACAAGACACACGCTATTTTTAGCATAGAAACACAAACCGGAAAAAAACCAAGGGACCTAGTCTAGCCAAGCAATCACTATCAATAATTGAATACAAGAGAGTTAACTTACAAGCCAACCCTAGATATCCCAATCCTCAGGTGACGAATCCACGTGCTTTTGGGTGTGCTCTCCTTATATTGACTGAACCCCACGATCATGTTGGTACGCTCCCAGATGTGCTTCACAAATGGAATCACCCCGCAAGAATACGGGGGTCGCGATGTAGTAAAAACCGAAAAACTCCAGTGTCGTTCTCTCCCAAGAGAATTCTGCAAATGTAGCAAACAAAGCTCAACTAGCATGGAAACTTATCATTTTGGATTGCAAATGAGAATTCTTTTCTTTTTCTAACATAAAAGAGACCGAAAACTTGTTGGTTTTGAGATTGTGGGTGTTCTATGACTAGTGCAATTACTTAACAATTAATGAGGGCAATAAAATCTAGTTTTTATGCAATTGTGGAAGGGCTTGGACGTGGTTGATTCAATCCACCAATTCACAACAAGGGTTTCAAATGAGAGTTTTATAACTCAAATCAAGAATCGCACCTTGAATTCTTGATTTAGAAGATTTTGACCATCAATGCTTGGGTTCATGTTTGATTGAGCATAAAGATGAAATCTATGACTAACACCCTAGAATCAAACCTTAGAAATGTGCAATACCTATACCAAATATTGATTTATGCATAAATATTACCAAAAGGAATTATGAATCTATGTTTTCCAATGAATCTCTTACTCAATCAAATAGAACCATAAATGTTTAGAAATATAGCTTTAAAGTTCATACATCTCATTTTCAACCACATCCAAGAGATGTTTAGCTACTAAGATCCATAATAAAGAGCATAAATAAAGGTAAATCTAGCATTAAACTAAGTAAAACTAGTGTTTGGTTGCTAAGAAAGTGAGAGAAAATGGCAAGAAAGAGAGAAAGACATTCACTTTATATATAAACATTCATTTACAACAATTCAAGAGAAATAAATGACAAGATGACAAAGCTTTAATGTAAATCTAACTAAAACCTTACAAAATCTCCCAAAAGTTTATATTGAAAAGCTCCTCCTACTGTCCAGATTTGCAGATTTTCAAACCTCCTTTTTTGTCCCTGTCGCGCCCAGATTTTTCGCACTCGAGGAATACTCACCCAAGCGAGAAAAATGCTGTACTCTCTGGTTAGAACTCACCCTCCTAGAAGAATGAGTGCGACTAGGTTTGAATTGAAAAATAGGTTGAATAAAGGGCTTTTGAAAAAGATTCGGAGTCGCCACCTAACTTGATTAAGGTGAGTTAGGTCACCTAAAAACTAAGCATAATCCGAAAACTACACTTAGGGTTTTGGAAAACGATTTTGAAAATATCTCCTCAAGAGAGGGTTTTTTTAAGAAAATAGGTTGTTTGGCAACCTTTGAAAAACATTTAGCCCTTTTTTAGAAAAATAACTCCTTTTGGTCTTTGAAAACAGTGATCTAGGTTCGGAGGTTAGTTACGTGTAGGGAAGACGCACTAAGCTATCACCCTACCCCGCCCTTTCAGTACCTACATGTCAATCTACCCTAGATTCACCTACGAGAGTCTTTAATTAACTAATGGTCAATCCTATCCACTTTGAAAAACAATGTTTAGAAAACATGATGCATGATATGCAAGTGCAAGATGAGAGAAGTGGAAAATAGAAATTGATTTGAAAAGAAATTGATTTGATTTGAAAATAGATTTGAAGAAATAGAATTGAAATTGGAAAGCTTGAAAATTGAAAGTAGAAATTTGAAAATAGAAATTTTGAAACTTTGAAAATAGATTGGAATTTGAGAATTGGAAAGATTTTGGGAAACCGCACCCATGAGGGTGGAATTGAAAGTTTGAAAAGTATTGTGACCGCACCTATGAAGGTTGCCTACGTATCCCTTTGGGGGAATCAGGTCAGTCGTAGTTCGGACCGGAGTCCGATTGAAAATAGAAGGTTAGATTGAGGAAGGAAATTGAATTGGATTTGAAATTAGAAGAGGAGATTGGAAATTGGAATTGAGAGGATTGGACTTGCTTTGGAAAGATTGATTTGGACTTGCTTTGGAAAAGAGGAAGGTTTAAGAAAACCTAGACTTAGGAAAGAGAAGAAACCTAGGAAAGATTTGACTTGGCTTGGAAGATTTGGAAAGATTGGATTTTAGAAGATGTTTGAAGTAGGAAAGGTCCGATTTAGGAAAGTTTCGAATTAAGAAAGTTTCATTTTTGGAAAGTTTTGAAATTAGGAAAGTTTGGAATTTAAGAAAGTTTCGAAATTGGAAAGTTGTGAAAATTGAAAAGTTTTGAAAATAGAAAGTTTTGAAATAGGGAAGTTTTGAAAGTAGGAAAGTTTTGAAATAGGGAAGTTTTGAAAATAGGAAAGTTTTGAATTTGGAAAGATGTTGAAGTTTTGGAAAGATTTAGAATTTAGAAAGCTTGGAAGTTTAGAAAGATTTAACTTAAGAAAGTTTCAAATTTAGAAAGTTTTGAATTTAGGAAACTTTGGATTTGAAAAGATTTGAAATTTGGAAAGTTTAGGATTTAGAAAGTTTTAGAGTTTAGAAAGATTTAAGATTTTAGAAAGTCTTGAAATTATAAGAAAGGTTTGAATTTAGGAAAGGTTTAAAAGCTTGAATTTAGAAAGTTAAGATTTGGAAAGGGGGTTGAATTAGGAAAAGGGTTGGATTAGAAAAGATTTTTATGTTCAAGTTTTGGAAACTTAAGATTTAGGAAAATGGAAGATGAGGAATGATTTGAATTAGGAAAGAATTGGATTTTAAAATTTAAGGAGAGGTTTAAAGTTTAAACTTAAGAAACTTATGGTTTAGGAAGGTAGGAAATTAGGAAGGTTTGGATTAGGAAGGGATTGGATTTGGTTTCTAAAAGAGAAAGGTTGGATTTTATTTCCAAAAACGGAGGATGGGATCTAGTTTCCTAAACGGGGAGATTGGATTTGGGAAGGATTTGAAAAGGGAGATTCTAGAAACCCTAGTTTTGGAAGTGTGGAATTTTAACGTAGAAAAGAGGTTTTGAAAACATGTATAATTCGGATATGAAAACAAGAGGTTTTGGAAACCTAGGTTTGGGGCAAAGTTTGAAAATCATGTTTTTGGAAAGAAAATTAGGGTTTCCTAATTGTGGGTTCTAGGGCTTGACTTGGACTCTAAGAAAAAGGAATTTTTAGAAGGTGCATTTTTGGAAACGAAGGTTTTGGAAGGAAAACCTAGAGGGGAATTTCTAGAAGGAAGATTTTAGAAAAGAGAGTTTTTGGAAAGATTTTTAGGAGAGATTTTTTTTAGGAAAGTGAATCTAGGGAGTGATTTTAGAAAGTGAATTTTGAGGAAAAGATTTTGGAGAGGAGTTGAAAAAGAGAGTTTTGAAAAATAGATTTTGGAAGGGAGTTTTTGAAAACAATTTTGGAGAGGAGAGTTTTAGGAAAGTATGTTGAAAAAGAGATTTTTAGGAAGAGATTTTTGAAAAGAGAGAGTTTTTAGAAGGATTAAAAACATCTCACTTTCCTAAAGCAATTCTAGCCATAAGAGGACTAGAACCACTTTAAGAAAGTGGTTTTGAAAATATAGACCAAAAGGCCACTTTTAATATAACACTTTCCTAAAGCAACCCTAGCCATGGAAAGGCTAGAATCACCCTAGAATTGTGATTTTGAAAACAAGTTTTTGAGAAAGAGCTTTTGATGCAATTTTGAAAACAAGTTTGAAAACAATTTTTGAAAACAACTTTTTGAAAACGAATTTTGGAAGATGCAAGACTATGATATGCACAATACAATTTGGGGTTGTGAACATACAAGGTTAAGGCTTCACCACATAATTAAGGGGGCCGGACCCACGTGGTCTCTGGTTAGACTAGAAGAAAGCTCCCGACACGGTGACCCTCCAATAGTCCAATCCCACACATGGACCGAGAATCCCCTTGTTTTAAGCATGCAAAGAAAGGGCGGGAAAGAGATGGGGGATTAAAATAGAGAAAACCCAAGTGGGTTGGAGAGAGAAGAGAGAGGGGGGAAGTGCGGAAATTTAAATAGGGAGCCTACCGTATGTCTTGTTTATTTTGGGCGCCGTGCTGTCTTCGGTCTTCGGTCTTTGTCTTGATCTTCACCTTCAGTCTTCAAGAGTTGTCTTCAAGCTTTAGATGGCAGCTCTTCAAGTCTTTGAAGGTGGGTTGAAGGCTAGTGTATAAGTGTATAGAGGTGTATAGGGATGTATAGGAGGCTAGGGTTTAGTGTAGGGTGGCTAGAGTTTGGAAAAACCTAGGGAGGCTAGGGTTTAGGGAGTGCTCGAGCTCTATATATCGAATTGTGTGATTTCTAGGTTAAGTTTGCAGACCCCTTTCATGTTGAACGAGACTCTATATTTATAGAAGTTGGACAAGCCTGGCGCTTGTTGCAGTGGCACCAAGGCAAAATTTACACTGGCGCCACTAGGAGTGGCGCTAGGCCATTTTTTGGCTTGGCGCCACTAGTAGTGGCGCTAGCCAATTAGGAAAGATTTAAGGTCAGCAAGTAATGTATCTTTGACTACATTTGGGCGCCTGTACTAGTGACTACCATGTAAACTTTAGCTTGGCTTCACTAGGAGTGACTCCGAAAAGTCCGGGAATGATTTGAAGGAGCCGGGAATGACCCGGAAGGCCGGAAGGCCGGAAGGGAGCAGGAACACTTAAAACAGTGTCCTGGAGGTATTTGACTTGGAAAGTGAGGATAAGGTGGGTCGGAAAGGTTGACCGGGCCTTTGGGGGTAAAACGATCAATCGGGCCGGAAAACTGCCGGGGCGAACCTGGATTGTCCCGGAAAAAGACTTGGGATCTGGAAACATTATTTAGAATGTTCCCAGAGGTTGCCAGTTTGATTCCTAGAGCCGACATGGTCGGAAAAGGAGACCGGCCCACTAGGGGCAAAACGGTCATTTTGTATCGGGTTTGCCGGAACTGACTCAGAATGATCCGGAAAGGTAAAGGAAGGTTGAGAATACTCTAAAAATTATTCTCGGGACATTACCGGTTTGATACCCAAAGCCGGTGTGGTCGAAGAAGGAGACAGGCCCTCTAGGGGCAAAACGGTCATTTTGTACCGGGTTGGCCGGAACTGACTCGGAATGATCCGGAAAGGTAAAGGAAGGTTGAGAATACTATAAAAAGTATTCTCGGGACATTACCGGTTTGATACCCAGAGCTGGTGTGGTTCCCGGGGCGTTCGGATGCCTATGGGCAAAATGGTCATCTTGACCGGAAAGTCTCGGAAAAGGTCCTGAGGGTAGTTTGGTCATTTTCCACCAAAGTGGGCTAACAGCCATTGGTGTTGACCTAGGTTTTGAGTGTTTCCGCCACTCTCACGGTGTGAGTATTTCCGCTACTCGGATGGGGTTTGATGATTTGTGAGTATTTCCGCTACTCGGACGGGGTTGATGATTTGTGAGTATTTTCGCTACTCGGACTTCCGCTACTCGGACGGGGTTGATGATTTGGGAGTATTTCCGCTACTCGGATGGGGTTGAGTATTTCCGCTACTCTAACGGGTTTGTGAGTATTTCCGCTACTCTAACGGTTCTGTGAGTATTTCCGCGACTCTAACGGTTCTGTGAGTGTTTCCGCCACTCTAACGGTTTTGTGAGTATTTTCGCCACTCTAACGGTTTTGTAGAGTGTTTCCGCCACTCTAACGGTTTTGTGAGTAGTTTTGCTACTCGGACGGTCTTGAGGAATAAACTGTCTCGAGAGAGGGATTGGGATTGGAATAAGAAAGGACAATGCCCCTAAGGGCATTTTGGTCATTTTGCCTCTATTTGGGCCTGACAGGCCCGCGAAGCGATGGAAAGACGGAATTTGGACCTAGAGAAATGGTTTTGATTGGAAATATGCCCAAAATGACTTGAAAACAAGTCTGGACGGAGTGTAGACTGCCGAGCGGTCAAAAATGGGGTGCTTACAGTCCCCATATACACAGCTTTTATACTATGTAGAAAATCAAATTGTGTACAGAACGATCGATCGGTAGAGGCTTGCGATCGAACGGCCGATCAAACACCCGATCGATCGTCCATGTCGATCGAACACCCGATCGACCGCAAAAACGACCTCTCTGAAATTTGCATTTGTGCTGTCTGCTGAAGGTGTTCCGACGTCGCTGATTGAACGGCCGATCGATCAGAAAAGCAACCTCTTTGAAGTTTGCTACAGAAGGTCGAACAGAGATCTGCGATTGAACAGGATGTCGTGCAATCGATCGACCGATCGAACGTTCCAGGGACAGTTTGATCGGCTGATCGATCGGTATGTTGGCGCGATCGAACAGTCATGCTATTTTTTACTTGTTTGCCTCGTCTTAAGCTCCGATTCCTGTAAAAAGTGCACAAAAGAGTTTCAATACATTTTAGGAGTTAAAATACTAAATTAACACTTAAATTCAACTAATCGACTACCAATTTAGGCTTAGAGATTACTATTTTCGAGAGTAATCACATGTACCGATACACCCACGATATGGTTCTTCAATGATTGCTTGAGTGTTGAACACCACAACACCATCATAATCCACCAAACGTTAGACATTCTAGTCCAATCTCCAAGCATTATAAACAACGAACAGTTCACAAGAACAACTTATAATTGTACCAGCTCAAAACCCATGAGTCTAAGGTTGAACTGATCTTGTTCGCACTCACTACGATTCACCATTCTCACATGCTTGGACCATAACGAATTTCACACCACGAATTTCCATCTTGATGCACCACCAAGACTAAGTTGCTGAAGATTTAAAGTTCTTCTTCTTGCCAAGGAATAGAGAGAGGCTTTAAATATATCTTCTTCACATGAATAACAATCTCTCTCTATGATGTCTCTCTGAAAGTATATTCTTTTAGGATTGCAAAGATGAGGTGTAAAACCCTGATTTTGGCATTTCTTTAACCTCATATTTATATTAGGAGACCTTGGGTAAACCTAGACTTCCAAATTAATCCAAAACTTTTCAAAATTAGGTTTCCCAAGTTTCCAAAATTGTAAGGTTAGCTTATCTCGTTGGGGTGAGACCTGGGCAAAAGCTTAGCGAAGTCAATGGTTCGCAATCTGGCAGGGATGAGAGCTCGGCAAAGCTTGCTGGATGAATTTTTGGATTTTCGCTCAGGTTTGGCAGGTGTGAAAGCTCAACGAACTTCTCTGCCCTGATTTATTCAATTTGGCTGAGGTTTGACAGGTGTGAGAGCTTAGCAAAAGCTGCAGATCTTTGATTTTAAGCTCCGAGACATCCAAGATGTTGTTCAATCCCTCCTTAGCATTGGTTTGAACAGCCTACCCCAAACAAAACTTCTTTATAATCTCTATAATCTATTTAACTAATCATTACATGGAGAGTAAGAAGCATTACAAATAAAGTGTTTTAGTCTACAGAATTGGCCAACTAACAAAAGTCCTAACAGAAGACCTTCACCATTTTCCTCCCACGAGTATATGCTTCAATTTTATTGTATGAAATTCTCTCAAAATGTTTTAAGGAGAAAGGACCAGACTATAATGGTGGGGATATGAGAAGGAAGAATATTAACTTTGCTGGAATGATTTTCCAAATTGACCTTTAAAAGGCTTATGATAGCATTAGTTTGGACTTCATTCAGAAAACTTTAGTTGATCTTAATTTCCTTGATAATTGGAGTAACCCCATTATGCTCTAGAATGGGGGAGCCCTGCCATCATTTCTGCCTAGAAAAGGATTAACGTATAGAGACTCCCTTTCTCCATATGTTTTGTTTCATGTTATGAATAGTCTTTCCTGCATGATCAATGAGAAAGTGGCTAGGAAAGAAGGGATTGGTCTAAAGGCTTCAAGGAATGGTATACCTCTATGCCGCCTTTTTTTATGTTGATGATCTTGTTCTCTTTTCTAGAGCTAATGAGAAGAATTGTGATGTTATAATGGAAGTGTGAAATGAATTTTGTCGTTTCTCTCTAGGCAAAAAATGTATTTGCAGAAATCTTGAATGTTTATTTCCCCCAAATATACTTATGAAAAAAGATCTTGCACTTAGCCATAAAAGTAACTTCAATCTTTCTGTTAGGTTTTTAGATTGGCTAATTCTAAGCAAAAGCACTCTGTATGTAATTTCAATATTTAGATAGGCGTGTCAATGTGTAGGAATGAATCAAGGTGTTGTAGTAAAAGCAAAACAAAGAGAACAAGCAACCTGTCATGTGTTCGAATGGCTTACCAAGACGTTCAAATGAGAGAGATGTTCGAACGGTGGGCCAGACCATTCGAACGCTAGACAAAATTGCGGACTTTTAGATTTGAATCCCAGTCAAGTTTGGAAACTTCCTACTTTGACTTACACAACGTCCAAGGCTCTGCAAATACTCGATACTCTATTTAAAGCCTCTAAACCCTAGAGAGAAATGGTGCACACAGTCAGAGAGATCATTTAGCTATTCAAAGATCTTTATTGTGCTTCCACGTTATTGGAGTGTTCCTTCTGGTCAAAAACCAAACTTCACACATATCATCTTTGGCGGATTCCAAAAGTTGATGTTGATAGCATGGGAGAACGGTGAATCATGGGTGTCTAGCAAGTAAGTTTGAAACTTCTACCATAGTTGTAGAACAACGCAGAGTTGTGGATCAACGGGTTGGGTTGTAAGTTTATTATTTTAACTGTTTAAGGTTATAGTGATAAGTACGTTAGTAGCTATGTGTGGCCCCGTGATTTTTTTCCTAATTGAAACGGTTTCCATGCTAAAATCATGTGTGCCTTGCGCTTTACTTTATTGCTTTAATGTTGCATATAGGATTAACAGACTTGGAATAATTAATCAATTATAGGAAAATCCATGCCCCCAAGCAGGTTTTCACTTTCCAATGACTTGGGTAACTATTTGGGTGCCCCTCTGTTTCATTATGAGTGTGCCAAAGCTGTGATGCAGCGGAACTTTAAAGAACAAGAAACTCAGTCCTAATCCGTTGATTCACCACGAATGCTGGAATAAAGTTATTCTTTCAACCTGTAAAATCACCACGAATCACAGGTTCAAAGGCATTAAGCATTTGTTGATTCGCAAGAATACCAAACGATTGGGAAAAGTACAATTTTCAAGCAGAAATTTTATTAAACTTCAAAACTGCTCAAAACAGGTCAAACAATAGTATAAGAAAAAACTGACAAAAAGCCCAAAAATTATGCCCAAAACATAAAACGAGCTAAAAAACATACTTAGAGGCGTTTTTCGCGTTTTCCTAAGTCAAAAAGTCATTTTATGATTTTTTCCCTTTCTCCGGCTCGCCGTAAGCTTTTCGAAAACATATTATAATAGGAAAACGGAGTTACGAGTCAAAAGTTATGGCCGATTGAAGTTTACTGACCACCGGCCCGAGTATATCGCCGCCGCCACGTCTCCAAGTAATCTTCGGCTATGTGATCCGCATCAAGCTGCCTCTGCTAAGTTTATAATAAATACTCAGCAGAAGCTTGCTGGGGGGAAGACCATATTCCTATCCCTTGCTGGTAGAGTTACTTCAGTGAAATCTGCTACTTCTACCATCCCCAATTACATCATGCAATCTATAGCTCTCCCTATTTATGTAGGTGATAAGATTGATAAGTCGAACATAAACTTCCTAAAAATGGTCCACTATCTTAATTGGGATAAAGTTTCGAGAAGTAAAAAACACAGGGGCCTTGGCATCAGGACTTCCTAAAAAAGGTCGACCATGTTAATTGGGATAAAGTCTGGAGCAGTAAAAAACACGGGGGCCTAGGCATTAGGAAAGCTAGAAATAACAACCTAACTACGCTTTCAAGTTTTGCTGGAAAATGATAGGGAAGAAAAGCTTTATGGATAAGAGTCGTGAGGATAAGAAAACCTTCATAATCATAACCTTATGACCTGTCCTAATAAAAATATAGCATGTCCTGTTTGGAGAAGTATGCTGGAAATGAAAGAAACCCTGCAAAGAGGCATCAAATGGAAAATTGGGGATGGCAGGAACATTCCTCTTTGGATTGATGATTGATCAGTGGTGCGACTTTCCCACACTAACCCCGGTCCTTATATCAATGAAACTGATAAAGGAGAAAGTATTCTGGATGACCAAGGAATCTGGCATTTGGAAAGGGAAGAAAACTTTTTAAATACTGAGTCCTATAGGGTATTCCTCACCACACCTGTGCCTACCTGCACTATATACCAGGACTTACCCACCTGGGTCTGAATCTGAATGGAAAATTTAGTACCGAGTTTGTGTTCGAGATGACTGTTCGAGTGATAAAAAAAATGATATCAACTGGGATTGGTTATGGAAACTTAGTACCAAGTCTGGTCTCTTTCTCTCCCATTCTCTCTGTGTTAGAGCATGTGTTTTTCCTATTGTGTTAGTTCTAAAACTTCTGTGGTATCAGGGGTCCATTATGGGTGCGATATAGGGTTTGCTCTAGTTTCTTCGTTTCTTTTTTCCAAGGTTAATAAATTGTTTGATGTATCTTTTGCTTCCGACATGTCCTAGGATGATATGTTTATAGGGACTGAAGTTTTAGTTTACATTGTGAAATGGTGGGAAGAGGGTTCTTTTTTGGCTTTTTAGTTCATACATTTTTTAAATTGTTGCTTCAAGTGGACTTGTTATTCGTATCAGGTAACCCTTGGGTTTTCAGATTAAGTTGTTTGAAAATGCTTGTACTTTGATTTTGTATTGTGTTAGCGGGTGGAAGTATTTGATTAATACCCATATGGCATTTAAATTGCAGCTGACATGATTTTTCAGTGGGAAAATGGGGAAAATTTGTAATAGGATACCAATCTGATGCAATTAGTATGGCTTAAAACTTAGTCTTAAGTATTGACCTGGTACATTTTATTATTTCGCAGATATGTTTATTCAGAGTATGGAGCGTCCTCTGGTAAGATAAGGAAAATATGAAGCTAATCTTCATATGGAGCTAATCATGGAGTTGAAAAGCTTGAAGGCTTTATATGAACTCGTAATACTTATTAACTTTCCTATTCAAAAAGTTTAGGAAAATTAGAGGAAAAAAATGAAAGAAAATTCTAATCAGTTTCCACATCACATCCATCTTGCACCTACCAAATTTTGTGGTTAATTCTGTGCTCTCCAATACTTCCACAGGCTTACTCAGTCATGAACATAATCTTTATTGAAATGCTAGTACAAAGGGATTGATACTTGTATCCCTATTATATATTTCCTCTGGGGTATATACTAGCATCATTTATTTCCTTTCACTCCATAGATTTCTCGATTCCTATTTCTGATAATTCTTAATCTCAGAATTTTCTCTATTCGATATTTATCTAATATGGTTTGATGTAAATATGAGAATTGCAATGAGCTTAAAGACTGAAAATAATAAGTATCTTGTTCTAATCTATTCGAGGGTTACGTCTATCATGCTGAAAAGACAATTTCATTTTCACTCATTCGTGGTTCTTCCTTTTTTCATATCTTATTTTTTTCCCTTTTTTTTTTTTTTTTGGGTAAGATCCTTTATTCGTCTTGTTGTAATGTAAATTCAGATGACCCTCCCTAATTTTGCAATGAGATGAGAATACATCTAAGTAAACTTAAAACAGGATTTTAGATATCATTTTATATTTTATATTTGCTTGGTTCACTTGCCAAAGGAGGACCTGAAAGCACTGCTCTGTCTTTTCTAGATGAACCTTCATCTTTTTGCCTTGGCTATCATATTGTGTCATATCTGTAAATCAGTAACTCAACAAGACTTTACTCCAACAAGGGGTTTTCTTGATGAATTTGTTTTGGCCAATTTAATTTTCTTCTATATAGCTCACCTCATTTACATTTCAGAAGGGTAGAAAAAAGTACAAACCTTCATGGTCGTGTCGTTACTTCACTTTTAGTAATGTGTAAGTTATGCATCAACGCTGATTTTAATGACTTGGATGCCTTGATGAAATTGCCAATAAAGCTTTATACATTTTGTGTTTGGATGATCGTCTGCAGAGTATGTTCAAGAGAGACATGATTCATGAAGGCATTTTGTGGAGACAGGTCTGCAGTTCTTGCCATACACTATTAGCTTCATGCAGTGCTGAAATATGTTTTTCAATTTTCTTAAACAAAACTTCATCATGCCCTCGTTTTCATGGAATTTCTGCAGGTGTTATGCATTGGACTTCTGGTCGGAAAAATAATTATAGTTGATTTTCTCTTCAAGTCTACTTCAGGTGAATTGCAGACTTTGATTTAAGTTTCTATAAACTAATTCTAGTCAACGGATTGGTGCTGCACTTTGTGCATCCTGAACAGTCTGGCTGACATTGAAGAAGACCATTCTACTTGCATCTAATTTAAGCAGCTGCCTCTACATCTTATTCCAGATACAGTGAGAAATGGTGATAAACATTTTTGCAACTGCAAAGACATTTCTTGTTATTCGGATTTTTTTACTAACTTTTCACATTGAAATAGAGTTGTTCTGCCTTGTTCATGAATCTTCATGTGGATGAGCATTTACATTCACATTTGAGTTCTCTCGTCTTTGTCATACTAACTACTGAGGCTAGACCCTGATCAAATATTACAAAATTCCATACAAAAAGAAGTTTAATTGTTTGCATGGTAATACAAACTAAGAGTACTGTAACTAAAAGCCTTCACTTAGCAGAGGGCCAGCTCCTTCAATTTTCTATTTTTGCCAGATACTCTAGCTTTGTATCAGGCCCTTTGATTGATCAGATCACCCACATTAGAGCTACTTGATCAGGAAAATGCAACAAAAGTTTCATCATAATGGACACTAGAAGAACAATAGGAAAAGGCCATGAGACACCTAACACCTAAGCCAAACAACAATGAGCAAAATTTTGCAACTTAGAAAAGCCTCTACTGTGTACTTTAGAAACTTCCTGTAAGGAGACACTACTAGATCTTTTGGGCCAGTTAAGAATGAGTACTTGGAACTTAAGGGACAAGACGCATTGGAAAAATTTTTTATTTTATTTTTTTGGCTAGGCCAAATACAAGAAAGAAATAGATCAAAACAGTAGAACAACCAAAAGAAAGAAAAACAACAGAGAGGGAATACTCAGGATTTAGCCAACAGGTCTATCCCCCACCACTGCTTCAGCCACATGGAAGGGGATTGAACGAAAAAGCATATTTTCTTTTAGGCTTTATGATCTATGATTTTCGATGTGATTCTTCAATTAAAAACCATGACGGGTTAGTACATTGCACCAGGTGATTTTTCTATTTATAGATTTGTTATTATCATTTAATTTTTCTTTTTCATCATTTAGCTTACCTAAGACTCTCATGGGAAGTTTTCTTTTCTTACCATCATGTTTAGTATTATTAGTATTTTAACGATGAAATGGTGTTGCACATAAAATATGGATCAAAAGGTATAGTATTAACAAAAGGTAATGTATATAGCTATCGTACAATGCTGTTGGTTTACAAGGAAGAACCCACAGATGTAATGTTTGTTGGAGAAATGAACTTAAAGCATTGGATGAAGGAGTCATTACCTTATGCCGTGATCAAAGTCGTAGATGGCAATATACTCAGGAGTGCTGTGTAAAATCCATCATGGAATTGGCTATATCTTGTTGTGCGGAATCGCCTCAAAAAAGGGTCGACATGAAAGATGTCATTGCCACACTCAAGAATATCAAAGTTAAGTTTCTTACGACATTCGAAGTTGATGAATATTTTAGGTTCTCGTAAAGTTGTCTCTCACAAGACAACAACAGCGGTGTAACAGTTTGACTTTTGTTTCATCTTTTTCATGTCAAGGTCTTTGTATTAGCATCATCAATTGTAGTTAGTTTATTATAGTCGTCAAGAGGCTCAAAATATGCAACTAGTATGCTAGTAGTTTGGGACTCTCCTTTTTTGCATTACCAAGTATAAAACAAGTGTATCTGTTAGGACAATTGGTCATTTGTGCATTGTTTAGACAAGCTAAGTGAGATTGAGTGTTCTTAGTGTATGTAATTATGCTCAAAATAAACTTCAAGTCAACCACCAAGATCAAGGAAACAAAGGAAAACAACAATGAGTTGTCAATAGTTCAAAGGCTCCCAAGCACCCCGCTCTAGCGGATTCCAATCCCTCTAAACCAAAACTCGTTCCAGTGGCTCCTACTCTCAGGCGGGCTCTCACCCCACTCTAGCGGGGTCTAGTGTCTCAAAAGTTTTTGGCAACCAGTGTACCCCACTCTCAAGTGAACCTCCACCCCGCTCTAGTGCGGTGCACTCTCCAAGAACGTCTTGTCAAGGTCATACCCTCTACGAAGTAGACTTGGCAAAAAGTCTTTGACGTCTAATGGAAGCATGGCAGACTGGCAGGCTACGGAGTATGACATTGCGCTTCCAAAAAGAAAAGATCTTATCCATCCCTTCAAGTAATTGGAAGATATTCTCCATCTCTCTAAGATACCTCAAGATCTTCTACATAGTAGGGTGATGATGATTCAAATAGGGGACTATGTCCCTTCTCTCTAAAAGGAAGAATAGTTATCTCTCTCTTGAGTGCATAGATATGAGAAGAGAGTGTTGATCAAAGTGACAACTTAGAGTCTTCTACATTGTCTTCCAAGTGTTTGTAAAAAGTCCCAAAAAAACTCTACTCCACTTCATCCCTTTATTTCGAAGAAGCTATGGTGGCTTGAAGGAGTTCAAGTCATTGCAAGGATCGTTGAGAATTCAATGAAGTGCCAAGTGCTCATGAACAAGCTCGTGGACTCGAATATGTACATGGTGTAGATTCAAGCCTAGTGTTGAGGATTTAACAAGTGTAAATGGTTGTAAGCTCTCTTGTACCATTTGTTCATATTATAGTGCTTGGTTGGAGCTGGGCTAAGCCCCGTGGCTTTCTTTCGCAAGGGTTTTCACGCTAAAATTGCTTATGTCTTATTAATTGCTTGTGATGTTGTGTGTAGGATGTTTTAGATTCTCTATTGTCTGCACTTGCATAAAAATAAGTAGAGACCTATTCATCCCCCCCCCCCCTCCCCTCTCTCGGTTCATATATGATACTTTAAGTCCTTCTACAAGAACCCTTGTTTTCACAATATCAATTTATGTAATTGACTCGGCCCCAAATGCGGTTTTCCTACAAATGGAGTTAGTAACCTCGCAAGAGCACGGGGGTCACGATGAAGTATAAACTGGTAATCCGGTATCGTTATCTCCCAAGGGACCTAGCCCAATATAGGCTCTAGTACTCAACTCACACTAACCTAATTTAGGATTGAATTGCAATAAAAGAGGGGAATTGGATCTAAAATAAAAAGGAAAATAAAAAGATCGAAAATATTTTGGGTTTTGATGATGGTTTTGAATTACTAACCTATTGCAATAAAAATAAAAACAATTAACACTAGACAATTAAAGTAAAGCAAAATGAAAATAGAATTAAAGCAATTAAAGAAGAATTGGGCTCAAATGATCCAATCACTCAATTTCATCCAAGGTTTCCAATGAGGTTTATAACTCAAATCAAACACAACATTTAAGTGTGTTTGATTTAGAGAATTTAGATTTGAAAATTGATTATTCTCAAGCAATTGAAATAAGATACATGTTCAATAGAGAGTCAAAGGTTAATACTATCGATTCGACTTAGTCAATATCAAATTTGTGATTTGTGCATTGATTAGCCAAACATAGTCAATAACCTAGATTTTCTAAGGCATCTTCAATCAATTGTTAGGAATGAATTTCTAGAAATTGTGGAGTTTTTGTTTAGTCAAGGGTCCTAAATTAGTACCATCGATTTGGGTGATCAAAATCCCCAAACTTAGTCAATAATTCAAGTTTTCTAAAATTTCACATCTAATTACTAGAAATTCGAATTCGAGAAAAATATGGCAATTAATTCATGAGACACCTCCATTGAATTCCTTGGATTATTTGGATGATTTTCACATTTAAACCCAATTTAAATTACTAACTACTTTAATACATCATAAAAGCTTGTAAAAATGAAAAGAGAAGCATAAAGAGATTTAAATCTAAAATTGACTACAATAATAAGACTGTTTGGTTACAAGAAAAATGAGAGAAAGTGCAAGAAAGTGAAAGAAAATACAATACAATGAAGAAAATTACAAGTTTCTACACTATACTACAATTACAAAGCTAAATCTAAGCTAAAAATGAAGAAAAATGGAAAAAAGCAACCTTAGAGAAGCTCTCCCGCCGCCCCCTTGCTCAAACTAACCCTAACTACTCAAAAACTTTACAAAAAACCCTAAAAACGCTGCTTCGGACGCAAAAAAACACAATTTGGATAAACAGTAACCGTCCGAATACCATTTGAATGGTGCGTTTGACGCCTATTTGAAGTCCGTTCGGACGGTGAATAGTAACGGTCCGATGAACAGTGACGATTCGAACGCACCGTCTGATGAATAGTGACCGTTCGGACGCACCGTTCGGATGGGCACTATTCATAGATTCGGCCCAACAACCTTCCAGCTCGATTTTGACTACCTTAGAGACTGATTTAGCCGATACACATTAGATGACAAGTTGTAGCTCTTGAAGTCTTCTTTCCAATGCCGCAAAAGTTAGCTCAATCGGACATTGGAGTGAAAAGTTATGGCCAAAATACCGAGACGAGTTGGACTTCTCATCACCGGTTTGCTCGTTTTGAACGCGCTTTGATCATTCTTCGCGTTTATTTGCCTTTATTAACTCCTATAACCTACAAAACACGCAAAAAATAGAATTAAACAAATATCTAACTAAAATAAGATAATTAACTACAATCTAAGTCTAACAATGTGCAAATTAAGGGCTTATGATTACACTTTTAGGGTGTAATCAGTAATTATCCCCATTCTTATAAAACTGAAAATTAATTACTAAAAATTGTTAGAACTAAATTTCTAGTGCTCAAATACTAAGTACTATATTTCTTATTTGAAAATTTTCAGATAAATATTTTAATTCAGAACGAAAATGGAAATTAAAAGTAAAATTCATTTTAACTTAATTTTCAGATTTTAGTGATTGATAATTATGTGTTATCTAATGTACCTAATTATGAAACCATTGGACATGTTTTGTTTTAAGTACTTATTGTATTGTGACTTATGCACAAGGACATCAAATAATCAAGTAAAAATTGTAATAGCACATGGGAAAACACCACCAGTCATACACTAGGGGGTTACCTTCGGAAATCATGGAATCAGTTCGTAAATCACTCTTATCACCATTACTATGGAACAAGTTATATGGCCAAATTCATCTAGTTCATTCAATTACGGCTCCTAACTAAGAAAAAAAACAAGAAGAAGAAGAAGATGCCACGTTCATCAATTGCTAGTATTAGAGTAATGATTCACCCAAGTTTAAAAAAAAAAAAAAATGGAAGAAGAAACACGCTGTCAACATCAACGGCAATATTCCTAAGGTACTGGTAAATTTAGGAACATGGCTTATTTGAACTTTGAAACCCACGTCATCAACTGATCTCTCTCTCTCTCTGTATATATATATTGGAGTTAGATGTATATTTCAAAATATAAAATTCAATTTTATTTTTAAATTATTTTATATTTATTATATCAAATTATTTTATTGAAAGCTTGCTATAAATCCTTGTCGGTTTTTCAAAACCTAATATATTTATTGTGGCCAATAAAGTGCTATTATGTTTTCCTTTACTCTACTCTTTAGTGAGCTATCAATAGCATTATGCAATTGTATTATAGCAGTGGATGCTTTTAATCCAAACTCAATGCTAATAGCCGTTGGCTTCTTGTAAGTTATATACTTATATATGGGTGAGAGTATTTGGTGGTAAGTAAGGTGGTACCCACATGGTGTAAGCTCAATTGCCGTGAAGCAACATTTGGGGTCTTTTACTTCCTCATCAAACCTTGCACTTTTCAACCACTTGTTATCTATTTGCTAGAGTATAACACTTGTATATATATATACAAAATATATATATTATTGTTTTTATTTGATCCTTAGGATGATCAACGAGTTGCTCTTTACACCTCTGCATTTGGGAGTGCACCATTGCAGAGAAGTGACAGTTGAATTCTAGAGAGTAAGCTGCCATAACCTGTTGTACCGGGTCATGTACTCAGAGGGGCACGATCTATTCTTAAGGACAATGACTACACACCTTTATCAATAAGTTTTCTATCTACTTTGTTTGTAAAATATTTTAATATCAATTCCATATTTTATGTGTTGAATTTCATGAGATGAATAATATATGTTTTGATCTGATATTTCCTACAATCTTAAGAATAGAATATCCATTAAAATAGAGACTGTAAGTGTTTAGCTTGGTGTTAAGGTATGTGATGTATATGAATCTTGTTTTGTATGTGATTATATATGACATGACATGTGAATTTTTAAATTTCATAGTTTCCTAAATTTGACAAGACTTGATTTGATCTCAAAAAGTTTTATTTCTAAAAAGTTTGATTTTAAAAAGTTTCAATTTAGGACAGATAGGATTTAGAAAAGATTGAAAATGGTTTGATTTGATTTAGAAACATTTGACTTGGAAAAGTTGGAAAAAATTTGGTTTGATTTAGAAATATTTGACTTGGCAAAAAGATTAGAAAAGATTTAACTTGAATATTTGATTTGGAAAGAACTAAAAAGGATTTGACTTGAATATTTGATCTGAAAGAATTTAGAAAGTTAGAGTTTGAAAAGATTGGATTTTAGAAAGCTTCGAATTAGGAAAGTTTCAAATTATGAAGGTTTTGAATTAGAAAAGTTCCAAATTAGGAAAGTTTTATTTTAGGAAAGGATTGATTTTGGAAAGTTTCCTTTTTAAGAAAGAATTGATTTGGGAAATATTTGAATTTGGAAACTTTTGAATTTAGAAAAATTTGAACTTAGAAAGATTTGAAATTTGGAAAGATCTAAAAGTTTGAAATTAAGAAAGATTTGAAAGCTTGAAATTAGGAAATGTTTGAAAGTTTGAAATTAGGAAAGATTCAATTTCTATTTCCTAAAGTTGAAGATTGAATTTTATTTCTAAGAATAGATGATTCAATTTGTTTTCTAAAATTGGAGGATTTGGTTTGGTTTCTTACATTAGAGGATTTGATTTGGTTTCCTACATTGGAAGATTTGATTTACATGGAATTGAAAAGTTTGAGTTTTGAAAATCTTGGATTTAGAAATCTATGATTTGGTGGAAAAAAGGGTTTTGGAAATCTATGATTTGAGGCTAATAGAAAGTCATGATTTTAATAAAGGAATTAGGGTTTCCTAATCATGGATTTTAGGGTTTAAACTTTCAAGACAAGGAGTTTTTGGAAAGTAGATCTTTGAAAAAAGTTTTTGGGAAGTGGATTTCAAAAACTCTTTTAGAAATATTTGAATGTAAACATTTGAAAGTTTCTTGAATATCTCACTTTCCTAAAACGATTTTAACTATGAAAATATTAAAACCATTTTAAGGTTGTGATTTTGACAACAACTAAGGTTTGAAATATAGACTATAATGATCATATTGAATGTAATACTTTTCTAAAATGATCCTAACCATGGAGCGGTTAGAATCATCCTAGGATTTGTGATTTATTGAAAAGCAATTAAGGGTTTAAACCCAAACTTTAGACTTTGATGGTCACATTGAATATAACACTTTTCTAAAACAACTCTAACCATGGAATAACTAAAATCATCTTAGGATTATGGTTTTAAAAACAAGTTTGAAAAAATAATTTTGAATGCAATGCATGAACATGACAACTACAATGCGACAGGGTCGTGAACATACAAAGTTAGGCTTCACCATATAATCAAGGGGGCCAAACCAACACCGTCTTAGGTAGAACTTGAAGAAAGCCCCTAGTGTTGACTCAAGGTTGATCCCCATATTGATTTTAATGATAACTAAACATTATGTTATTTACTAATGCATTTGCTTAGTGTGTACATTAATAAAGATTATAATTTAGACTTAGAAGTTGACTTTAAGTCTAATACACAACAAGCTAAGATCAAGCAATGTACTCTAAGAGTCATGCAATGTATCAAAACAGAACAATAACACATATTCCAACTTTAAATAAATGATTTGCATTCGAAGAGATTGAATGTGTTCAAAAGAAGACTTCATTAAAGGTATAAAGATCAATTGAAGATGACTTGATTAAAGGTGTTCAAAGATAAAATTCATCTTAATTGCATAATCTCTACAAAGAATCCAAATAAATACTTCATCTTGGATGCAAAGAATCAATGAAGATAATATGTATTCAGAGAAATGAAGATACTCAAGAGTAGACTTCATCAAACTTATAAAAGACTCATTGAAGTTATCCTAAAGAAGATAGAAGGATGTGTAGCAAAAAGGTAGAACTCGACAATGAGATGTCATATGAAGCTCTACATATATGAAAAATTGATTAGCATAAAAAAGAGAGAGCTCGGTAATGAAGAAGAAGAGCTCTGTAATAATGGAGTGAAGTTCTGACAGTTTGGCAAACAAGAAAAGATGATGATCAAATGACAAATTCAATCCAAATTTACTAAAGAACAACATTGGTGAATTGAAGACTTTAATTGATTATCATACCCCAAAGAGAAGACTCCTTAAAGATTTTATAGTATTGCTGAAGCTGAACTTGAACATGAAGAGTTGACACATGAAGACAAAAGCCAAAAATTTAAAGATAGAATGATCAAGTGTCGACACATGGAGATGATGTGTCAACACATGGAGACATTGGACAACATTTGGAAAATGCAGACCAGATGTGTCCACACATGAAGCCAAGTGTCGACACCTAGGAAATAACGGCTAATTTTTCTAACATTATAATGGACTGGACTTGCATTAAATGAGCCTCAACAACCTCTAACGGACGAAATCAATATAGGAGTTTATATACAAGCTTCCAACTGCATTTATTAACAAGAAACACAAGAGAAACAAGTACCACTGACTGATCAAGCTAAGAAAATTTGAACATTCCTTTTGTCTTCATTTTGGCATTAAGTGAGATTTTATTTTTTCTCTCCACTTCTTATAGAGAGTTTGTATTTCATGTATACAACTTCGTACACCTGTAAGTGAGAGTTTGAGAGTTCTCTTGTAGAAGAAAACTCTTGTAAGTTGGAGTGGATCTTGGACAAAACCACTTGGTAGCTGGAAGAACTTGGGAAGAAGTTCTTGTGTAAAAGTGAGCTGAGCACTTGGTAAATCAGCATCCATTTTGTAATTGGAGATTGCATAGTGGAGGAGGAAGACTTTAAGGGGATCTTAGGGTGCGGACGTAAACCATGAATTATGGTTGAACCTTAATAATTCTTGGTGTGCTTTCTATTGCTCTGTTTTCATTTCTCTTTTGATTATGTTGTATTATATATATCTTTTTGTCACTGTACTATAGATTAGATTCATTTTAATTGATCTTAATTGCTATTAATTTTTAAAAAATCCAATTCACCCCCTCTCTTGGGTTGCCTTTTGGGCCAACACCTAGCACAGTGACCTTCAACGAGTCTTCCTAAGCATGAATGAAAGCCCCCATACCGTCAATGGATGTTTAGAGGGTTGTATTTGAGTGCATAGAGTGTATGGGAGCCAAGGTTGGAGTGTATGAAGGCTAGGGTTTGAGGGGGCTTGAGAAAATTAGAGTTTTGAGGGAACTCAAGCTCTGTTTTCAGTGAGACAGATTTTTTGGAGTGATTTTGTGGACCCATAATATGCAGGGGAGGGTTTGTATTTATAGGCAAATAGAATAGGAACTGGCACCTATTGTAATGGCGCTTATTTGTTTTTAAACTTGGAGTGGCGCCAAGTTCGTTGGGAAACTTTTGAGGCAGTAAGAAACAGATCTTTGACCCTTGGGACGTAAGGTAGAAGATTTTGGCGCTTGTCCTAGTGACTACCATGCAATTTTTAGCCTGGTTTCATTAAAGGTGACTCCAAAAAGTCTAGGAATGGTCCAAAAGAACGGGGATAGACAGGAACCCTTGAAAGAGTATCCCGAAGGTAATTTGGCTTAAGAAACAATACCGGAATAGTTGAAACGGTTGATCGACCTACCAAGGGCAAAATGGTCATTTGAACCGGGAAAACACCGAGATTGACTCGGAGTGACTTGCGGGAAGGCTTGAAGATTAGAAACACTATTAAGAGTGTTTCGAGGGATTGTCGGTTTGATACTCAGAGTTGGTATGGATGGAAAAGGTGACCAGCCTACTAGCAGCAAAATGGTCATTTTGTATCCGGCATACTGGAATAGACTCATAATGGTCCAAAAAGGTGTTAGAAGATTGAAAATACTTTTAGAAGCATCCTTGGATGGTAATCGGTTTGATACTCTGAGCCGGGGTGGTTTCCGAAGGTGGTCGGATGCTTAGGGGTAAAATGATCATTTTTATTAGATGCCTTTGAAATCAATCCAAAAGCGACTGGAAGACATTAGAACATGCTAAATTATCTTTGGGACAATCTTGAAAGGGTGAATTTATCGCTCTAAGGACTTAGGTACTTTCTTAAGAAACGTGCTGGTAGGGCCCAATGGACAGTATGATTATTTTTCACTAGAGTGGGCTAGCATGCACTGGTGTATTCTTTAAAATACTCAGGAATAGACAAACCAAGGAACATGGCAACACGAGTGATGAAAAGGTTCCTCATTGAGTTCATGTTTGTGAATTGCAGGAAAGACAGCCCCACAGAAGGTAAGAAAATAGATATCAGTCAAATATTAGTAAATAAAACATGAGAATTATGAAGTATAGAGAATAGTAGAATCAAACTAGGATTCTCACCAAGAAGACCGAAGAAAACACAGTATACAGCAGCAAAGCTAGTGAATGGAATTGAAGCAAAGAGAGCTCCAAATTTCCCTGTAAATATCAGACCATTAAATCTTTTGGTCAATTAAAAAAACATTAAACATACAGGATTGCATATAATAACTTTTCACTCACCTAATATCGGGAAGAAGATCATAAAACCAGCTGATATTTGTATAATTCTACGGCTTCCCACACGAGTGATTCCAAGAAGACCCACATTTTGCTTCTGCACATCCTCCTCTTTTATATTTTTTTACCCATTAACAATTATACATACAGACATACATATATCTACATATATATACCTATACATATTCTTGTTTGTGTGATGAACATTAGTCCATTAAAAGCATTAGCTTCTGTGACGAACAAATTAAAAACTTTCTGGTCCGCAAAATTATCACAAAATGAATGAATGGAGCATCAAAACTGAATGATCAATAAAAGGAAATAAAATATGAATGATATCAAAACTGACAAAATCTACAAATCAACTACAGAGACAATTGGGTTTTGAGAATTGGCTCACATCACTTCCACCCATCAAGGAACAAGAAATGTGGGAATCATAACAGCGGTCCCTAATGCCATGATGTAGTGCTGGAAGCCCAAGGCTATAGCCTCCCCTGTTTTCAAATGCAAAGTGATGGAGATGAGCAAATTTAGATATATTGATCAAGAGACAAATCTATCAGTGATTGGAGATATGGGTTCGAAATAAAACTGAAAATGAACATACCCCATGAAGGGTCGGAGTCAATACAATACTCTAAGCCTTAAAGTTGGTCCATTGGAGGGTGGCTTATCTCTCCTGGTTTTGGTGCTTCCATAGCTGATACTGACTTCAGAACACTCCTCCCTACTCAAAATCCCAAATGGGTATCCACTAAATAAATAGAGAGAGAGAGAGAGAGAGAGAGAGAGAGAGAGAGAGAGAGAGAGAGAGAGAGAGAGAGAGAGAGTTTTCTTTGTTTCACTTGTTGAACGTACTGGAATTTTGAGTGAATCAATGAGATAGAAAGAGAGCCAAAAACAAAAGCTGGAGAATAAAAAATGGTGAAAAGCAGAAAAGTTGACAGTTGAGGGAAGCAAAAGAGAGACAGCGAGAAAAAGGAGGTTAGAGAGAGAGAGAGACAGAGACAGAGAGCAGAGAAGTCAAGAGATTATACAGCAAATGGAGGTAGAGAGATTGAGAGATCAGAGATGCACTTGAAGCCCACTCAGAAAGTCTTTTTTCGATTGAAATTGTTCCGTTAACTTTGTCGTATTCCCAAATTGCCCCTTAAGGAACTTCCAAACCAGAAGTTACCGTTAGCCCCAATTGTATCTACGCACTGTACTTATTTAATACTTACAACTCAAGCCTTGATAGTTGAAAGGATAACTTCATTACATATATGCCCCTTAGAATGAAGAAGATGGAAAATTATAACTTGTTTGGTACTTGAGGAAAGAATGCATGTTCTTTTGTATGCCCCTTAAAATGAGGAAAATGAAAAATTATAACTTGAATTTTAGAAATAAAAAATAAAAGATTTTATTTTTCATTTGCTCACTTTTTAATTCATCTAGAAAGGAAAAATTACATTTTCTTCAATAATTTGAGATTAAAAAGTTAAGTGTTCAATGACTTGTTAACTTTAGTCACTGAAGTCCCTTGAAGGTTGCAATTAAAACTCAGGGTAATATCACCTTCAATCAAATCGAGTAACTTACAGAAAGGAACTTTTAAAGCCACCAACACTACACAAGATAAATAAATAAATAATACACTAAAATATAGGCTATTCGATTTAATATAATTTTATGAATTAGCAATATTCCATTACTCCTAATGGCACTTATTCAGTACTGAGGACTTAACTTTCTGTTGTTAATTTTTGGCAAAGTCATCAAAAGATGAAATGGAATGATCAACCACAAGGGGTGACTCAGTGTTCGACTTGTTTTCATGCTAAGCAAGAAGTCTTAAGTTCGATCTCTCCTTACACTCCCTTGTAGCCAATCATTAGTCATGCAATTCATAAAGCTTACAATGTTCCTGTGAACGTGGATATCGTGTAGCAAAAAAAAAAAAAATTGAATGATTGGAATTCAAAAAATTATCATAATATTTAGATTATATGTAAAAAATCAGCTTTTTAAAATTGTAATATCACAAAGGTCATCTTTAAATTTCGTTCACAATATGCCACTAAGTTCTGAAAACATAAAATTTATTTTGTATTAATTACATTTTGCACCCTTCACTTTACATTAAATTTTACTTTAGGATCTTGACTTTTATTTATAATAATTAAGTCCTTACACTTTTAATTTTTTTCAATGTCAACCTTCTGTTAATTTTCGTTTGAGAAATGTAGAAAATTTGCATGTGACAAACACGTGACTTTTTTTAAGGGATAAAGAAGTAGAATTCAGTCTTTTCCCTCTTAAAAACCCATGTGCATTGCATGTAAGTTGAATTGGGGCTTTTATATGAGGCCTAATTATATTATATACACCACAGAATTGATTACACTTATAATTTCAGAGTGATTCAAGAGAGATTTTAGTAAATTAATTGAGAAATGGGTTTGACTTTACATTTTTACCCCTCAAAAATTAGTACATGCTCTTTTTTATTTTTTTGGTCTATTTTTCAAATCTAAGTTAGTAAAAGGTTAACATTATAATAAATTAAAAGTGTAAGGGTTTAAATGTTATAAATAAAAATGAAGGTTTAGTGTAAAGTACAAGAGTATAAAGTGTAATTAATATATTTATTTTTTACAATCCATTGACATTCCCAAGAGACATATGCAACATTTATAATGTTCAACTAAGGCTTTGGTTCTATTAATTAACCAAGCAATTGTTAGCCTCAAGTTTTCATTAATTGATTTTGATGATAACAAATATAAATGTTTTAATGATTAAAATTTGGTTAATCTCAAGATTTCATAATAAAATAAGTTTGATGCATGAGTTAAGATTTTTAAAGATTTTTTATTTTAAAAGTTTAAATATATTGTGCATTTCAATGATATATCACTTAATTTTTATTTATGTTTTAAAGGTTAATTATCTAATATTTTTTGACATTATTATTAGTCTTGGACTTAAAAGGAATACATAGCATGAAGAAGAATACTAATTTAAAGATAATGATAAGAAAGCTCATTGGAGATAGTTTCAATATTATATACATAACTTTTGATCCAACCGTTGGATTGATCTGATTTTTGTGGCATTAGAAATAAGACTCAAATTCCTATAAATGGCATTTTATGAGCATTTCGTGAATAGAATGTCTTATGGGACAAAACTGAGCTGGAATGTGACACATTGGAGTAGAAGTTCAAAATATGACAGCTGGGAGATAGCTTGAGTAATTTTATCATTACTTTTGATCTAACCGTTGTATATCTATGATTTTTATTGATCTGAAAAGATTACTTCCAGGGCTACAACTTTTATCTTATAGCCATGTTCAAATTCAAACGTCATAAGGAAGAAAATCGAGGTGGAAGTTAAGACAACTTTGCAGAAATTCAAATATGCCAACTGGGAGACAACTTGAGTATTTTGATGATAACTTTTGATCTAGCCGTTAGATCGACATGATTCTTGAGGTTTTGAAAAGCAGACGTCCATATCTACAACTTGTCTGTTATAGACATTTTCAAATTCGAATGTTATCAAGGAGAAAATCGAGGAGGAACAGAAGCAATCATATCTGAAATTCAAAATCCTGACTGGCAGCAACTTTGTTCAAACGGGAAGAAATGTGTTCAAACCTCTCCAACGACTAGAAGTTGATTTTAAGCTACAAATAATCCACTACTCTTCCTCTATAAATAGAGATACACAAGAGAAGCAATGACACATAAGAGATTACAAAGATTGAGCATACAAAGTGATATTCATCAAGATCTTCAAGTTTTGAGCTTTACTTCTTCATTCCATCTCATCTTTGAGCTTCATTCTTTTATTCAACATTTGAGAGTTTTGTATCTATTGTTGTAAGATTCAACTCTCTTATATCTTTTGTAAAAGGGTTGCTAAACCCTTGTGATTTATTTCTTGAGTGATTGAGAGGAACACTTGGAGAAAAAGATCCTCTTGGTGCTTTGTTTTGGAGAGCAAAAAAAAGAGTTATTTTTTGAGTGTTTTTGGAACAAAACACTTGGTGTAAAGGTTTGCTAGCAACCGGACAAACTAGTGGTGTAAAGCTGTTTGAAGAATAGTGAATTGCCCAAGGAAGGAGCCTTGGAGGTGGACGTAGGATTGGCATAAGAGGAGCCAACCGAACCACTTTAAATCGTTGTGTTTGATCTCTTCTCCTTTCTCTCTTTTTTTTTTATCTTGCTTAATATTTTCCTTACATATAATCTTGATATACTTGAGACACACACACACTTGAATCATTTGTACTAATCTCACATTGATCATATCTTAGCTTGTCTTATTCATTACTTAACTAGATTAATATTTTATATCTTTTCTATTGCATCTCACCTCTTGGAAATTAAGTGTATTGGATTATCCTAAATTTTAATTTTTAATTATAAACCCAATTCACCCCCCCCTCTTGGGTTGCCACCTGGTTTAACAGCAATGACACATATCTTGTTTATTTATTTATTTTTATTGCCAATGGGGATTGAACTTCAAACCCTAGCATCTACTCTAAAGCAGCTCCCAACTTACTATTGGGCCTCCACACTTCCCGTTAAAGGTTGTGTTGGGTTTGGTTGTTGCAAAAAAAGCTTACTATTAGGCCCAAGTCATCAGTTGGCTTTGTAATTTAGCAAACTCATTGTCAAAAGTATAAGTAATACAAATTTTACCACTATTGCCAGAACCTTACAAGAGTATATTTTGTAGTAACTATTTCATTATTTGTTCGAACACATGAAAAGTTGTTTAGAGATTTATGGTATATGAAGTGTGATTATGAATTCTAGTGACACTGCTGCAAGTGAAATTCCACGGCAACTGGGTCACCTTAAACTGTTGTTGTTGGAGATGTCTAGTGATGGCCTTACGGGTCTTCTTCCATCAAATATCTTTGAAATCTCTTCTTTAAAATCGATTGGTCTTGGAACAATAGCCTATCTGGGAGTTTACCTATGGATATGTGCCACTATCTTCCAGTGTTTGAAGAACTTTACCTCCACAATAACAAATTCACAGGAAGCTTACCAAGAAGCACTGGGAATTGCACCTTGCTTAAAGTAATATCTCTGGCGAGGAAACAATTTTGCAGGTAACAACCTCGTCTATGCATCCCCACATTTGACTTAAAATGATTTTGCTAAGAGAACTACTTTGTGTTGATAATTATATATATATATATATATATAATTGTGCTCCAAAAGTGCAACTACAAGACTTTAACTTATGGTTTGTTACCCTTAGTTTAGAATTGTAGATATCTCTTTAGTTATATTCTAGTATTAATTAAGTTTATTTTGATTTATATAGGAAATGGACCTAAGAAGGATGCCGAAAGCAAAGAATACTGTTGCGGTTGTCTGAACGCCGTTCAGACATTAGTTGTAGCAAGGAAAGAAGTCTGCAGAAGTTGGTAACTGAAGCTGTCACCTGAACGCCATTCGAACGATGGGTTGAGATTCAAAGAAGCTGATTGCGAACCTATAATAGTAGTCCGGACGCCATCCAGATGTTGAAGGAATGTCGTCCAGACACTGTTTGGACAACCAATGAAGGATTTCCCATGTTGAAGATCTCACAGTTTGAACGACGAAAAATACACTACATTGGTCATTCGAACGATGACTCAGCCCAACTTTGAAATTTGTAGTTTCCTTTTTGATTTAGGACTTTAGATTAGCATATAAATATTTGTGATTATCCCTAGAGGAGGGGGGTTCGTTTTTGGAGTACTTAAAAGGAGAGTTTGAAGGATCTTAAAGGCTAATAAAGGTTTTCATTCAATTTTTATGAATTTCCCAACAATTTCAAGCATGAATTCACATATGTTCTTCGTAGTGATTTTTCACCAAACCTAACCTTAGGTTCAATTATGATGGATGTTTGATGTATTCTTTGTGAATCATTAAGATTCCATGGTTTTAAATGTTCAAATCTTCCATTAAATTGAAAGTTGTTGATTCTCTACGATCTTTAGCTATTGAAAGCAAGAGATTCTTAACTATCTAGTTGAGTTGTAATACATAAACTAGGGTTTAGGATTATAGTTACTTGAATCGATGGTATAAATACTTGAAGTAAGATGTTGCAAAACAAGGTTCGAGAATCAAGGGCTTAGGGTTTAAAGCTTTATATTCCGAATTGAAGGCTATGACAAAGCTAATGGTTTGAGTTGTACAAAAGCGAATCTTAATGAAACACTAAGAATATTGACATCCAAATCAATTGACTCCAGGTTTTCCATTCATCAACCACAAGTCTGATTTATATTTCTGCTTTAGTTAATACACATCTCTTAACTTATCAATTTTTTATTTACTTTCACTTCACCTTGGTAGGTTTTTTAGTTTTCTTGCAGACAAATCGTTGTTTTTATGTACTAGGTTGAGTAAATTCAAGTCCCTGTGGATCGATCTCAGATTTTATTGAGTTATTACTGTATCATAATTGCACACTGGCAGATATCAATCGCAATACTTTAGAGTGATAAGTTTTTGGCGCCGTTACTGAGGACTACTAAAAGACATAACCTAGTAAGTGTAAGCACTCCATTTTTGCCCGCTCGGCAATCTCCGAGCTGATCAAGCTCACTTTCATACATCACATGCATATTTAGACTCTAAGCCCACCTTTTTAATTTGAATTTAGTCCACCAGTCGCTTCTCGGGCCCGTAGGGCCCACTTGAAACTAAATGACCGTTTTGCCCCTAGGCATTCGAATGCCTCGGGAACCACACCGGCTCTGGGTATCAAACCGGTAACCTCCTAAGACTACTTTTTATAGTGTTCTCAACCTTCCCTTACCTTTCCGGATCATTCCGAGTCAGTTCCGGCCAACCCGGTGCGAAATGATCATTTTGCCCCTGGTGGGCCGATCTCCTTTTCCGACCACGCCGGCTTTGGAAATCAAACCAGCAACCTCTGGGAACATTTTAAATAATGTTTCCAAATCCCAAGTCTTCTTCCGGGACAGTCCGAGTTTGCCCCGGCAGCTTCCTAGTCCGATTGACCGTTTTGCCTCTAAAGGCCCGGTCAACCTTTCCGACACATTTTGTCCTTACTTTTCAAGTCAAATACCTCCAGGACACTATTTTAAGTGTTCTTGCTCCTTTTCGGCCTTCCGGGTCATTCCCGACTCCTTCAAATCATTCCCGAACTTTCCGGAGTCACTCCTAGTGAAGCCAGGCTAAAAATTGCATGGTAGTCACTAGTACAAGCGCGCAAATATAGTCAAAGATACGTTGCTTGCCGACCTTAAACATTTCCTAATTGGCTGGCGCCACTATTAATGGCGCCAAGCCAAAAAATGGCCTGGCGCCACTCCTAGTGGTGCCAGTGTAAAATTTGGCCTGGAGCCACTGCAACAAGCGCCAGTGTTGTCCAACTTCTATAAATACAGAGCCTCATTCAACGTGAAAGGGGTCTGCAAACTTAACCTAAAAATCCTATACTTCGATATACAGAGCTCGAGCACTCCCTAAACCCTAGCCTCCCTAGGTTTTCCAAACCCTAGCCACCCTACACTAAACCCTAGCCTCTTATACACTCATACACATTCCCATACACTCATACCCTAGCCTTCAACCATCCTTTGAAGACTGGAAGAGCTGCCATCTAAAGCTTGAAGACAACCCTTGAAGGTTGAAGAAGAAGATCAAGACAAAGACTGAAGATTGAAGACAGCACGGCGCGCAAAATAAACAAGACATACGGTAGGCTCCTTATTTAAATTTTCGCACTTCCCCCCTCTCTCTTCTCTCTCCTAACCCACTTGGGTTTTCTCTATTTTAATGCCCCATCTCTTTCCTGCCCTTTCTTTGCATGCTTGAAACAAGGGAATTCCCGGTCCATGTGTAGGATTGGGCTATTAGAGAGTCACCGTGTCGGAGACTTTCTTTTAGTCTAACCAAAGACCACGTGGGTCTGCCCCCCTTGATTATGTGGTGAAGCCTTAACCTTGTATGTTCACGACCCCAAATTGTATTGTGCATATCATAGTCTTGCATCTTCCAAAACTCGTTTTCAAAATCGTTTTCAAACTTGTTTTCAAAATTGCATCAAAATTTCTTTTTCAAAAACTTGTTTTCAAAACCACAATCCTAGGGTGATTCTAGCCTTTCCATGGCTAGGGTTGCTTTAGGAAAGTGTTACATTAAAAGTGACCTTTTTGGTCTATATTTTCAAATCTTATTGTTTTCCAAAACCACTTTCTTAAAGTGGTTCTAGCCCTCTTATGGCTAGAATCGCTTTAGGAAAGTGATACGTTTTCATACTTTCCAAAAAACTCTCTTTTAAAAATCTCTTCCTAAAAATCTCTTTTTCAACATACTTTTCTAAAACTCTCCTCTTCAAAATTGTTTTCAAAAACTCCCTTCCAAAATCTATGTTTCAAAACTCTCTTTTTCAACTCCTCTCCAAAATCTTTTCCTCAAAATTCACTTTCTAAAAGCACTCCCTAGATTCACCTTCCTAAAAACTCTCTCCAAAAATCTTTCTAAAAAAACTCTCTTTTCAAAATCTTCCTTCTAGAAATTTCCTCTCTAGGATTTTCCTTCTAAACTCTATGTTTCTAAAAACACACTTTCCAAAACTCCTTCTCTTTAAAATCTTTTTCCAAAAACTCCATCTTCAAATTCAATTTCCAAAAACCCTTTCCTAGGATTCCCTTCTAGAAAGCCTTCATTTCCAAAAATGCACTTTCCAAAAACTCTTTCCTTAGAGCCCAAGTCAAGCCCTAGAACCTACAATTAGGAAACCCTAATTTTTTTTCCAAAAATATGGTTTTCAAACTTTGCCCCAAACCTAGGTTTCCAAAACCTCTAGTTTTCACATCCAAACTATACATGTTTCCAAAACCTCTTTTCTACGGCAAAACTATAATTTTCCAAACCTAGGGTTTCTAGAATCTCATTTTCCAAATCCTTGCTAAATCTTATCTTCCCTTTAGGAAACCGAATCAAATCTCCCCGTTTAGAAAACTAGATCCTGTTCTCCGTTTTTAGAAACAAAATCAAATCTTTTCTTTTAGAGACCAAATCCAATCCCTTCCAAATCCAAATCTTTCCTAATTCAATTCCTTCCTAAACTTCCACTTTCCTAAACCTTAAGTTTCCAAAAACTTGAACATAAAAATCTTTCCTAATTCAACCCTTTCCTAATTCAACCCCCTTTCCAAATCTTAACTTTCTAAATTCAAGCTTTTAAACCTTTCTTAAATTCAAACCTTTCTTAATTTCAAGATTTTCTAAAACTCTAAAACTTTCTAAAATCTTAAATCTTTCTAAACTCTAAAACTTTCTAAATCCTAAACTTTCCAAATTTCAAATATTTTCAAATCCAAAGTTTTCTAAATTCAAAACTTTCTTAAGTTAAATCTTTCTAAACTTCCAAGCTTTCTAAATTCTAAATCTTTCCAAAACTTCAACATCTTTCCAAATCCAAAACTTTCCTATTTTCAAAACTTCCTTATTTTCAAAACCTTTCCTTTTCCAAAACCTTTCTTAAAATGGAGCTTTCTTAATTCAAAACTTTCCCTTTCTTAATTCAAACATTTCCTAAGTTGAAAACTTCCCTTTTTCAAACGTTTCCAAAAACGAAACTTTTCAATTTTCAAAACTTCCTTATTTCAAAATTTTTCAATTTTCAAAACTTTCCTAAGTCGAAAATTTTCCTAATTCAAAACTCTCCAAAAGTGAAACTTTCCTAATTCCAAAACTTTTCAAAAATGAAAACTTTCCTAAAATGACACTTTCCTAAAACAGAACTTTCTTAAATCGGACTTTTCTTAATTCGAACATTTCCTAAATCCAATCTTCCCTAATTTCCTAAACCTTCCAAGTCAAGTCAAATATTTTCTAAGTCTCTTATCTTTCCTAAGCCTAGGCTTCTTAAACCTCCATCTTTCCAAAACAAGTCTAAATCTCTCTTTCCAATTTTATCTGTTCAAATCAAAATTCAATCTTTTCAAATTTCAAAATTCTAAATTCCAATTTTCAATCTTCTATTCAAAGTTCAATCTCTCTTTCTTCTAATCAAACATTCTATTTTCAATCGGACTCTTGTCCGAACTACGACTGACCTGATTCCCCCAAAAGGATACGTAGGCAACCTTCATAGCTGCGGTCACAACGCTTTTTAAACTTTCAATTCCACCATCATAGGTGCGGTTTCCAAATCTCAAATTCTAATTTATTTTCAAAATTTCAATTTCAAAATTTCTATTTTCAAATTTTTACTTTCAATTTTCAAACTTTTCAATTTCAATTCTATCTCTTCAAATCTATTTTCAAATCTATTTTTCCATTCTCTTTTCTTGCACTTGCATATCATGCATCATGTTTTCTAAACATTATTTTTCAAAGTGAATAGGTTTGAACTATAGTTAGTTAAAGACTCTAATAGGTGAATCTAGGGTAGATTGACATGTAGGTACCGAAAGGGCGGGGTAGGGTGATAGCTTAGTGCGTCTTCCCTACACGTAACCAACCTCCGAACTTAGAATCACTGATTTCAAAGATCAAAAAGGAGTTATTTTTTCAAAAAGGACTAAATGTTTTCCAAAGGTTGCCAAACAACCTATTTTTCTTAAAAACCCTCTCTTGAGGAGATATTTTCAAAATCGTTTTTTCAAAAACCCTAAGTGTAGTTTTCAGATTATGCTTAGTTTTTAGGTGACCTAACTCACCTTAATCAAGTTAGGTGGCGACTCCGAATCTTTTTCAAAAGCCCTTTATTCAAGCCAATTTTTCAATTCAAACCTAGTCGCACTCATTCTTTTAGGAGGGTGAGTTCTAACGAGAGAGTACAACATTTTTTCCCGCTTGGGTAAGTATTCCTCGAGTGCGAAAAATCTGAGCGCGACAGCAAGCACTCTTAAAATTGCAAGAAAGTAAAAAAACTACTCCTAAAAAACACAAAGAAAGCAAGGAAAGCATCGGCTAAGGCCATTAGTAACTTCGCGTATCTCTTGTAATTATGTGCATGTTAAATTTAAATTGTTCTTTTATTTTCTACGTGTTTTTAAGGTAGTTGCATTTGATTCATTTATTCTATTTTTAGGAAAGAGGGGGATATAAAGGAGACTAGTCTATGAGGAGACTAGTCTGTGGGGATAAATAAATAAAGATCTCGATTTCATTAATAAATTGAGGAAGCTAGACTATGGCATAGAAGATTTGATGGTCAAATCCTTGTCAGGGGCATGATTCCCAAATCGTTGGAACAACTCTCCTCTCTAGAATATTTTAATTTGTCTTCTAATAATTTAGAAGGAGAAATTCCTGAAGGAGGAGCTTTTGCAAACTTCACAGCTCAATTTTTTATGCGGAATAAGGCGTTATGTGGTGTGGCTCGGTTTCATGTTCAGCCATGTAGTACTAGTGATCATCACCACTCAAGAGAAATGATGGTGCTTATGGGGAAATATATTTGACCATTAACTGCATCCATAGTACTTAAATTGGTTTCCATATTTGTGTTCACACGATGCCAAAAAAGAGATATACTAATTCAAAATCAATAGAATATATTTTGTCAGAGAGCACCCAGAAGGTTTTCATACCAAGAGCTTCAACAAGCAACAACTGGATTTGAGGAATGCAATATTCTTGGTACAGGAAGTTTTGCTTCAGTATACAAAGGGACCTTTTCTGATGGAATGATAGTCGCAATAAAAGTTTTTGATTCGCAACTTGAAGCGTCACTCAAGAGTTTTGATATTGAATGTGAAGTAATGCGTAATGTACATCACCAAAATCTCATCAAGGTTATTGGCAGCTGCTCAAACCTCAATTTCAAGGCTTTGGTGGTTGAATACATGCCCAATGAGACTCTCGAGAAGTGGTTGTATAATTCTGATTATTGTTTAGCTATCCTATAAAGAATGAATATACTGATTGATGTCTCATCTACCTTGGAATATCTTCACCATGGTTATTCAACACCAATAGTTCATTGTGATGTAAAACCAAGTAATGTTTTGTTAGATGAAGATTTGGTTGCACACCTAGGTGATTATGGCATAGCAAAGCTCTTTGGCAAACAAGAGTCTATGGCACAAACCAAGACACTAGCTACAATTGGGTCCATTGCACCAAGTATTTTTCTATTATATATATATATATATATAAACTTCTAAGGTTATTTTATTTTTCCTTTTCATCGTTTTGCCTATGTAAGGCTCTCTTAGAAAGTTTTCTTTTATTGCCATCATATTTAGTACTATCACTCTGTTGACAATGAAATGGTGTTGCACATAGAGTATGGATCAAAAGGAACTGTATCAGCAAAAGGTGATGTTTATAGCTTTGGTATAATGATGTTGGAAACATTTATGAGGAAGAAGCCCACAGATGAAATCTTTGTCGGAGAAAAGAGCTTAAAGCACCTGGTTAATGAGTCACTTACTCATGCAATTATCAAAGTCATAGACGCCTATATATTGAGGACAGATGATGAAAATTTTAGTATCAAGGAGTATTGCATAAAATCCATTATGGAGTTGGCTCTATCTTGCTGCACGAAGTCACCAAAAGTAATGGTTCACATGAAAGATGTCCTAACTACACTTAAGAAGATCAAAGTGGAGTTTTTTGATGAATATCTTAGTTTCTCATACTGTTAAGTTTATCTCAACTTGTAACAATTTGGTTTTAGTTTCGTCATTTTTGCCATCAAGATCTTTGTAATAGATAATCAATTTTAGCCACTTTATTATAGTACTGAAGGACCTCAAAATATACAACTACTATGCTAGTAGTTTTGGATTGTCCTATTATGTTTTATCAAATATAAAGCAAGTACTTAATTGCTACGCATTAGACCAACAGGAATTTTCCCATTTGATGCAAGCAAAAGAAGGGGGAAACAAGGATGAATGTTTAAGGACAATTAGGTACATTTAAAGCAGCACACTGTATTAATCTAAAGATAAGTAAATATATCCCGTTTTATCCAGCAAATGAGCTATCTCCTCATGATTTCATGACTTAATAAGCATCACAAATTAAGGCCATAAGCTTTGAATTGTGGAAAGCAAGTTAAAATCAGTATGAGATCTTTACCATTTTTTTAAAACCTGAAATCCAGAGAAGGCTTCAGAGGGAGGCTAATTAATTAACTCAGCCCTAGATGTACATAAGCAAGAGTTTTTTTTTTTTTTTTTTTTCCTCTTTCTGTGCTGGAGTATGTAAGATACAGTGATCACATATCAATGCATATTTCTCTTCACACTAATTTGGTCAATACAAGAAAATGAGCTTCTTAATACCTCCATAATCCATCAAATCAAAAGCCCAAGGCCAACTATAAGCCCGATTTGAGTTGGTTTTGCTATTGCCACTCTTCTCCCAACTGCACCCAGCCACCAAAGTTTCTTTGCTTGAGCAACCGTAGATGTAGAATGACTTCTTTTTGTTGAGACTACAGATCCAGAATTCCTATATCTTGGGGTTCTATTACTGCGCTACATTACGATTCATATTTCAATTTTGTATTTAATGTGCTCAGAATAAATAATAAAAATATACCCGCATATAAATATTAATATTTATTTATAATTATTAGTCTGTTGTGAAAGAAAATATCAATGTAAAATTGACAAATCTTATAAAATCTATAGGAAGCATCCTATCTCCATTTTCTCTTACTGCGTTTTTGTTTTTTTACATCCCTCCTACGGGATCAAAATAGAATCATCTCAGTTTTCAAATGTCATTCAACAACTACCGTATCAATGGAACTGTGTTTAGAGCGCTTGTAGCAAGAAAATACACATTATAAAATATAAAAAAAAAAAGTTTAATTATAACAATTTTTTGACTGGGTAAAGGGTTATGGAAAAAAATAAAAATAAAAAGAGAGGAGAAACCCTTGATTTAAAAAGTTCTTTTTAAACTGCTTTTATCATGCTTATGCATGATAATCCCCTATTAGATGAATGAAGTTCTTCATTTTACCAAAAAGTTCTTTTGGACATAAGAGTGTCTAATTTGCTTGTTTCTACATCATTGAGTAATCAAGATCGTTTTCTTTTTCTTTCCAATTGTTTCTTTGTGGTTTCACAAGCTACGGTCACGACTTTGCAAATGACCCTTATTTATAACTCTCAAAATATGCCTTTTTATCCTTTTGTGATTTGAGCCATGGAAATCAGCCACACCATTTAAAGTGAGAGTAAAAGTGGCTACTTGTCACTTCTTCAAACTCTATGTAAACCAGAGCACATTATCCTAAATGACAGTTACATACACATGACTTCTATCATAATTTGAGTATTTTCACATTTTTGTGAAATCTAACATGAATGCCATGATCATAAATTTAATGACTGCCCATAGTGTTGTGCATTTGTGTGTAAGAGAAAGAGAGAGAGGAAGAGAGGCAAATGGTGTGGTGGCACGCCTCCAGATGTGCTTCAACTGGAGCCACTCCGCAAGGGTACGGAGGTCGCGCTTGTAGTAAAACCGGAGGATCCGGTGTCGTTCTCTCCCAAGGGAATTCTGCAAATATAGCAACAAAGCTCAACTAGCACGGGTACTTATCTTAATGGATTGCAAATGAAAATTCTTAACATAAAAGAGACCGAAAATATGTTGGTTTTGAGATGATGATGGTTCTATGCTTCATGCAATAATTTAGTGACTATTAAAGACAACAAAAGCTAGTTTTATGTAATTAAGGAGAAAAGCTTGGACATGGTTGTTTTGATCCACCAATTCACAACAAGGGTTTCCAATGAGAGGTTTATAACTCAAATCAAGAATCACACCTTGGATTCTTGATTCGGAAAATGTCAACTATAAAAATGTGGGTCTTGTTTGATTGAGCATAAAGAGGGAATCTATAATTGGTACCCTAGAATCAAACCTTAAACATGTGCAATACCTATACCAAATATTGATTTGTGCATAAATATTGCCAAAGAGTTATGAATCTAAGTTTTTCTAATGAATCTCATGCTAAATCAAATGAAACCATATAATTTTGAGGATATGACTTTGAAGTTCATACAACCCATTTTTAACCCTTTGAAGATCCTTGGTGGATCTTCACAACCACATCCAAGGGGTATTTAGCTACTAGAATCCATGTTAAATAACATAAAAGGAGCCAAATCTGCCATTTAACTATAAAGAACTAGTGTTTGGTTGCCAAGAAAATAAGGGAAAGTGCCAAGAAAATGATAGAAAATTGCTAGAAAAAGTAGAAATCATTCACTTCATATATATATCAAGCATTCATTACAATGATCCAAAAGTAATAAATGACATTAAATACAAAACATTAAGAGTAAATCTAACTTAAAAGCCTTACAAGATAACAAAAACCCCTTTTTGGAGCTCCTTTTCCGTCCAGAATCTGCAGAAAAAAATGATCTATCTCCTTTTTGTCTCGAACAAAAGTTTTTATACTCTGCAGAAAAACAGAGCCTGTACACACCGATCGATCGGTGTACGACCGATCGATCGGCTGATCGATCGCCCGATCGATCGGCTGATCGATCGCCCGATCGAACGGTCAGGGCGATCGAACGCCCGATCGATCGCAAAATCGACCCCTCTGAAGTTTGCTTCTGTGTAGTCTGTTGAGAGAATTCCGACGTCATCGATCAAACGCCCGATCGATCGGAAAAAGGCCCTCTCTGAAGTTTGCTGCAGAAGGTTGAACAGAGCATCACCGATCGATCGCAGGATCACCGATCGATCGGCCGATCGAACGTTCCGTGGACCGTTCGATCGGGCGATCGATCGGCCGATCGATCGGTTATACTTAAGATTGCCCATTTGCCTTAGTTTAAGCTCCAAATCCTGCAAAAAGTGTACAAAAAGTGTTTTAACGCGTTTTAGGAGTTAAAATACTAAATTAACACCAAATTTAACTAATCAACTAACAATTTAAGTCAAAAGATTACTATTTCTAAGAGTAATCATGTGGCATTGGGTAAAAAGGGCAGAGTCCCCCAGCTAGCTCATTTCAACTCTGTTTCTCTCTCTTTTAATAAATTATTCAGTGCTCCTAAAGCGCCATGTATCCTTACTCCTCTTCTTACGTAGAAGTCAATCCCCCACTTGCTAAGTGTAATATTTAATCTCACTTAATAGAGAAGACCCACTACTATGTAAATAGTAGAGCAATGATAACATGATACTCCAAGAGTACTAAGTAACTTTTCCTCTCTTCTTGTCTCTCCCATATTTTTCATTTCAAGAAAGATGTCACCTTGGGATGCCTATCCTTTATTTGTCTTTGGACTTTAGTCCTAGTTGGTTTATTCATGAAATTTATTTTAACAGACCATATCTTTATTATTTTAACAGTCCTAGCCGATTTATGCATGATTGATCACTTTGGACTAGAAAATCATAAAAGAAGCATTAGACAACTTAAAAGGGGAAAAAAAGGAGCACGACTAAAGAGTCAAGAGTCATTTATTATATAATTTACATGGTAAACAAGTGAATATTGTTAATTAATAGAGTACACTTGCAGTCTAGTTCAGTTGCAGTTTGATCCAATCCTTGTTTCACTCGAAGGCACACTAATATTTTCATGTTACAAAAAATAGTAAACAAAATCAGTCCAATTTGTAAATCAGTCAATTCAAGTTTTTAACAAGCGTTGAACAAAAAATATTTTAAATCTATCAATTTAATTTAGATGGGTAATGCAATGCTTTAAAAGGAATGTGCAAAATTTAGATTTCCATGAAAAAAAGATAAATTTCATAGATTTTGTTTTAGTTGTTAAATTTTACGACCAAACACATCTCAATGACTAATTTGAAAAGGAAATTGCTATTCTTACACAAAATCTCACCAGAATTTTGTGGCAGTGACTGTATTTTTAGAATTAAGAGCCAAGTGTTTTGTTTTAGAGTGAAAAACTATTTTTCAATCACATGATTCACATCACTCTGGTGATAAATTTTATAAGAATTTTTCGGTCAGATAGCATTATCCATTGAAAATTTAAAACGATTACTAGGGGGTCACCTAAAAAGGCAAGGTCTTCAATGTGCCCCAAATCCGCAACTTCAACAAACCTTCTGGTTCTTATTCTCTTCGCCTTTTGTGTGTCTTCATCATGCCCATGCAGTTCTATATAGTTATAATTTGCTTCATGCAGTTCCACCAGAGTCACTAACTTGGACCTCTGTAATGCCCAACAACTGGGTCTGAAGAACACTATCCACTATGGGTACTATATAATTCAATGAGGAGAAGTTTCTGCACATTTAATCTTATTAGTGAAGATTGAAGTGCATATTGAACTGCAAAATAAATGAAAACAATTACATTTAACGTAATTTTGTTATAGGAGTACTTTCGCCATTTTATCTCTCTAAAATAAAATATCAAAAAGTCAATTTTGTCTTTTTATGTCAAAATAAAGAGTTGTTCTTTTCAAAGGCTTTTTTGTAATTTTACCAAATCTGTCATGAGTCTATTCATTTATTCATTTGTAGATAAGTCCAAAACATATGGGGATTATATGTTCACTTTTAAACTATAAAGGGGTTATCTAATTTTCACTCAAATTGCAACTCGGTAAATTATAATTACCCATTAATCTTGTTAGTGAAGATTGAAGTGCATATTTAATGTTATGAATGTATTTGCTTTCCTCCACATTTTTTACTATATCGTTAGATATTTCCCCTTGAACTGTAAAGTTTTTGTTGCTGTGACCGTTGGTTAGCGCCCTGTATAGTTAATCCTAAAGTTAGTGTTTTTCTTTTTTTTCACCATCAAATTTCCATTCATATTTCTTTCAGTTTCTCTTTTCTTTTCATCACCTTCATAGTTAGTAAATCTATTAATTGGGTTGGGTGTTGATCATGGAGTGAAAATTTGTTAATATCTAAGGCATTTTGTTGAAGGAAATATTCACAAGGAAAAATGCAGGAAAAAATACATAGGAATTTTGAATTAATGTGATTACTATCTAAATTTTAGTCGGGTCACTTAAACTTAGTACATGTAGTGCTGCCTCTGGAGATGTTCTATTGCTCACATAGCGTGAATCCGTGAATCATAAATTTTACTCTATATCTTTTTTAGGAAAATAATGTCAATAGAGCAGGACGACTTGAAAATGGAATTCAAGAACATTTCTTTCGGAAAAGGGATTCAATCATGCGTAAATCTGCCCCAAAAAAATAGAGATAGAATAAAATGGGAAACACTCATGCTCACTGTTGGTAAAATTGGAGAATGGTCGCATTTTCGGATTCACCAGCCACTTAGGATGTCTTTCCTTGATTTGTCTTTGGGCTTCAGACCTTACTATAGTTAGTTAATAGATTAATTACACTTCGCATCCTATATTTTACATTAAATTTTATTTCAAAACCTTTATTTCTATTTATAATAATTAAGTCATTATACTTCTAATTAGTTTAATGTCAATATTCAAATAAGTTTCAATTGGAAAATGGACAGAAAATTCGAGGTCTTTTTCAAATTGTAAAAATGTAAAATAAAGAATTTCCCACCCAAAGACTTGCAAGTTGCGTATGAGTTAAATTGAGGCTTTTACATGAGACTTAATTATATTATATATACCACAAAATTGATCACACTCATAGTCTTTTTCATTTGTTATAGAATATTAAGAAAATAGAAAGAATTTTACATCTTTACCACTCGAAAAAGGTCACGTGCTTATTACATGTGAATTTCTCATTTATTTTATAAACTAAACTTAACAGAAGTTTCACATGCAATAAATTAGAAATGTAAAGGCTTAGTTATTACAAACAAAAATAAAGATTCTGGAATAAGATTTGGTGTAAAGGGCAAATGTGTATATTATAATAAACTAACCATAGTTAGTATATGAAATGCTATTTTAAAAGACCATATAATTATTATTGATATACTAAATAGGTGGTTGAGGTTTTCGTGTTTCATGACCTAGGATCAGTGATCCACGGATGGTCATTACTCGTCAGTGGGATGTGACATAAGATAGAGGAAAGTAGTTAGCATAACACAAAACATGGTGCATGCTTGATCACTTTAGACTCAAAAGTTATAAAAGAAGTCAGAGTCAAGAGTCGATGATTATATAATCCACATTATTATATAATTGTTCTATACGTCCTATATATGTTTATAAGCGTTTTACGATCTGAGAATAGTTCAGGTAATTAAACAGCCCGACTAGTATCAATTAATAGGCACTTGCAATTCAATTCAGTTACATTTTGATCCAAACCTTGTTTCAATCAAAGACACGCCACTATTTTCAAGTTCATAAAATAGGAAAGAAAAAATAATTAGTGAAACGAATTCATTTTAATTTATAAATGAGTCAATTCAAGTTTTTGTCAAGCATTGAACTGAAATTCTGTGTGTGTGGGAAAGAGGGGACTGGGAGGTATCTCATGAATCATGAAGTCAAGTGCAATTCCTTCTTTTCAATTAGTCTTCGTAGTCATGAAGTCAAGTGCAATTCTTTCTTTTCAATTAGTCTTCGTCGTCAGGAAGTCAAGTGCAACGACGAAGTCAAGTGCAATTCTTTCTTTTCAACTAGTCTTCATTGTCATGAAGTCAAGTGCAATTCTTTCTTTTCAATTAGTCTTCGTCGTGACTATCACTTTTTTGTTTTTTTTTTTTTTTTTTGTGGAAGAAAAAGGAACAAAAGATTCAAAAAAAAAAAAAAAGAGAAAGGAAAAAGTGTAACTTGTTTTGATTTAGATTGAATAGCATTGGTTCAACAAGCATTCAAGCTGATTATTGGCTAACAACGAATCAACCCGGTCCTTAATTTTAAACAACCGAACCTAAGCCAATCTATTCCTTCAATGACTATTTTCATAAATCATGGCTCTTTTTTTTTTTATTTATTCCTAGTCGACTTATTTTCCATTATTTTGTTTCACTTTCTTGGATTCTTTTTTAAGGATCAAACTATGAAACTAATAAAATTGCCTATTTACCTAAAAATTGTCCATATAAGTTTTCAGTTTCTTTCACTTCTGCCCTTACAAAAAGTGAGGGCACGGACATGACAGAGATATGGTAACAAAATATCTTTTTATACATTTTTATGTGTAATGTATATAAATATAACATTCTCAAGTCATCAAAAATTATCCTAAATGTGTCCAATATGTGTTTTATATGTGTCAATTACGTGTCCATAAAGTGTCCTAGACGTATCTATTGAAAAATAAAATAAAAAAATTCAAGACATGCCATTAGCGTGTCCGACATGTATACCATCTTGTCCAATGAGTATGTGTGTCATAAACGGAATGTTTGTACTTCCTAACTTCTGTTTATTATCAATGTTGATTGCCGTCCTCAACATATAATTAATTTGGACACCATGTTTAAAATCTCCATTCAATCATTCCAATGCAAATATGGCCAGACTTTTAAAATAGTTCATCTCCTTTCCTATGGCATATATGAAATCTCTTTCCACTCGTGAAAGGAAGACAAATCTTGAAATTGAGTAGGAGATAAGGCAGTAATTAAATATTCAATAAGGATGGCCAATAAAGCAGAAATTTCTATTCAAATAATTGCAAAAGATCCATCTATTAAATAACTACTAATGAAGTCGTTCGTTGTAAAGAATAGGTAAGTTGCACAAATGAAAAAACGAAAAAGGAAGATGAAATGAGAACACTTTCCAGCAAGTCCTAATTAACAAAACACAATGGACAAAAGCATGAAAAGAGAATAGGATAGCAGTGAACAAAGACTCTTTAAATCTTAATTAGTCTTCCTACTAAGTCTGGAATATGGAAAGGAAATCAAGACTGCTGTGCACAATGGTGCCCGACTGATCAATTTGGACTGAAACATACAAAAGAATCATTAAATTACGTAAAAGAAAGAAAAAGTTGGATAATTGAAAGACCAAAAGAATTATTAAATTGCTTAAAGAAAGAAAAAGTTGAGTAATGAAACGAGTCGGTCATTGATAATAATTACCCACCATTTAATTAGATATATGATACTTGTATTGCATTCTAATTACATGCACTATAGAATTTGACAAAGCCTTCCCCGAGTGGCAAAGGTGCTAGTAGCATGTTCATGATTTCTAGGGTTTGAAACATACCAGCTCGCCCCCTCTCAACAATCAAGGATTTTTATCTAGTCCCCTCTCAACAAAATTCTTGAATCGACCACTATTTTAGCGAAGATAGGTCGGCTAACTTAGGTATTTTGGCACGATTAGCTTAGCAATAAGAGACATGAAATATAATGCACGATTAGCTTAGCTTAGGCAATATTCTTTATCTTGGGATTAATGAAAAGACAGTGGAGAAATCTAATGACGCGAGACTTAAAGCCAATTGGACTTGAATGAAGGAATTTAACTTCCTACTTATATTAATCGCATAGAAAACTATATAGGGCTTTACATTAAATCAACTTCTAATAGTAGTTTTCATGATCATTCCTTATTCAATGGAAGTTTAGAACCGATAATTTTGACATTTTACTTTGTAACTTACAACTTTAGTAGACTCTATTTATATAATTCATGCAAGGTGATCATATAATAAGCAACTTATTGTTGTATATTGGATTGCTGAAATATAATAAATTCGACTTCCATTATATTATGGTAATTTAGTGCTAGAGTGGAATTATGTACCTGATGCAGCGGATATTAAGAGAACAAGAAAATAAACTCTAATCCGTTGATTCACCACGAATACCGGATTCAGAGTCATCCTGCAACCTATTGATTCACCACGAATGCTAGGTTCTAGGGCATTAAACACTCGTTGATTTTCGTAGAAAATACCGAATGGTTGGAAAAGTGCAAAAATCGCACACAAGTTTATTATTCATCAAAAGCTGCTGAAAATGTCTTAAACAAGAACATAAATAGGTGGTACAAAACCCTAGGCCCGGGACAAAACCGGGTTAAAAGGAAAACTGACAAAAAGCCCACAAAAATAAGCCCAAAACACTAAATAGGCTCAAAACCGTATTTAGAAGCATTTTTTCGCGATTTCCTAGGCTACAAAAACATTTTATATTTTTTCCTTTCTCCGGCTCGTCGATACCTTTTCAAAAGCATATTATAATGGCGAAACGGAGTTACGAGTCAAAAGTTATGGTCGATTGAAGTTTACCGACCACTGGCCCGGGTATATCGCCGTCGGCGCGTCTCCAAACACTACAAGAGATGTTAGATTTTGCGACTAGATTTTGCGCGACTAACAGAATCCAGTCACAAAAAGTATGCTTTTGGTGACCAAACCCAACAATGGTTGCAAAAGTATGAAGCCAAAACTAATGGCGACAAGAAATCATAGTCTCAAAAAGTTAGTTGCCTAAACATTGGCGCAAGCTTTCCCGCCAGTGGCAATTTATTTTGTGACCAACCTAATGTAGTTTTTGCAACCAAATTCCTATGGTCGCACAAAAGTTCTAAATTAAGCATTTTTGTTACCAACGTTTTTGGTTGCAAAATGTTAAGCATTTAGTGACCAATATGTTGTCGCATTAGAAAGTTTTCAAAACAGATAAGAGACACTTTTGTGACCAATATTCTTCGCCAGTGCAAACTATTTATTTTGCGACCATTATCTTGGTCTCAATAGGCAAGGGAGACTTTGGCAACCAAGTCAAAGTCATCATTATATATTAGTTAAAATAAGCTATTTTCAGACAACAATGATATTTTGGGATATATGGGCTACCAACATTGCCAACACATAATGTGAAAAAAAAAAGTTATTTATTTTGTTATCACTAATAGCAAGTCTCTAATACCCAACATTTGTTAATTATGTATCTTAAATAATTATTAAAATCTCTCAGGTTTTTCACTAAACATTTGATTTATAAGTTTCTATAATTAGAAAAAATTCATTCTTACACTTTGTACGAAATCCCGCTACAGGACTTGAATTTTACTTGGAACAAATAACCCTTCCCTTTACAAAAGTTGCAATGTCAACATGGTGTTAGCTTCCATTTCTAAAGCAAATGAAAATTGCCGTATGGCCATTTTGCAAGGGGCCAGGTCATTGTGCAAGGGGCGACATGGCCATTTTTCAAGGCCACATGCAAATTCGCTTTAAATTTTAAACAAAACCAAACATAAGATTGAGGTCAAAAATTTTTTTTTTTTTTATATATGTAGGAGTTTAATTGTTCAATTAAAATTACAGGTCGTAAAATAGGATTTTGTGTCAAGTGCAAGAGTGTAACTATAGGTCCCACGTGCATTTGTTAATGTGTATCTCATTGTATTGTGTATAGTGGATAACAAAATGGATTGAGAAATTAGTTTATCTATATCATATCTGATAAAATATTTTTACGTGAAATAATTTGAAATATGAGTACAAAATAAAAGGCATAATGTTTTTTTCTTTAATTCTCTCTTCATTTTTTCTTCTAACCAAACAAAAATTACTTAAAATTATTTCTTTCCTTTTTAATTATTTAATTATCTAAATAATTTTTCCTTCAATTTGATGCAGCGAGGTTACAAGAACAAGATAATCAACCCTAGTCAGTTGATTCACCATGAATGCCGGATTAGGATTCTTCCTCCAACCTGTTGATTCACCACGAATACCAGGCTTAAGGGCATTAAATGCTCGTTGATTCGCAGAAAATACCAAACGATTGAAAGGAGGTGCAAAATCACACACAAATTTTATTAATCTCAAAAAACTACAGAAAACACCTTAAACAAGAGTATAAATAAGCAGCACAAAACCCTAGGGCTCGGGACAAACCGGGTTAATAAGAAAAACTGATGAAAACCCAAAAAAAATAAGCCCAAAACATTAAACGGGGCCAAAATCATACTTAGGAGCATTTTTTCATGTTTTCCTAGTCCAAAAAATCATTCTATGATTTTTCTCTTTTTTCGGCTCGTCGCTAGCTTTTTGAAAACATATTATAATAAGAAAACGGAGTTACGGATCAAAAGTTACAGCTGAATGAAGTTTACCGACTACCGGTCTACACGCCGCGTGGGCATACGACGCCTCCGGGTTCTTCCGCTATGCTATCCCTATCACAATTCCTTTTCTCTCCTCCCAATGTAGCAAACATGTATAGATAATCATAACTATAATTCAAGTTAATCAAAATGAACCAAAATCCTTATACATAGAAATACAAACCTTACGGACTAAGCCTTAACCCTTGTGTTTTTTTTTTTCAAACACATTATGGATAAAGTAAGGGGTAAAATAAAAAAAAATAAAAAAATCGCAATAATCATATTTTAATAAAATTTATACATATAAAAATAAATATATATTTATAAACGGGGGGGGTTCGGGTTGAGGTAAGTTTTTTCAACTTGTTCCCAAACTCACTTTGCCCGAATTAGTATTAACCCATACCCCCCGTACCAATAGGGGCAGGGATTCCGGATATCGGGTTATTTTTCCATCTCTAGTAGTGATGGTAACTGTCAGTGTGGTAGTGGCAGTGATGTAATTGTTAAAATAATACCGAAAATTCAAAGAGCCAAAAGCCAAAAATGACTTAATAGATTTTTATAATGTAACTTAGTTTTGGTCTTTTAATATGAAAAATAATTTTTTTTAAAAATATTTTTTGTACTATTTGATCAATCGAACAATGAAAAATAAGTACAAAATTTCAAGAACAAGATTTTAAGTGAAATTAACCAAAGCTCGAATATGAATTGGAAAAAATAAATTATAAATATCAATTATCAAGAGTACTCACAAAATAATCAATTTATCAAAATTAATGATATATATTTTTCTCCGCTCAATTCTTCACTTTTTTATAAATAAAGTGAAAAAATAGAGATATTTGTATTATATACTTTATAATATGCCACCCATTCAATTTCGTAAAGGAAGAATACCAAAAAAATGTATCTTTTAGGCGATCAATTTTTTTTCACTAAGTTTTAGGCGATCAATCTGTTACCCTCCACTACTTCCCCTTTTCGCGCCACCACTTCACTTCCCGATTCCCCTCCACCACTTCGATCCCCCTGTTCATCCAATCACCAAAACAACCTAAGCCCTGTACTAAAATGTAGAACTCAGAGTCAAAATCTATTGCTGGCGAGTTTCGTGCTCCCTTTTCGCAACGTCAAGTAAGCATTCGATTTTCTTTCTTTTGTCTTCAATTTGTTTCTGTAAATGGTCACACACACACACACACACAGAAATGTGTATATATACACATATTATATTGCAATTTTTTGTGCCTGATACATATGATAGTCTCTGTACCAATGCAAATTAAAAAAGAGGAAGACAAACCTGAAAAAATCCTGAGGATGTAAACATAGCCTGATTTCTCTTTTACAATCTTTCTAGTAACTTAATTTCTAGAATCTTGCCATTTTATACTGTTCTTGTAACTTGTGTATACAGTGTATATGATTTGCAATCTATGTGAGATTGGTTCCTATAATTTTAGCAACTAATCCAGTATCAGAGATCAGTGGGTTCTCGAATTTTGATTTCTCTCTCTCTCTCTCTCTCTCTCTGTGGTTTGCTTATCCTTGCCCAATTTCTTGAGAAAAAAGAGAAGAGAAAGAGACAACCTATAGATGCATCAAGTTGTCCTATCAAGTAACCTAAGGAGAGCAGAATAAATTTCTCACTCTGTTCAGAAGAAATATATATTATATAGAAGATTATGACCCGGAAAACAATCTAAGGAGAGCAGAATAAATTTCTCACTTTGTTCAGATGTGGTTGCTTTTGGAACAGTAGTACGGAAATATATGTTTCTATTTTTCTGATAGAAAGCCTGTAGTCAAGTAATGCAATTGTTTCTCTGAAAACTTATTTGATCAACACAGTAAGGCTAACTATAGCAAACAACATATCACACGAAGTGTCGCTGATTACTCTTAGAAATAGTAATCTTTTGGCTTAAATTGTTAGTTGATTAGTTAAATTTGGTGTTAATTTAGTATTCTAACTCCTAAAACGCATTAAAAGTCTTTTTGTACACTTTTTGCAGGATTTGGAGCTTAAACTAAGGCAAATGGGCAATCTTGAGTATGACCGATCGATCGCCCGATCGATCGCCCGATTGAACGGTCCACGGAACGTTCGATCGATCAGTGATCCTGCGATCGATCGGTGATGCTCTGTTCAACCTTCTGCAGCAAACTTCAGAGAGGGCGTTTTTTCGATCGATCGGGCGTTTGATCGGTGACATCGGAATTCTCTTAACAGACGACACAGAAGCAAACTTCAGAGGGGTCGGTTTTGCGATCGATCGGGCGTTCGATCGCCCTGACCGTTCGATCGGGCGATCGATCGGTCGTACACCGATCGATCGGTGTGTACAGGCTCTGTTTTTCTGCAGAGTATAAAAGCTTTTGTTCGAGACAAAAAGAGAGATAGGTCATTTTTCTGCAGATTCTGGACAGAAAAGGAGCTCCAAAAAGGGGTTTTTGTTATCTTGTAAGGCTTTTAAGTTAGATTTACTCTTAATGTTTTGTATTTAATGTCATTTATTACTTTTGGATCATTGTAATGAATGCTTGATATATATATGAAGTGAATGATTTCAACTTTTTCTAGCAACTTTCTATCATTTTCTTGGCACTTTCTCTCATTTTCTTGGCAACCAAACACTAGTTCTTTATAGTTTAATGGTAGATTTGGCTCCTTTTATGTTAGTTAACATGGATTCTAGTAGCTAAATACACCTTGGATGTGGTTGTGAAGATCCACCAAGGATCTTCAAAGGGTTGAAAATGGGTTGTATGAACTTCAAAGTCATATCCTCAAAATTATATGGTTTCATTTGATTTAGCATGAGATTCATTAGAAAAACTTAGATTCATAACCCTTTGGTAATATTTATGCACAAATCAATATTTGGTATAGGTATTGCACATGTTTAAGGTTTGATTCTAGGGTACCAATTATATATTCCCTCTCTATGCTCAATCAAACAAAACCCACATTTTTATAGTCGACATTTTCCGAATCAAGAATCCAAGGTGTGATTCTTGATTTGAGTTATAAACCTCTCATTGGAAACCCTTGTTGTGAATTGGTGGATCAAAACAACCATGTCCAAGCTTTTCTCCTTAATTACATAAACCTAGCTTTTGTTGTCTTTCATAGTCACTAAATTATTGTATGAAGCATATAACCATCATCATCTCAAAACCAACATATTTTCGGTCTCTTTTATGTTAAGAATTTTCATTTGCAATCCATTAAGATAAGTACCCGTGCTAGTTGAGCTTTGTTGCTATATTTGCAGAATTCCCTTGGGAGAGAACGACACCGGATCCTCCGGTTTTACTACAAGCGCGACCTCCGTACCCTTGCGGAGTGGCTCCAGTTGAAGCACATCTGGAGGCGTGCCAGTCGCAAAACTCTAAGAAGTTTATCGTCAACAATAAATTAGGGAAAGTCATGCTTTCATGCTATAAGGCCCATATGACATGATATGAGAAAAAAAAATCATGGTAATGTTAATGATGTCACTAGTTCATTAGATCATGAAAATTTGAGTTCAAATATTTGTCTATTACCTATAACAAATAATTATATCTTATATGTTGTGGTTAACATCTAACATATACATGTAGAGAACACTTTCTTTTTGATCTTGTGATAGGGATAAAGATATGGACAAGAGTTGGAAGCAACTTAACAAAAGATGGTGCACTACGTATGTAAATGGAGTTAAGCAGTTTATGCTCTTTGCAAGAAATCATGCAAAAGGAAGCAAAACGATTCGGTGCCCATGTGAAAGATGCAATAACATGTACTATATGGATTTTAATATTGTGGAAGATCATCTGTATGAACGTGGGATAAGGCAGAGTTACACTCAGTGGATACATCATGGTGAGCCCCGTGAGGAGGGTCGTAGTGATGGTATGAGTGTCGATGAAATGGTAGATTCAGACTATGTCCAAGAAATACTAGAGGATGTGTGTGCAGGAGAATTCATGGGTACTTGTCAAGGGGAGGCATCTGATAGCCAGCATGTGTCGGAAGGGGAATCAGAGAAATTTGTCAAATTGTTAAGGGATGCACAAAGTGAATTGTATCTGGGCTGCCATAAGTATTCCAAGTTGTCTTTCCTTATCAAGATTCTCCATTTGAAAACAATCAACAAATGGAGTAATAAATCATTTGACATGTTGTTAGATTTACTTAAAGATGCACTTCCAGTGGATGAGACATTGCCGAAGTCCCATTATGAGGCCCAAAACCTATTGCGAGATCTTGGGCTAGGCTATACTTCAATACATGCTTGCAAATATGATTGTGTATTGTTTTGGAAAGAGCATGAAAATCGACAAGTGTGTCCAGTATGTTCCACTTCTAGATGGAAATCAGTTACAACTAAAGGTAAGAAGATTCCTCATAAGGTGTTGCGGTACTTTCCTTTGAAACCTAGGTTACAAAGGCTATTCATGTCGAGGAAGACAGTAGCTGATATGAGGTGGCATAAGGAAAAGCGTGTTGAGGAAAAAAATGTATTGAGACATCCGGCTGACTCAGAGGTATGGCAGGAATTTGATAAGGAGTATGAGTGGTTTGCACAGGATCCTCACAATGTCCGTCTTGGACTAGCAAGTGATGGATTCAACCCATTTGGAAACATGAGCACTAAATATAGCATGTGGCCTGTTCTACTTATGCCATACAATTTGCCACCATGGAAGTGTATGAAGGAGCCTTTTTTCATAATGTCTTTGCTTATTCCAGGACCAGATTCACCAGGAAACAACATTGATGTATATCTCCAACCTTGATAGATGAGTTAAAAGAGTTATGGGAAGATTGTGTGGACACCTATGATGCCTATTCAAAACAAGAGTTTAAGTTGCATGCGTCTTTGTTATGGACAATAAATGATTTTCCTGCTTATGCTATGTTGTCTGGCTGGAGCACGAAGGGGAAATTAGCATGCCCAGTTTGCAATGAGGCGACTTGTTCTATGAGGTTAAAGAATGGGAGGAAACAATGTTACATGGGCCATCGTCGTTTCTTAAATTTGGATCATAAGTGGCGGAAAAGTAATAGATTCAATGGAAAGCATGAAACTAGGCCAAAACCTAAGATGTTGTCTGGGGACGATGTGTTAAAGCAATTACGTCATATCCCTGCTAATGTGAAATATGGAAAGCATCCAAACAAGCCAAAGCGAAAGCGATCTGCAATAGAATTGAATTGGACAAAAAAGAGCATTTTCTTTGACTTGCCTTATTGGCGAACTCTGAAGCTGCGCCACAATCTAGATGTTATGCACATAGAAAAAAATATTTGTGACAATGTGCTTGGAACATTGATGAACATTGATGGAAAGACAAAGGACATTGTGAAGACTCGAATGGATTTAGAGTTAATGGGGATAAGGGATGAGTTACATCTAAAACGTGATGGTGATAGATTTGTGATCCCACCTACATGCTTTACATTAGCCCCAAATGAGAGGAGGAGCATATGTGAATGGTTAAAGTCTGTAAAGTTTCCAGATGGGTATGCATCAAACATCTCTCGATGTGTGAACATTAAAGATTGTAAGATATCAATAATGAAAAGTCATGATTGCCATGTCATGTTACGATTACTTCCAATTGCAATACGTGGATACTTGACCAAGGATGTGTGCAGTGCATTGACTGAGTTAAGCTTTTTCTTCAAAGAATTATGCTCGAAGACTTTGCAATTGCAAGTTTTAGAGCAACTAGAAAAGGATATTGTCTTAATATTATGCAAGCTCGAAATGATATTTCCACCAGCATTTTTTGATGTAATGGTGCACTTAGCAGTCCACTTAGCACATGAGGCTAAAATTGCAGGGCCAGTTCGATATCGATGGATGTATCCAATTGAAAGGTGATTAATAGTACCTAGTCCATTATTTTGCCATCATGATTATAGTTTATAAATGCAACGACTAACTTCATAATTCCATATTTAAATATGTCACTAGGTTTTTGCGCACTTTGAAGGATTCTGTATGTAATAAAGCTCATCCAGAAGGTTCAATTGCTGAAGCGTACATTGACAAAGAATGTCTTACCTTTTGTTCAATGTATCTTAGTGATGTTGAAACCAGATTTAATCGAGAAGAACGGAATAATGATGGAGGTCAAGCCTAGACATGCTCAAACTTGTCTGTTTTTAGATGTAATGTTCGTCCATTAGGAGCCACGACCCAAGACTTGCTGGATTTGGCAGATTATACAAAAGTCAGGTGGTATATGCTGAATAATTGCTTTGAAATAGAGGCCTATTTAGAGTAAGTCAAATATTTACCACTTTATATTCCATTGAATGTCATATATTTAGTGTTCAAACCATGATTATGGATGTTATTACACAGCGAACACAAAGAAGAGATTCGGCGACAAAGTGTTGATAATGTAGAACAAAGGCATAGAAAGGAATTTATATCTTGGTTTGAAAAACGTGTAAGTACTTATATTTTCCTAGAAAATATCATGCTTAACGTGACCTTCATAAAGTAACACTAATAATATTCTTTTTTGTTGTTTTTGTAAATAGATGATACGATTACATACACAAAATTCGCATGAAGCTACGGATGACCTTTACTCACTAGCTTTGGGCCCTGACTATAGAGTTGTGAGGTACACTGGTTGCATTGTCAATGGGGTTAGGTTTCATACAAAAGATCATGAAACACACCTTAGTACTCAAAATAGTGGTCTCGTTGTAAAAGAGGAACATCAATCGGAAGAGATTGACTTCTATGGTGTATTGATGGACATTATTGAGTTAAAATATTGTTTGGGGAGACGTGCATATTTGTTCAAGTGTGAATGGTGGGATGTAAGTGACAAAAAGGGAGGAATGTGAAAGGACGAGCACCTTACTAGTGTTAATATATGCAAAACTTGGTATAGAGACGATCCTTTTGTGCTACCATATCAGGCAGATCAAGTTTTTTATGTAAATGATGTGAAAAATGGTGGTTCTTGGCAAGTTGTGCAGAAAATACATCCTAGGAACTTGTATGATGTTCTAGAGGTCAACGTGGAAGATGGAAGTTACAAAGAAAATGACGATAATGAGGCATACCAACAAGATGAGCTCAATGAGGTGATTGTACAAGTCGATGATGGAGAAGTGGCAACATTGCTTAGGCAAGACTTAGTTCCAGACCACATTGACGCGAGCGCCATAGTTACTGGGAAAGGGCCAGATCAGGAAAATGTTACTTTCATTGATGATGACTGTGATGACGATGATGATACCATGATTGATTACTATTCTGATGATACACAGGAGGAAGAGCCTTCTGATGATGATACTGATATAGACAACATGCCGTAGTTCTGTTCATTGATTTGTGTTACAATCATTAGTATTCTTTATAAATAAATGCATCTAAATGTTTAAGCATATTATAATTATGAGAACTTCTATTTGCCCTTTTACTTCTGTTCATATCTATGTGTAATTATGAGATAGATGTTCATACACATTTGAATATATAGTGCATCAATGTCTATTTTATGATATTACACCAGGACTACAAATCATGGCACCAGGATACAAACCTCATAAGGGTACAGGTGCCCCCCCTCCATCTGTTGCCCCACCATCTACATCAAGTGCTATAGGACATCAACTTCACAGGGGTGTCAATGCACCTCCATCTAGTGCCCCACCTTCCACTACCTCACCATCTATATCAAGTGGTCTTACCCCTCAAAGAGCTACTTTACCCACTACTTGTAGCCACTTAGGTATGAATGAATTTGTTCCTTGTACTAAAAACTCTTTCTTACATTGCTATGGTGATATTTTTAGTAGTTGGTAACTTTTTTTGGTTTTGCAGCTTCAACTACGTCGAAAAGAAAAAGAGGTGTATCACGAAGCCTTGCACTCGAGAAGAGGATAAAAGCTGAGGGGAAGATCTCTAATCTACGTATCCCCCAGGATAAGTGGGGACCGGTGGGCAAAGATGCTGGTGTTTTCACGTCAGAAGTTGGTGTTGTATGTCGCATGTTTGTGCCATTAAGTGTTCCTCATTGGAGTGATATGACGGATGAGGACAAGGATCCAATGTTTGTACGCCTTGCTGTAAGTTTTCATTGATCAAGTGTTGATATAATTGCATACCACACACAAGTACACGTGTACAAATGTTCAAATAGGCTAGTTGTATGAGAAATGTCCTCGAAATCTGGACTACATATAGTATATCCTATTGAAATTATGTAAGAGATTGAATAAGGATTTTAGATAAAGACGATCATAGAGGAACAAAGTTAGAAAAGGTGTGCTGGACCAATGCAACAGAATACCAAGATTGCTGAATTTTCAGAATGTGCAGGCAGCTTTGACACACTTTAAAAAAACGATCATATCTCTTTCTATAGGTCTCCAAATCGTACACCGTTTTTTTTGTTGGAAGCTAGATTCATAGATCTTTATATCCATATAAGGTTTGCCTGCCGAATCTCCACCATTTGATTCAGATTTGACTGCAAAGTCAGCTTAAAAACAGAGACTGCAACTCTGTTTTGATAATTGGACTCTATGCTACTAAACTATTCTCGACTAATGAACCTGGTTGGTGCAACAGAATACCAAGATTGCTGAATTTTCAGAATGTGCAGGCAGCTTTGACTCACTTTAAAACAACGATCATATCTCTTTCTATAGGTCTCCAAATCGTACACCGTTTTTTTTGTTGGAAGCTAGATTCATAGATCTTTATATCCATATAAGGTTTGCCTGCTGAATCTCCACCATTTGATTCAGATTTGACTGCAAAGTCAGCTTAAAAACAGAGACTGCAACTCTGTTTTGATAATTGGACTCTATGCTACTAAGCTATTCTCGACTAATGAACCTGGTTGGTGCAACAGAATACCAAGATTGCTGAATTTTCAGAATGTGCAGGCAGCTTTGACACACTTTAAAGAAACTATCATATCTCTTTCTATAGGTCTCCAAATCGTACACCGTTTTTTTTGTTGGAAACTAGATTCATAGATCTTTATATACATATAAGGTTTGCCTGCTGAATCTCCACCATTTGATTCAGATTTGACTGCAAAGTCAGCTTAAAAATAGAGACTGCAACTCTGTTTTGATAATTGGACTCCATGCTACTAAGCTATTCTCGACTAATGAACCTGGTTGGTGCAACAGAATACCAAGATTGCTGAATTTTCAGAATGTGCAGGCAGCTTTGACACACTTTAAAAAACCGATCATATCTCTTTCTATAGGTCTCCAAATCGTACACCGTTTTTTTTTTGTTGGAAACTAGATTCATAGATCTTTATATCCATATAAGGTTTGCCTGCTGAATCTCCACCATTTGATTCAGATTTGACTGCAGAGTCAGCTTAAAAACAGAGACTGCAACTCTGTTTTCATAATTGGACTCTATGCTACTAAGCTATTCTCGACTAATGAACCTGGTTGGTGCAACAGAATACCAAGATTGCTGAATTTTCAGAATGTGCAGGCAGCTTTGACACACTTTAAAAAAACGATCATATCTCTTTCTATAGGTCTCCAAATCGTACACCATTTTTTTTGTTGGAAACTAGATTCATAGATCTTTATATCCATATAAGGTTTGCCTGCTGAATCTCCACCATTTGATTCAGATTTGACTGCAAAGTCAGCTTAAAAACAGAGACTGGAACTCTGTTTTGATAATTGGACTCTATGCTACTAAGCTATTCTAGACCAATGAACCTGGTTGGGCCTCCGACATCAGCTACTATAGTTGGTTTGAAGTTAGCTTCTTCTTTTTTTCTTTCCTTTTTGTTTTTATTTGAATCCCACTTAGGTCTATTTGTTTTCCTAGTTTTCAATCTAAATGGATTTAAGTAGTACCATCAAATAAGCTCATACCTTTCTGTAAGAGCACATTTGTCATGCCATTTAATGATAAGTTATCATCATTTATGCTTGAATTCTGGATTGAACTAAAGCTTTGTATCATCTATGATGTTAGTATGAGGCCACATTGTGGAAATGTTTGTCAAAGAATATTGTCTTCCAGAATACCATTCATTTTCATTGATATAGGACTTGTTCTTAATGTTTTTGTTCATGTATGATCTCCATATTGAATTTGGATCTAATGGTCTTCATACATGCATTTGTATAAACTAGAGCATGCCCTTAGTGTATATGTAAGGCTTATTCTTCTATAAAATTACTTCTTGCAGAATAGGGAAAATTACCAAACATTAATATTTGTTAGGTTGTCTTTATTAGGATGAGTTCCAGTTAGACTTTCATGATCCACACGTCAGGGCAGTAACTGATTACATTCTTGGTGGGCGTTACTCTAATTATCGACATCGACTTTATTCTCGCATTAGGTCATTTAAGACGATAGATGAGGCATGCCTTAATCCCTACTCTAACATAGATCCCAGTGATTGGAATCTCTTGTGTGATTATGTGATGTCTGAGAAGTTCTAGGTAAGATATATCTTTTTATTTTTTGTTAATGAAACAAAAGGTATGCTTATGTGAATACCCGATGCTATGTTTGGACTTTTGATGCAAGCGAGGAGCAAGGCAAGTGCACAAAATCGCTCTCATTTGAAAGTTCTTCACTGCAGTGGATCAAAGTCATTTTTGCGGCGCCGAGAGGAGTTGGTATTATTGATTCTCATTTGGTATAAAATTCTTATTATCGAACTCTAGATAATTTGTCATTGTATATGATAATTTGTTAATGATGAGTAGGAAAACGCTGAGATTGGTAGGATAGAATTTTATAGGCGAACCCATAGCAAGGATGGGTCTTGGACCTCACCACATGCTGAGGAGTTTTATGTAAGCCTATTTTTACTTAGTTTAATTAATTCCTATATACAGTGTCATATAAAAATGTATAGTAACTGCAGTTGGATCATGTTCAGAAACAAATGATGGAGCTCAAATCGCGTCCTGTGCCAGAGGAAGGTACACCATTGACAAAGGATCAAATATGTGAGTTGGTCCTTGGTACTACACCAGGATACGTACCAGGTCTTGGGCATGGGCTGAGGCCAAACTCTTCAGCTAAAGCAGGACAAGTTGCCCGTATACAACTAGAAGAAGCTACAAAGAGGGCAGAAATTGCAGAGAGGCGGAATGGAGAGTTGGCTGAAGAGGTGCATGTTTTAACTCAGAAGACTAATCGACTAGAGTCATTATTTGACTCATTCTTGTCACGGATGGACTTGGGAGGTTCATTTGTTCCCTCTGCATGATGGTAATGTACATTTTTAACTTAGCATCACTAAGTAATATTCTTGATTCAAGAAAGCAGAGTATCCTTTAGATAGATCAATAGAGAACATGCATGTCATATCTAGATATTAAGTTCATCATTTAGTTATTTTCTATGCATTTCAAAGCATTCTTCAGATGGATCAATTGAGGTAGGAATTAATTAGACTTTGATTGAGGCACATTGGACTTTTAAAATTGTCCTTTTCACCAGGCTTAGATTGGAGATTAGTGTTCCCATTGTTTGGATATCAATTGGTAGAAGCAAAGGTACTGGTACTATTTTATTTAGCAACATACAAGAAACTAGAGATAAGTAACTGAAAAAATGTAAAACCATAACTGAAATGGAGGAAGACCAAAAGCCAAACACCAAACCACCAAACCTACCCTTGGGCTTTCATTTATAATATTTTTGGGTGTGTTTTATCCTATGTTTCATGGATTATCTCTATGGTATTTTTGGTTTCTCCCCTGTGCAAGTTGGAGTTCAAGCAATAATTCTTATCTTTCCCTCTTTCAATTTCTTTAGCTAGGCAGGGCTCTTGTTGACCGGCCAGATTTATCTAGTAAATTTCATTGCTTTAAGAGCAATTTAGGAAAGATGGTGAGAGTAAAACAAATGCTACAGGCTTTCTTGTGTTACTTGATATGCAAAACTAGAATGTTCAATTCACAAAGCTAGTGCATGGAAAATTATCAAGGCATATTCCTATTTGAACATGTCTTCATCTCCTCAGCACAAAAAGGTTCAAACTTTCAAGTTAATTATCAAAAACTTAGGCAGCTTACTTTGCTAATAAAACAAACCCTACCATAAACTACTTACCATACAATTGGCATATTCATTTAAAATTTGTAGCTAATTAATTATTTCATGGTCTGTGTATCCTTTCTCGACGCACAATTAGGAGTACATCACAACTTTTGTTTGTTACATGAATTGAGATGGAGTAATGAAGTGAGCTTGTGGCCAGCTCCATTATAGTTTTTAGTGCATACCTTTCCATTTTCATTTTCATGGATCTGCAATTGAGTCTCATAGACACCTCTCAATTATGCCTATAAGATGTTACAACATTGAACTGACTACCATTAAATTTGTTTTTGTTCATTTTTTTGTTTTTGCAGATTTGATTCAAATACGGATTTGGAGGTGCCTGGAGTCTCATTAGTGCTATCTAGTTTCCTTTTGTTGATGTAAATATACCTTCTACTTGTTTGTGAATTTGGGAGATATGCATGTTATGGATTTATATTAATTTTTATGGATATTCGTCATGAAATTTATTCTTATTAGCAATTGTGTAATGATAGTAATATTCGACACAATGAATTACAAAAATAGTATTACAGGAAAGAAAAATACCTCTTGTTACTAGCAATCCAAATTTAATGACTTTTGGTAACTAAGTTGCTTTGTTACAAAAGGATCACCAAGAGAGGGTATTTTCCCACCAAGTTGCTAGTCACACCTTTCAACTACTATCACAAAATAACTATAGTGTGGGGGGTTTTTGCAACCGAATACATTGTTGCAATATTTTATAATAAATTGTCTTTCGTGACCAATATTGGTAGTTGCAAATAATTTATGTGCGACTAGTCCTTTTGTCGACAAAGGTCGTTGGATTAGACTTAGAAATTTTATCTTTTGAGACAAAAGTAGTTCGTTGCAAAAACATCTATACGGCGACCAATCACTTCGTCGCCAAAGGTAGTCAGGTGTGGTTGAAAAGGCAAATTTGTAGCGACCAACATGGTGTAAGGTGACGAATTTTGGTCCTTTTTTGCAACAAACATCTGGTCACAGTATCTAGTATTTATTGTGACCAGCTATATTTAGTCACAAAACGTTCCATATTTTGTGACCATAATGGTGCTTGGTCGCAAGGGCTTTAAACAACCAGCATAGCGTGACCAAGTTGTGACCAGTTTTTTTTTGTCGCAAAATAATTTTGTGACAGATATTAGATTTTTTGTGACCAAAACTTTGGTCACTAATAATGATATTTCTTGTAGTGATTTTAACATTATCTTATCATCATATATTTTACTTTTTGGGACACATTGTCTACGAAATTTAATATATTTGAAACATTTTGAAATGACAGTTTATAACTTTCTGAAGAACCTACCGAACCTCATCTTTAGACGCGTTGTACAAAGTCAACAATAAGAGATATAGAATTTTGATTTAGTGTTGCAATTCATGTAAAATGAAAACTTCAATTTTTTCATTGCTCTCTGACGTAAAAAGTTAAGTACTCAAGGACTTAATAAGTTAGTCACTAAAATCTAATTCATTTGGCCACAGATCTTGGTCTCCCTTTAAAAAGTCAAAAGGATTTAACTCTTGCACTTTGACAAAAGTTGGTAACAAAGGATTAAATGCTTATGAATAGTCTAGTCTTAGCATGAATGATCTGTCTTTAACAAGACTAAGGAAGGGAGTAGTTGAGGGGAGAGGATTTTTCAAGGGGAATGCAAGCTGCCCCGGACAGCACTCACAGCTAAAAAAAAAAAAACTTAGTCACTAAAGTTCCTTGAAGGTTGCAATAAAATTATATTAAATTGAATAGCCATAGATATTAGTATTAAAGAGTGTGTTTGGCTAATGCAATTGATGAAAGACTTGAATCAATACACATATTACTTGGTTGGGTTATATTGTGATAATGAAAGTGCTATTAAACTTGCAGAAAATCCAGTTTTCCATGCTAGAACAATGCATGTGGTAGTGCCCTATCATTTTCACAGGGAAAAGTTGTTCAGAGAAGAGATTTGTTTGCAGCCAATTTGTACTGATGAACAAGTTGCAGATTTGTTCACGAAAGGGGGTTCATTTAACGATATTTGTACTCCACCTTCTTTAACGATATTTCTATATTCAGAAGTTTTAAATGTTTTACAAGGGGTTTCATTTCTGATATATAACTGCAACCATTAGAAAAATGGAAACTTCTTGAATTCTGCACAATTGAAGTGGTGCTCACCGCAGGCAGTGATAGCACAATTGCAGAAACAAGTACAAGAGTGACTTTGTGGACTTCATTATTCAAACCTTGTGAATGTCCATTAAAAATTTGGATTTGATCTTCTCAAGCTTAGCACTGACCTCTTTCATATCTGTCCTCTCCTCAGGTGACTCTATCGAGCAGTTCAGAGCCAATGTCATAATTGATAATAAACAGTATTCCTTAGCAGAAAAATGCTTATCTTCTCCACTGAACAGATTGGCATCTGCAACCTTAGTTACTCCAATAGATAAAGACTCGTTCACCCAACGCCTTAAGCTTAAATCTCCAACAAACATTTCATCTGTAGGTTTCTTTCGGGTGAATGTTTCCATCACTAAAATCCCATAGCTGTAAACATCAGCTTTCATGGAAACAATTCCCTCCGAACCATACTCTGCGCATGAAATTAGCATTCTCATTATTAAATCAATAGATAAAGTGTCATGTTGTGCATACGAATGAGGTGATTAATCAGACAAAATATATTCAGAAAAAACAAAACTATCGCTATATAGCAACAATACAGACTACAGAACAGACATCACCTGGTGCCATATACCCGACTGTTCCAAGGGTCATGGTTTGTGTGTTCATCTCACTTTCAGATAAGAGCTTTGCCATGCCGAAATCTCCTACATGTGCGCTCATCTCTTCATCCAAAAGGATATTACTCGGCTTCAAGTCACAGTGTACCACAGGTGTAGAGAAACCATGATGGAGATATTCTAATGCTAATGCTACATCCATCACAATTTGTAGTCTCCGAAGGATATCCAAGAAATAATTGTGAGAATACAACCACTTGTCAAGGCCGCCATTAGGCATGTACTCAAGTATCAAGGCTTTGAAGTCAAGATTAGAACAGATGCTGATAGTTCCAACAAGATTTCTATGTCGAATGTCACGCAGTATTTCACATTCCACATCAAAACTTTTCAATCCTCTTTGAAGTTGGAGATTGAATACCTTCACAGCAACAGTCAGCCCATCAGAAAGCACCCCTTTGTAAACTGAACCAAAACCCCCTATGCCAAGCAAATTGCTGTCATCAAAGCCATCTGTAGCACGTAATAGTTCTTGATACGAAATTCTCCTGTATGTTGCAATAGAAGGAATGTCAGTCTGAGTTGGGACTTTCCGGCCTCTTCTTTGCCACATCATAACCAGAGATGTTATAGCCACTAAAGCTACTATTGCTGCAATTGTTGGCAGTAGGAATCTTAACAAGATTTCTTTAGCTTTTGATCCTTTACGAATATTAGTACCACAGGGTGGAACTTGTAGGCTAGATATGCCACACAGTGCATAGTTTGACATGAAAGATTGAGCTGAGAAGTTTGCAAATGGTCCTCCATTTGGAATTTCTCCTTCTAGCCTATTGAATGACAAGTTCAAGAACTTGAGATATACAAGCGACTCAAGTGACTTGGGAATTGCACCTGAAAGTTTGTTATAGGATAGATCCAAAAACTCCAAGCTTTTCAAGTTACCAAATGCTTCCGGAATTAGGCCTTGTAGTCCATTATGAGATAATGAGAGATAAACGAGGTCCCGGAGGCCCCCACCCAAACTTGAAATATTACCTGAAAATTGATTGTTGGAAAGATCCAAGCGTAAGATGACCTTTAGATTTCTAATTTGTGAAGGTAATTGGCCACTCAATGAATTTGAGGACAAGTTTAGAATAATGAGATCTCCAAGGCTCCATAAGCCTAAAGGAACTTCAGATGTTAGTTTGTTGGATTCTAGGAAGACTTTTTTCAAAGAAGACAAATTTCCTAGGCAGCCAGGTATTGATCCAACAAGTATATTCATCCCCAAGTATAACTCACCCAAGTTCCTCATATTACAAAGATCAACTGGAATTGTTCCTTGTATGTTATTCCCATTAAAGAACAACCTCTGGAGATTCATTAACTGCCCCACGGTCTTGGGGATGGACCCGATCAAGTCATTATCACTCAGGTCCAAATATAGCAAGTTGCTCAAGTTACCAATTCCATGTGGAATGTTACCCTTAATTTTGCAGCCATATGCAATAAATCTTTGAAGAGAAGTAGAGAGGTTCCCAACAGATTGAGGGAAGCTACCATTTAATGGATTAGAACTCACCACCAAATTCGTCAATTGTTTGCAGTTATTCAAATATTCGAGAAAGTCCAATCTTTTGGTGGAAGGTTCATTAGTTAGGTAATTCCTTTCCAAGTTGAGCAACTGGAGTTGCTCCAAGTTCCCAAGGGCGAGGGGTACGGAACCAGTAAATAGATTAAAGGACAGCTCTATAATATGGAGATTGGAAGCATTCCCGAGAGAGCTGGAGATCATTCCATTGAGTTCATTACTCGAGATATACAGCCTTTCAAGATAAGGGAGCCCTGTACCAATCCTTCTTGAATGATTGCCTGAAAAGCGATTGCTTGAAAGTGCAATAGTTCTTAGCATTGAGATGTTGAATATAGTTTGTGGAATGGAACCTGTCAAGTCATTAAAATGGAGACGAAGATCCTCCAAATTTATAAGATTGTTTATCTCTTCTGGAATTGTACCTGCAGGATGTGCAAAATTGAATTGAGTTAAGCAATTTTCTTTTCAGAATAGTGAGGAATATCCATTCTTGGAAATTAAAATGGACTGGAACTGATTTAGATTGAAAACTGCCTGTATCAATTACTTTTGCAAATTATAGAAGATAATATTATGGATTACTACAAACAATGACATGCCACGAATCTCTGAAACAATATCAGATTCTACATCAACCCTGATGTGTCCAGGGTACATGATGTCCAGAACATTTGAAAGTGAAGGCCTGTAATTTTTGCTGACGAAAACCAGCTTAACAATACCAGAGAATTTTCATATCCTATGTGTCCAATGTTCATATATCATATCCCACTTATGACTTATGACTTATGACCTCACTAAGTGATTAGCAAGCTGAGATAGACTATCTTACCAGTGAGATCATTTTCTGAGAGATCAATCTTTTGTAAAGAAGACATATTCACTATTGATTGAGGAATTGGACCTGAAAAGATTTGAACACTGAATTCATGGTCAACAGCAGTAATTCAATAGTGAAGGCTAAGGTGAGAGGCCTTCTTTCCAATCCAGAACAATACCATTATTGTTTTTATCAAAAGCTTGGACATGGAAACACTCTCCATACAATTAGTTTGAGGACATGGAAACATTGCCAGCTTGTCAGGCACATGTTTCATATCTATGATGCATTTGACAGAGTTTGATAAATAAACAGTAGCAAAACAGAGAGGGAACAAACCTGTCAAATTGTTACCCAGAAGATTCAATGTCTTTAGCATGGTTAAGTTTCTAATTTCACTGGGTATAACTCCTGTGAATTTATTAATTGCCAGAGATAGGACGCCAAGCTTTCCACATGTGCTCAAACTAGAAGGTATTTGGCCTGTAAGTTCATTACGGTATAGATACAGCTCTACAAGTGAAGGATGATATTTGCACATTTCTGGTGGGAGGCTTTCTGAGAGCATATTTGAATCGAGATCAAGGATTCTCAAGGAAGAGGCATTGAAGATTCTTCTCAGAACGGGACCTGTTAGTTTATTGTTCTTAATAGCAAGCAGCTCCAAGTTAGGAAGTTCAGCAATCTCCTGAGGAATTGTACCTGCCAAATTTAGTACAGAATAAGTATTAGATGATTGAATTTATGGATACAGAGGATATTAGTGAGGGAAAATTGTGAAAAACATAGCACAGTCTGATATATTGGGTTTATCATATCCCTCTCCTCCCCTTGATCTTTTAACTAATTGTCAGTCCATTCCAATTATTGAAGCAGTTTCTAAATTAACTTGAAGGTTTTGCGCAATCCACTATTTATATATACTCAAAGTTGGTTTTCAGTTTGACCAAAAAAACAAAAAAAAAAAAAAAAAATTTGTTTTCAGAAAGAAACACCGACTCCAAATTCATTAGAAATATAAATTGGAAAAGAAGAAAAAGAAAAGGGAATGTATGTAATCCATTTGCATGGTATGGTTAGTTCTTTAATATCATATGTAGGGTGCAATGGACTTCTTTAAAGAACAAATTAACCTTATACAAGTAAGGGCAAGATGCAGAAGAAGTGAAAGGCAAAATGAAGAAAATCAGTGGTTAGAAATATCCTACATGTTTTGACTATGCAAATTTTGCAGGATTACATGACCTGCTACGTGCAATTAGTTGCAAATTTTGTTTTGCATATGTGAAGACTGTTAGAACACCACTCATACCAAAAGATGAAGCTGTTAGATAAGAGCCCAGCAATGTATATCAAGCTCTACAACACTCCCCTTCACGTGGAGATGCAAACATTCAGATAGAAAAACAAAATGTAGTTGGGAAACAAATGCAGATGGAGAGACTTGAACTCAAAGCCTCTCATAATCCGAGCTCTTATACTATTGTTAGAACACTGCTAGTCACAAAACCATAAACTAGTAGAAAAGAGGTCTCTCCAACAAAGACAAGTATACATGACTTTGTATGCACGCCGAAAAGAGTATGCATAGCAAGGCTATATCCATGATTGATAAGCCCATGGATATTGTCCTGTATCTCCATCAAGAAAGGAAAAAGAAAAAGAAAAAAGAAAAGCTCAATTTGGAAATTTTATTTTTTGGTAATCAAATTTGGAATGGTTCAGAACCTCTTAAAGTCAAACAAATCCCAGCCAATATGAGATATATAAATGAATAAATAACTCAGTTTGTGGTTTAATTAAAGCTGAGTGATTCTTTCTGCAAGTTTAAACAGTTTGGCAAAGCGATTCGAAAAGTTTTAAGGAACTGTACCATATAACAAAGAGAGAATAAAATAATATTACCTGTCAAGTTGTTGTCACCAAGATACAAGTCCTCAAGTATGGTCAAGTTCCTGATAGTATTTGGTATGCTTCCTGTAAATCTATTGTAGGACATGGACAACCTTCGAAGCCCTTGGCCCCTGCCTATATTGGACGGAATTGGTCCAGTAAACTGGTTAAAGGACAGGTACAGTCCCTCCAGCTCATGAAGTAGGTCACACATATTGATTGGGAGACTACCAGTGAGGCCATTAAAGGTTAGATCTGTAACTTCCAAGGAAGAAATGTTGAAGATACTGTGGGGAATTGTATCCGGGAGCTGGTTCATTCGGATCATTAATTCCTTCAAGTTGCGAAGATAGCCAAACTCTCTTGGGATATTGCCTTGTAGGAAGTTACTAGCCAATCTCAAACTCTCTAGTGTAGAGATGTTGCCCAAGGAAGGCGGGATAGCACCGGAAACACTGTTGTGTTAGTTCAGAAATCTGTAAAAGAAAGAAGAAGATGAATAATCGCATCCAAGGCACGATTAATATCGCTTTCCTTAAGACGATATTCGCCCCCACCAATTCCCAGAATCTGGTGTGCATTGGGTTAATGGCGAATCGCCTCCAGGATACAATGGAGCCCAGAAAAAATCTGTAATTCTGACTGCGTATTGCACACACGAAATCAGACCCGAATACCCTCTGATTATCAAATCTACCAAGAATCTGAATGTCTGTTTCTGCGGAAACAGACTTCAGAGATGATGAACAATAAACCTAGAAAAGAATTAAGAACTGTATTGCCTTTCAATATATAGAGAAGTTGTAAGAAAAATTATATATTTTTGTTTGCGAATTTGTCATGTTTTTATAGACATTTTAGTGTCTTTTTGGACCAGACATGACTGTTAGAATTCAAATAATAACTGATTTCTAACAGTCACTTGCAGGTTTAAATACAGCCGTCGGATCACCACTTTCTTAATCTAACGGTGTAGATCGCATCTATTTATTATTTGATCAGATCATACATCACACCTCTATGATCAGGTGTGGTTCTCACCATACGATCTTTTTTGCTTATGTATTAGCCATCCGATCGTTGATCATCATGATTGACAAAAATCAATGGTCTTGATCACACGCCACATGCGCAAGTGCAAGTGCCAAGTGCCAAGTGCGTCACTAAAGCGCTACATTGCGCCACGCGACTCACACGCGAAACGTGCGCGTGGCGTACATGCTCACACTTGAGTGCTACATCCAATCATTGCTTTAAAGCAATACATAGAAAGTTGTTGGCATTTATAAATACCTTACAAAACTTCTCACTTTTCGATGTGGAATTCATTTAATAAGGCAATAAAGACTTTTTTCAAAACTAGTCAAAACCAAAATGAAAAAATCCCAAAACTACTACATATATTATATATTTTGAAAATAATTTCAACATGTTGTTCATGAGAAGCGAGTATTGAAGCCTACGCAAGTTACTAAAACTTGTTGGAACAGGTTGAGTGCTACATCCAATCATTGCTTTAAAGCAATACATAGAAAGTTGTTGGCATTTATAAATACCTTACAAAACTTCTCACTTTTCGATGTGGAATTCATTTAATAAGACAATAAAGACTTTTTTCAAAACTAGTCAAAACCAAAATGAAAAAACCCCAAAACTACTACATATATTATATATTTTGAAAATAATTTCAAGATGTTGTTCATGAGAAGCGAGTATTGAAGCCTACGCAAGTTACTAAAACTTGTTGGAACAGGTCCGCTAAAATTGTTGAATTCCAAATCGATCAACTTCAAATGACGCAAGTAACCCAGTTCAAGAGGCAGGTGGCCATAGAAGCTATTGTTGGCGATGCTGAGAGAGACTAGGAAGGACAAGTTTCCGATTTGTGGCGGGATGGTTCCCATAAGCGACAAGTTTGGAAGCTCCAAGGCTCTGACTCTTTGGCGGTGAGCACTGCAAGTGACGCCAATCCAAGTGCAAGAGGAGGTTTTGGTGGACCAATTGCTAGCAAGAAGGTTGTGGGGATCATATGTGACATAGGCTTTGAAGGCAAGAAGTGAATATTGATCAGTGATTTTGTTCAAAGACATACCCAGGCAAGCAGTGAAACAGACCACCACTGAAAACAAGGTGGAAGATGCAAAGAAGCTACTCCCCATGAGAAACGGAAAGAGAGAAGCACACAAATTCCTAGATATTTTAGTGCAAAATTTCTGCAATTCTGCCTCACCAGCAGGAACATTAAAATCCCAAAATTTTTTCTCACCTAATGATATAGACATTCATGTCAAAGTTAACTCTCTTTCTAATTTTTTTTTTTTTTTTAATCTTCTCACCCATAGAGTTGGCTCAAGTCAAGAAATACTACTTTACTCTTCCTCTTTTTTTCTAATTTTATTTTTATTTTTTAATTATTAGTTTCTTATTGTCAAAATTCTAGGCATAAGTCAGTACTACTATTTATGAGCAGGGCCCTGTTGCTATGACATGAGCTAACCTATTACAAATTCTATGAAAAAAATGAAATTGAACCTTAAAGGTGCCAGATCTATTATGTTCAGGATACAATTAATGATTAAAGAGTCAAGAGTCGTTAATTGTATAATCTACATGGTAAGCAGGTGTGATAATTATTAATTAATAGACACTAGCGGTCTAGTTCTATTGCAGTTTGAATCAGGAATGACAATGGACCGGGGCGGGACGGAGATTGAGATCTCCATCTCTGCCTCCACTTGAAAAATTCACCTCCATCACCGCTTGAACCATCCCCGTCTCCACGGGTACAAGATTGTCTCCATTTCCGCCTCCATCCCCGCCTCGAGCCCAAGTCTCAAGCCCAAGCCCAAGCCCAATCCCAAGCCTAATTGTTTTTTACAATTTAATTTGTTTACAAACTACTAATTTTTAAAAATTATACATCTATTACACCAAAAAAAAAAAAAAAAAGAAACATAGAAGGAAGTGAATAAATACACCATCTAATAGAAAATAAAAGAAATTACCTATATAAAAAATAAAAACTAAAAAAATTAAAGTGGAAAAATGGGGCGGGGATGGGTGGGGCAGGGGAAAATCTTGATTCATCCCCACCTCCATACCCATTTGAATTTTCATTTTAATCTCCATCCCAGCCTCCATTTTTGTTTTGAATCTTCTATACCCTCTCTAAACGGGTCGGGTACCATCGAATCTCCACTTTTTCTCGATCTATTGCCATCCTTTTAAGTTTGATTCACCCCTTGTTTCACTCATGGAACACCACTATTTTCCTGTTACATAAAGTATGAAAGGAAAAAATAATATACAAGATCATTTTAATTTATAAATGAGTTCATTCAAATTTTAACAGGTGATTTAAGCTTTCGTGTTCCATCGATTAAAAAATGGTGCACGATTGATCACATTGGACTAAAAAGTCGTAAAAAAGCATTAGTCAACTTAAAAGGAGGAAAAAACAAAAAGTGCATGATTAAAGAGTGTTTTTCCCCAATAGATAAGAGTCTTTAATTTCGATAATCAATGGTCCTCAGGCCTATAATCTAGATGAGCCTCCGTCTGGTCAACCAATCAAGATACGACTCGGAACATGACCTAGGAATCTCAAGAGATAGGAATTTCAAATTCTAGGAACAAAATGAAATTGGAACTTAAAAGGTGTGAGATCTATTTATTATGTTGAGTATATGATTAATGACTAAAGAGTCAATAGTCGTTAGTTATATTATCTACATGGTAAGCAAATGTGATAATTGTTACTTAATAGACACTATCAGTCTACTTCGATTGCAGTTTGATCCACACCTTGTTTCACTCATAGGAAGACTTCTATTTTCATGTTACATAAAGTACGAAAGGAAAAAAATAGTACACAATATCATTTTAATTAATAAATGAGTCCATTCATGTTTTGACGTGATTTAAGCTTCCATGTTCCATGGTTTACGGCTAGTGGTTGCTCAAGATGTGACCTAAGAAGAGAAAAAAAAGTTAAGGAGAGCATTAAAAAATGGTGTATGATCACATTGGACTAAAAAGTTATAAAAACAAAAAACATTAGCCAACTTAAAAGAAAGAGGAAAAAAAAAAAGTGCATAGCTAAAGAATCTTTTTTTTTTTTTCCCAATAGATAAGAGTCTTTATTTCAATAATCAATGGCCCTCAGGCCTATAATCTAGACGAGCTTCCTTGGTCAACCAATTAGAATACAACTCGGAACACGACCGTGGAATCTCAAGAGATAGGGCTTTGTTTGGCCATGACATGAGCTACTGTATTACAAATTTTAGGAACAAACTGAAATTGAAACTTAAAGGTGCCAAATCTATCTATTATGTCGAGTATATAATTAATGACTAAAGAGTCATGAGTCGTTAATTATATAATCTACATGGTAAACAGTTGTGATAATTGTTAATTAATAGACACTTGCAGTCTAGTTCAATTGTAGTTTGATCCACACCTTTCACTCAAAGGAACACAACTATTTTCTTGTTACATAAAGCACGGAAAGGAAAAATAAATAGTAAACAAAATCATTTGAATTTATAAATGAGTCCATTCAAGTTTTTCTCAAGCGTTGGACTAACCTATTTTAATCTAACAATTTAATTTAAATTAGGTAATCAATGCTCTAGAAGGAATGAACAAATTTTTATTTCTATGAAAAAAGGTAAATTTCATTGATTTTGTTTTATTGGTTTAATTTTTTGACCAAACACATGTCATTGGTTTAATTTTTCTACATTTCCCATCTAATTTATGTGTATTCATATTTAATTTGTAGCACCTTAGTTAATCAAAAAGTTAATGTCTTTCTTTTTTCAGCATTAAATATTCATTCATATTTCTTTTAGTTTATCTTTTTTTTTTCATGACCCTTATAATTTAGTAAATTTGTTAATTAGGTTGAGTGTAGAGTATGGAGTAAAAAAATTGTTTCCACAAGAGATTATGTTTATAGATAAGGTTAAAGGATACATTCACAAGGAAAAATGCCGAAAAAATTATATCAGGAGTTTTTAATTAATGTGATTGGTATCTAAATTTTAGTTTGTCACTTAAACCCTACTCAGTACATGTAACGGTGCCTCTAGTGATGTCCCATGGCTCATGTGGGCCCAACAAGAGCCAAGCTCAAAATAAAAAAAAAAGACTAGCCCATGGTGGTAGGCCTAGTACTACCGACCTAAAGGTATGGACCTGTGTTGACCTTGACCCACTTCCCAATGAGACTGGCCCAAGGAACTCTAATCCAAAAATTATAAGGACTAATGGATCCGGCGGATACAAATCCCTCTCTTAAATGGACTAGAACAAATAAGGATAAGTCCAATATATTGTAAGCCGACCCAAAAGGGAGAACTCCTAGAAGGAGATTGATTCTCATTCCCAAAGGAAACATAGCATTCCAAAAACTATAAATACCCCGCGCACTAAGGAAGAAAGGTATGCTCATTAATTTGAGTTCTAGCTCTCAACACTTTATTTGATTTATTGTGATTAAGTTTGTTAACTTAATCATCAGAGTGCTTTCGGCCCAAAGAGGGTCGACGCGTTCTTATTGTCTTATTCCCTTGCCGATAGTTTGTACTCGTCAATTTGGTTCACGCATTGAATCAGGCATTTCTAAAAGTTTCACCTACAATTAGCGCCATCTGTGGAAAGTCTAGACAATGATAAGTACCAGCTTTCTCAGAGGAGGAGTTGAGCCCACTAGTAGGGAGATTGAAAACAGCCACAATGTTCGTAGTCATGATGACACTTACATGTCAAGTCGTCAGGATGGTTCAACACGAACTCCAGGAGGTCGTCTGATTAAATCAGAGATACGAGTCCCTGGTGCTAATCGTTGGGGAAGAAGAGAGGAACTACTGCAGGCTCCGCAACATGCCAAAAATCCGAATCGCTAAAGGAGCTATTGTAGAAACTTGAACCCCTCGCCCGCCAACTGACGTCTGCCTAGTAATTTATCACTCCGAGCAGCTGAGTAGGAACTTCGGCAACGGGACGAAGACATTGCCCACCTCAGGTCTCAGGTTGAAGCTATGAGGGAGGCAATTGCTAGAAGAGATGGACAAGTTTCCAATAGATCTCTAGATTGACGTCAAAGAAGAAGGAAGAATTCAAGAAGCACGAGCCCCCTTATCGCACGTTTGACTGTAAGTCACGCCTCCAATACTGGACATTACAAGGATAGACAGGAAGATCGATAGCATGGGAGAAATTGGACACTCGTAAGAAATCTGGCAAGAGCTGATCCAGAACAACAAGACTGGGACTGATGGTTGAATGAGCAGCTAGACAATAGCGACACGCGCTGTAAGGGATGTATGACCCAAGATATAGCCAGAAGAGCCCTTCAACAGGTCGCGTCCACACCCTTTACAGAGGAGATTAAGGATCACCGACCTCCAAGAAAGTTCACACAACCAAAATTTACACCCTATGATGGGAAGTTAGATCCCATTAGTCATGTTTAGCACTACAAGCAAATGATGGCGCTTTAGAGTAGAGACGAGTCTTTAATGTGCCGAGAATGGTGAATAACATTTCATGTATGGTAAATATTAATTATTGATGGAATCCATGTTCCAGTATAGGGATTGATGATACCCCTTAAAGAAGCTTATGAGTTGGATTATGTCAAACTTTGCAGGTGGATTATGAATCCGACATATCAAATAAGTTAATTGGAAGGTCTCAAAAAATAAATAAATCTATTAAATTTAATTGTCAATAATTTAATTTAATAGACGGTATCGTCAATTTGATTTGCACATTGAATCGGGCCTTTCTAAAAATCCCACATATAGCTCACAATAGCATGAATCTGTGAAGGAGATGGCTAGCAGCAGGCACACCTGTTGCTAGCATTTATCATCCTTGAATCATAAATTATATTTTTTTATTATTTTTTATAATTAATGTCCAGAAAGCAGGACTGGAAAATGGAATTCAAGAACATTTCTTTCGAAAATGGGATTCAGTCGTGCTTTACTTTGCAAAAAAATAAAAAATAAAAACTAATGTGGATCAAATACAATTAAATGGGAAAGAGTCACGATCGCTATGGCTAAAAATAGAGAATGATCGCTTTTCCAGATTCACCAGCCACTTCAGATGTTTTTCCTTATTTTGTCTTTGGACTTCAGAGCTTACTATAGTTAGTTAAGGGGATGGTTACAGTTTGCACCTTATATTTTATATCACATATTATTTTAAGACTTTAATTTTTATTTTTACAACTTAAGCCCTTATAGACATACTGTCAACTTTCAATTAAAAAACGGACAAAAAATTCGCACATGACAAAGTTTTTTCAAATGGTAAAGATGTAAAATATGGCCCCTACCCAAAGACTTTCGCGTATTGCCCGTGTTAAATTGAAACTTTTACATGTGGCCTAATTATATTATATATATCATAGAACCAATTATACTAATAGTTTTTGAGTGATGTGGTAAATTATTAAAGTAATGTGTTGGATTTTCATCTCTACTATTTGAAAAAGGCCACAGGTTTGTCATATGTTAATGTTTCTTTTATTTTTTAAACGAAAGTTACCAGAAGGTTGACATGCAACAAATTAAAAGTGTAAGGAGTTAATTGTTACAAATAAAAATAAAAATAAAATTTAGTGTAAAATACAAAAATATAAAGTATAATAACTTACCCACAGTTAATGTATGAAATTTTATTTTAAAAGACCATATATTTATTATTGATAATAGGTGGTTGAAACTTTTTTTGTTCCATGGGCGTAGTATCCGTGGTTGACGGATGGTCATCACTCCTAAGTGGAGTATAAAATAAGATGAGAAAATTAGTGTAAGATACCATAGAAAATAAAAAATAAAAACGGTGCACGATTGATCATTTTAGACTAACAAGTTAGAAAGGAAACATTAGACTACTTGGAGGGGAAGAAAAAGAAGCATGACTCAACGATTTTACATAGGTTATCAAACTGTCAATTAACAGAAAATCACAGACGAGTTCAGTCGCAGTTTGAACCAAACCTTGTTTCCATCAAAGGCATACCACCAATTTCATGTTACATAAATTAGGAATGAAAAAAAAAATTAGTGAACGACATTATTTTACATTGAAAACTAGTCAATTCAAGTTTTTGTTAAGCATTGAACTGCACATATTTTAAACCTAATCCTAAGCATTACAACCAAGCACATCCCGTCATCGAATTGGAAAATAAGATAATTCTGAAATTGCCCAACCCATTTCATACTTTAGATACAACCAAATCAACCTTAAACATTGTTGTCAATAACGTCTAAATTTCATTTTTAAAGGAAAATATTGATGAATTCAACTTTCATGTCCTTCCATTTCCTTAACATTAATTCTTACTTTTTTCCCCCTCTTTCTTTATATGTGGGAAGAGGCCAGGGAGTGGGAGCTAACATTAATAAATTTTCAGTTTCTTTCACTTCTGTGTCCAACTTCTGTTTTGTAATCAGTGCTGATTGCTGCCCTCAACATAATTTGGACACCATGTTTAAAGTCTCCCATCGATCACTCCAATGCACATTAATATGGCCAGACTTTTAAAACAGTTCACCTCCTTTAGTATGGTTTTAAATCTCTTTCCACAAGTGAAAGGAAGATAAATCATGACATCGAGTAAGAGATTAAGGCAGTAATTAAATATTCATCTAGGATGGCCAATCAAGCATAAAGCAAACACTACAAGAAAAGGGGTTATTTGCGAGGATTATTTGTGAGGGCTACTTATGCCGTCGCAAATACCCCATTATTTGTGACAGCAACTGCCCCGACGCAAAAAAATGTTAGTCTCGTCGGCACTATTTGCGACGGCATTGATGCCGTCGAGAAAGAGGGAAAAACGACATCGTTTGGCATAGGCAAAGGCGACCCCTCCACTATTCGCGACGGCGTATTTGTGACGGGGTTACTGTAGCAAACATTTTAAATAAAACTACACCGATTTATATCAAAACGGCGTAGTTTCGATACCCAATTTCATTTCCCCTTTTCTTATTCTCTTTCCCTCTTTCCCTCTTAATCGACCAGCCGCGCGCCCTAGCTTGGATATGTCGACGATCACCACAGCAGCACGATACCGTTTCGCCTAGAATGCCAGCACCGGAGACGATGCTTGAAAGCCGCTGCCGGAAGATGATGCTTGGAAGGCCTGCGTTGCCGAAAGCCTGGTGAGCCATCTGTAAGCACCCCATTTTTGCCCGCTTGGCAATCCCCGAGCTGACCAAGCTCACTTTCACACATCATATGCATATTTAGACTCTAAGCCCGCCTTTTTAACTTGAATTTAGTCCACCAGTCGCTTCTCGAGCCCACTTGAAGCTAAATGACCGTTTTGTCCCTAGGCATTCGAACGCCTCGGGAACCACACCGGCTCTGGGTATCAAACCAGTAACCTTCTGAGATTACTTCTTATGGTATTCTCAACCTTCCTCTACCTTTCCGGATCATTCTGAGTCAGTTCCGGCAAACCCGGTGCAAAATGACCGTTTTGCCCCTGGTGGGCCGATCTCCTTTTCCGACCACACCGGCTTTGGGTATCAAACCGGTAACTTCCTGAGAATACTTTTTTATAGTGTTCTAAACCTTTCTTTATTTTTTCGGATCATTCCGAGTCAGTTCCGACAAACCCGGTACAAAATGACCGTTTTGCCCTTAGTGGGCCGATCTCCTTTTCTGACCACACCGACTCTGGGAACCAAGCCGGCAATCTTTGGGAACATTCTAAATAATGTTTCCAAATTTTGAGTCTTCTTCTGGGACAGTCCGAATCCGTCCCGGCAACTTTCCAATTCGATTAACCATTTTGCCCTTAAAGGCTCGGTCAACCCTTCCTACACATCCTATCCTCATTTTTCAAGTCAAATACCTCCGGGACACTATTCTAAGTGTTCCTGCTCTTTTCTGGCCTTCTGGGTCATTCTCGGCCTCTTGAAATCATTCCCGGACTTTCCGGAGTCATTCCTAGTGAAGCCAGGCTAAAAATTACATGGTAGTCACTAGTACAGGCGCCCAAATCTAGTCAAAGATACGTTGTTTGCCAACCTCAAACATTTCCTAAATGGCTGGCGCCACTAGTAGTAGTGCCAAGCCAAAAAATGGCCTGGTGCCAGTGTAAAGTTTGGCCTGACGCCACTGCAACAGGCGCCAGTGTTATCCAACCTCTATAAATATAGAGCCTCTTCCAACGTGAAAAGGATGCCTAAACTCAGTCTAAAAATCATATAATTCAATATACAGAGCTCGTGCACTTCCTAAACCCTAGCTTCCCTAGGTTTTCCAAACCCTAGCCACTATACACTAAACCCTAGCCACCTATACACTCATACACACCCCCATACACTCATACACTAACTTTCAACCCTCCTTCGAAGACTTGAAGAGTTGCAATCTGAAATTTGAAGATTGAAGGCGGCTCTTGAAGATTGAAGACGAAGATCAAGACGAAGACCGAAGAAAGCAAGGCGCGCAAAATAAACAAGATACAAGGTAGGTTCTACATTTAAATTTTCGCACTTCCCCCTCTCTCTTCTCTCTCGTAACCCACTTGGGTTTTCTCTATTTTAATCCCCCATCTCTTTCCCCCCCTTTCTTTGCATGCTTGAAACAAGAGGATTCCCGGTCCATGTGTAGGATTGGGCTATTGGAGAGTCACCGTGTCGGGAGCTTTCTTCTAGTCTAACCAGAGACCACGTGGGTTCGGCCCCCTTGATTATGTGGTGAAACCTTAACCTTGTATGTTCACAACCCCAAAATTTCATTGTGCATATCATGGTCTTGCATCTTCCAAAAATCGTTTTCAAATTTGTTTTCAAAATCGTTTTAAACTTGTTTTCAAAGTTGCATCAAAATCTCCTTTTTCAAAACATGTTTTCAAAATCACAATCTTGGGGTGATTCTAGCCTTTCCATGGCTAGGATTGCTTTAGGAAAGTGTTACATTTAAAGAGACCGGTATGGTCTATATTTTCAACTCCTTGTTTTCAAAACCACTTTCTTAAAGTGGTTCTAGCCTTTTTATGGCTAAAATCGCTTTAGGAAAGTGAGACGTTTTTACACTTTCTAAAAACTCTCTTTTCAAAAATCTCTTCCTAAAAATCTCTTTTTCAACATACTTCCTAAAACACTCATTTCCAAAGTTGTTTTCAAAAACTCCTTCCAAAACTTCTCTTTTCACACTTTCTAAAAACTCTCTTTCAAAAATCTTCCTAAAAATCTCTTCCTAAAAATCTCTTTTTCAACATACTTCCTAAAACTCTCCTTTCCAAAGTTGTTTTCAAAAACTCCTTCCAAAACTTCTCTTTTCAAACTCCTTTCCAAAACACTCTCCTCAAAATTCAGTTTCCTAAAAACTCTCTTCAACAATCTTCCAAAAATCCTTCTAAAAAACTCTCTTTCCAAAATCTTCTCTCTAGAAACTCCTCTCTAGGATTTCCTTCCAAAAACGTGTTTCCAAAAACGCACTTTCCAAAAGTCCTTTTTCTTAGAGCCCAAGTCAAGCCCTAGAACTCACAATTAGGAAACCCTAATTTTCCCTTCCAAAAACATGGTTTTCAAACTTTGCCCCAAACCTAGGTTTTCAAAACCTCTTGTTTTCACATCAAAACTATACATATTTTCAAAACCTATTTTCTACTCAAATTATAGTCTTCCAAATCTAGGATTTCCAAAACTCCATCTTTCCAAATTCATGCCAAATCCAATCTCCCCTTTAAAAACCAAATCCAATCTCCCCGTTTAGGAAACTAGATCCTATACTCCGTTTTTGGAAACAAAATCAAACCTTCCCTTAGAAACAAAATCAAATCCCTTCCTAATCCAAATCTTTCCTAATTCAACTCCTTCCTAATCTTCCACTTTCCTAAGTCTTAAGTTTCCAAAATTTGAACATAACAATCTTTCCTAAATTTTAAAACTCAAAATCTAAATCTTTCCTAATTTCCTACCTTCCTAAACCATAAGTTTCTTAAAACTTTCAACTTCCACATCTTTCCTAATTCAGCCCTCTTTCCAAATCTTAACTTTCCAAATTCAAGTTTTCAAATCTTTCCTAAACTCAACATTTCCTAATATCAAGATTTTCTAAAATTCAAACTCTAAAACTTTCTAAATCTTAAACTTTCCAAATTTCAAATCCTTCCAAATTTCAAAACTTTCTAAACTCAAAACTTTCTTATTTTCAAAACTTCCTTGTTTTCAAAACTTTCCAACTTTCAAAACTTTCTTAATTTCAAAACTTTCCTAATTTAAAATCTTTCTAAAATTCTAAACTTTCCAAATTCAAAACTTTCTTAACTTGAAACTTTCCAAATTCTAAACCTTTTTTAATCTAAACTTTTCATAATTCAAAATATTTCTAAATTCAACACTTTCCTATTTCAAAACCTTTCTTAAAACGAAACTTTCCAATTTTCAAAACTTCCTTATTTCAAAACATTCCAAATTCAAAACTTTCCTAAGTTGAAACTTTCCTAATTTCAAAACTTTCCTAAGTCGAAAACTTTCCTAATTCTAAAACTTTCCTAAAATGACACTTTCCTAATTCGAAACTTTCTTAATCCGAATCCTTTCTAATTTCAAGCTTTCCTAATCTTCCGAATCCAATCTTCAAGTCAATTCTTTTCCAAAAATCTTTCTAAGTCAAATCCCATCCTTCTTTTCCAAGTCCTCTCTTTCCTAAGTCTAGGTTTCCTAAAACCAAGTCTTTCAAAACCAATCTTTTCAAATCTTCCAATCAAAATTCAATCTCTCAATCTTCAAATCCTCTTTCCAATCAAAATCTCTTTCCGCCAATCCAACCTTCTATTTTCAATTGGACTCTTATTCGAACTACGACTGACCTGATTGCTCCAAAAGGATACGTAGGCAACCCCATGGGTGCGGTCACAACTTTTTTCAAATCTCAAATTCTACAATTATTTTCAAATTTCAAATTCCTCCACATTTTTCAAATCTCAAATTCCAATCTATTTTTAAAATTCCAATTTCAAATTTCTATTTTCAAATTTCTATTTCTAATTTCTCAAACTTTCCAATTTCAAATTTATTTCCAAATCAAATCAATTTCAAATCAGTTTATTTCCAAATCTATTTTTCAAGTCTCTTTTCTTACACGTGCATATCATGCATCATGCTAGTTTCTTTTTAAACATTGTTTTTCAAAGTGAATAGGATTGAACAATAGTTAGTTAAAGACTCTCATAGGTAAATCTAGGGCAGATTAACATGTAGGTACTGAAAGGGCGGGGTAGGGTGATGGCTTAATGCGTCTTCCCTACATGTAACCAACCTCCGAACCTAGGATCATTAATTTCAAAGACCAAAAGGAGTCATTTTCAAAAAAGGGCTAAATATTTTCCAAAGGTTGCCAAACAACCTATTTTCTTAAAAACCCTCTTTTGAGGAGATACTTTCAAAATCGTTTTCCAAAAACCCTAAGTATAGTCTTCGTATTATTCTTAGTTTTTAGGTGACCTAACTCACCTCAATCAAGTTAGGTGGCGACTCCAAATCTTTTTTCCGAAGCCCTTTATTCAAATCAGATTTTCAATTCAAACCTAGTCACACTCATTCTTCTAGGAGGGTGAGTTTTAACAAGAGAGTACAGCCTTTTTCCCGCTTGTGTGAGTATTCCTCGAGTGTGAAAAATCTAGGCGCGACACCATCTCTCTTCCCTCCTCCCCCCTCCCTCGTCGCTTGCAGCGGCGACTGGAAGCCCTAGCCGCCGAAACTCCTCACGGACTACTACCCCTCGTCGATGAAGCCTTTGCCTTGGTGCCGTCGCCTCCGAAAGTCCACACCAACTGGTAAGCTTCTCTCTTTCTCCTCTCTGTTTCGAGCTCTCTGTTTCTATATCAGATATGACACATTATACATTTACAAATTATTTCATGTAAATAACCCAAAATTCAGAATGGAATATCTAACCACGTTGTAATTTTTTTTTTTTTTTCTATAACTCTCTCAATATTAAAAATTTTGTGATGAATTCAAAACTAGTAAAAATTAGACTCACATGAACTTTTTAAGAATAAGAAACCAAGAAAAAGGAAATGGGGTTTGCTTCAATTTTAGCTATTTGAAACCATCTAGACTAACTGATTAATGATAGAATTTAAACCATATGCCCTTGTTCTTGTTTATGGTTGACACACTTATTTAGATGTCACTAACTGCTTAATGAATATGACTGTTTTCAATCTTTTACTTTCTTGATAGCACAATGTGCTTCTCTTCTTCATGATAGTACATCTGTGTGCTTGTAATTTGATAAACATTACAATCATTTGCCATTCTCTATGGGTCCAGCAAGTTTTTTTAATTCACTTTCTTACTTTATAGTAACAATTTATAGTTATATATTTTAATTAACTCATGACTGCATGAGTTAATTAAAATATAAGCATATAACCTCAGACCCGTTCAAGAATCGTCTATTTAGTTTGTGGATTCAACTACGATGAGACGGTTCTTGAATTATCCAGTTTAGGATAATTCAGGAATGCATAAATCTATGTAGTAGTTAGTGGCTCACCGGTTTAAATTGTTCTTCTTTGATGGAAATTCTGTGTGGCAAACTCTGTGCTCTCTGGGCACATACGGGATGTGGTGTACAACAATACACTTCATCTACGTCGCGTACTTGAAAAACTGTAGAGAGATGCTACCGGATTTTCCTTAAAGAGGGACAAAACGGTTTGAGCTACTTCCTATTGCATAGATTATGCATTCCTGAATGAGATAGGACCACCTACCTATTAAAAAGGAGTTGTATGGATAAGTTTCACGTTGCATGAACATTTATGATCTATATTTTACGTATGGTGACTTAATTAGTAATGTTTATGTGGATATATACAGAAAAATGGACAGGAGTTGGATTGATTCTGGTGATAGGCTTTCCAGTGAATATGTGGATGGAATAGACCAATTTCTTGTGTTTGCGTACACCGGCAAGGGTGCAGATTCATTGATCTACTGTCCTTGTAGGTAGTGTGCAAATCGTTACTATTTTTCACAAGATGTTGTGCGGGAGCATCTTCTCAACAGGGGATGTTAAGAAAATATAAGATTTGGAGTAGTCATAGGGAATCATATCCTTCTAGTTCTAGTTGCCCTTATAGAGACAGTGGAATATTGGGGGATGCAAACTTTGCAGATGATATGATCAGTATGATAAATGATGCTATTCTGCATGTAGGTGGAAGTTTTGAGAATGATGATATCCAGATAGGAGGGAATGAAGAAACTGTTAAGTATTTCAAACTTCTAGAGGATGAGCAGTGTGAATTGTATCCGGGATGTAAGAAATTTAATAAATTGTCGTTCATTGTTCGACTCTTGCATCTGAAGGTGCTCAATCATTGGACGAACAAGTCCATGGATATGTTACTTGAGTTGTTAATTGAGGCTTTCCCTGAGGGTGTGCAACTTCCTAAGAATTACTATAAAGCTCAAAAGATAACTGAAGATCTAGGCTTTACATATATGACTTGGGATGCATGCCCCAACAGTTGTATGTTGTTCAGGAATGAGCACGCTGATCTTAATCAATGTCTCATATGTCGTGTTTCTAGATGGAAAGAGAGTGTCAATACTTGAGAAAATCATGGTAAACTGGAGCCTGCAAAACAAATGAGGTACTTTCCTTTGAAGCCAAAGCTGCAAAGATTGTTTATATCGTCCAATATATCTAGGTCAATGAAATGGCATGCAGAGGACCGAACAAATGATGGGACTTTAAGGCATCCAGCAGACTTCGAGGCGTGGAAAGATTTCGATCGACGAAACCCAATCTTTGCTAGTGATAGCCGTAATGTGAGGCTTGGGCTTGCGTCGGATGGATTCAACCCGTTTAGATCAATGAATGTAATTCATAGCACTTGGCCTATAGTGTTGATTCCATACAATCTACCACCTTGGATGTGCATGAAGCAACCATTTTTTATATTGTCAGTGCTCATAGATGGGCCAAAAGGACCCGGTGACAAGATTGATGTCTACTTGCAGCCATTAGTCGAGGAGTTGGATAAGCTTTGGAATGAAGGTGTACCCACTTTTGATGCATCGACCAAACAGATGTTCCAATTGTTCGCATGTTTATTGTGGACAATTGGTGACTTCCTTGGATACGCCATACTGTCGGGATGGAGTACCAAAGGTGAATATGCTTGCCTGTGTTACAATACGCAAACTAAATCTAGAAGGTTGAAGCACGGAAAAAAGTTTGTGTACATGGGCCATCGTCGCTTTTTGCCTACTCGACATAAATTTCGAAGGGCTAGGGTATCATTTGAATAGACTTAAGAAATTGGAACAAAACCTGAAATGTTGTCTGGATCAGAGATGTTGTTACAGTTGGAAGCAAAAGGTATTCTTACCCAATACAGATTGGATGACCTTGCAGTAAGGCACTGAAGATCAAAAGAGAAGCAAAAGGATGATGAGCCCAAAACCCATAATTGGAAAAAGAAGAGCATCTTCTATGAATTACCGTACTGGAAATACAATTTAGTAAGACATAATCTCGATGTGATGCATTTAGAGAAGAATGTATGTGACAATGTATTATGGACAATACTAGGAGTTGTGGGAAAGTCGAAGGACAATGCAAATGCCCGATGTGATTTGAAAGAAATGGGAATTAGAGAAGCATTGCACCCAGTAGAGAAGGGGGCCAACAAATTGTACTTATCTCCTACTCAGTTCACGATGACCAAGGAGGAAAAATATTTGTTCTTGAAAGTGCTAAAGGAAGTTAGAGTACCGAATGGGTATGCATCTAGCATATCACGACATGTTCATTTAGATGAAAGAACTATTTGGGGTTTAAAGAGTCACGACAATCATGTCATAATGCAACAACTTATTCCTTTGGCTATACATCATTCTTTGCCTAAGAAAGTCATTAAACCGTTAATTGAATTAAGCAACTTCTTCAGGCAATTGTGCTCGAAGTTGAATCATGTAACTGACTTGCAGTATATTTAGGATCGTATAACAGTAACTCTATGTCATCTTGAGAAATTATTTCCTCCGGCCTTCTTTGATATAATGGAACACTTGCCCATTCATTTGTTAGATGAAGCCTTATTGTGTGGACCAGTTCAATACTGATGGATGTACTCAATTGAGAGATATCTTCTAACATTGAAAGAATATGTTCGAAATCAAGCTTTTCCAAAAGGTTCAATAGCTAAAGGGTACTTGATGGAAGAGTGCATGAATTTCTATGCCCAATATCTTCATGACATAGAAACCAAAACTAATCAACCGGTGAGGAGCAAAGATGGTCCAGAAGGGTTAGGCAAATTTTTTCGTCCTCATAAGAGTGTACTGACACAGGCTCATCGTTGTCTTGTTCAACTCTAAATCAGTGGCATCATTTATAAAGTAAGTTTGTTTTTTAATCACCACTTCATGTTAAAGTATGTTATAGTATGTTGTAGTTATATATACATCATATTCACATATGTAATTTTATTGCATAGCAATCACCTTGAATTTGTTAAGGAAAAATTTCCTCAAACAGACAATCATCAAATTCAGCGCAAGCATTTTGAAACATTCCACACTTGGTTCAGCAATCATGTATGTTTTTTCTTTTTCAATTCACTCAAACTTACGCACACTTCATGAATATAAATATACACTCCCGGTTGCATAACAGGTTCAAACTTTATGAAGGACAACAAATATCTCCTTCCCTAATAAAATAACAAATTTGGCAAATGGTCCTAATGACATAGCATACATATATAATGCCTACAACGTCAATGGGTTCCATTTTCGTGTGAAGCATATGGATGATAGTCAAGTTACTCAAAATAGTGGTGTAAGTTTAAAGGCTGAGACCCTGAGTTATGCTAGTCGAAAGGATAATAATCCTCCTGTGGGGTCTTTGTACTACTATGGACAACTGACTAATATTGTTGAAATTCGATACACTAATGACATGGCATTTGTTATGTTTAAGTGTGATTGGGTTGATAACATCCGCGGGAATAAGGAAGATGCTTTCAAGTTTACATTGGTCAACTTCAACCATTTGTTATACCGAGATGGCCGAGAGACCAATGAACCTTTCATCTTTGCATCCCAAGCAGAGCAGGTTTGGTATGCATCAGACCCCTTACAAGCAAACTGGCATGTTGTTGTGAAAATGTCACAGAGAAGTTTGTTTGATATGCATTCCTTAGACACTCAAGCTGAGCCTTATGCAAGTCAACAACTGGAAGAAAATATTGTCCTTCATGATAAAGATGTTCACTGGGTTAGGGAAGGAACAGAAGGAGCAACGGTCGATGCTCTTGTCTAACAGTCATATTCTAACTCGTCAATGATGGACTAACCTTTTGTCTTCCTTTATTAGCTTTGTGTAGTTGGTTATTTGATATCTACATAGTTGTAACCATATTTTGACATGTAACAAGTAACATGTAATTGTTAATTTGCAACTTCTGAATCTTTCTCTATAGTTTGATAAGTTTGACCTTAATTCCCTCACATGTGTGCTTAGAAAGTTGAAAGCTTTCATACTTTTCCCTCTATTCGTTAGTTGTTTATTTTGTATGTAGCTTGTATTTTTCTTATTAGGTTATTATGTCGAAGAGGAAGAGGTCTGCTGGTCAGACGGTGTCTGATGTATTGCAGTCATTTACATCTTAGTCTGAGGAGACTACTCCACCAATTCCATCTCAACAACCTATGTTGTAACCGTCTCCTCCTCTACCGACTGTTTCAGCTGAGGCAGCAAGGTTAGCACCATTAGATACATTCTCACGGCCACTTGTATCAGATATAAACTAAGTTAATAAATGTTCACACATTTAGCTAACAACTAATATCACATGTTTTGATCTATATTATTATTTTAGATTCACTTGCTTCAGGGCCATTAGGTACTAAGACATCCTCATCGTGATCAAAGAAAGGGCGAGGCTTGGCATTAGGCATTCGTGACTGGGGTAGCAAGGATTTCAAGTATCATGTGGTATTTGATAAGATGTGGTGCCCAATTGAGAACACAAATGTTAATAAACTCTTAAGGCAGTTGGGCATCATAGTGCGTCACATTATACCCTTGATATATACAGATTGGACACAAGTACCCTCTGATTTGATCGATCAGATTTGGCAGGATGTTAAGGTAAAAATGTTATTGTTTCTTCAATTAGTAAAATTGTAATGTTTATCTATCAGTTTAATGACTAATGTTTTTATAGCGTAAGTTGGAACCTTGTCCGGATGAGTACAAACCGGTTTGCATAGATAAATGTGCGAAGTTATGGAAGGATCATAAGTACCATATCAAGAAAAAGCATTTTATGCCATATCGAGACATTTTGGAGTGCTATCCTGATTGTCCTGATGGTGTCCTTCCAAATCGCTAGAGAGAGCTCATGGATTATTGGAGGACCGAGGCATCAAAGGTTTGAGTATTTATGTCATTATATTCATTTGCAATAACATCCTTATTGAATATTTATGTCATTAATTATGCCAATCTGTTGTAGGCAACTGTAAAAAATAATTCAACGAATAGGGAGCTTCGTAGCCCACCTTATACAACTAGAAAGACACTATTCTCGACAATACGCCATGAGGTACATACGTAAGAAAATTAACACTTATTATTATGTTTTGGGTTTTAAGCATTCATTAATCATATTGTATGTTTGGTAAATTAGATGGAGGCGGCTGGGGACCGGACAGACAAGATGAGTGTCTATTTAAGGACTTGCCGAGTAAATGACCCAGATGTGGTTCCCTACATTGTAAGTAGTACTTATTGCAATCTTAGTATTTAAATTTTTTTTATATTGTCAATTAATTTGTCTTTTGGATGTGTAGGATGAATATAATCGACTTCTAGAGAAAGTACCTGAGGACCAAAGGACGGATGATGCTCGTAACAAGATATTTCACAAAGTTTTCGGGGACGATGGACATAGCTACTACCGCACATACGACACTGGCATATCTCGGGCTGCTATTTATGGGGAGGATACTGCTCCATCACAGTGTCATACGGGCCTACGAGAGGAGCTAAGAGAAGAGCTGCGAGAGAATTTGAAAGAGGAATTGCAAGAGGAGCTGAAAGAAGAGATCACCCGATAGGTCACCTTACAATTGATGAAAGCCGGTGTCCTATCTGAAGATGTAACCCGACAGGTCACCATGCAATTGATGAATTTCTTAAAATAACAATTTCTATACATGTTATTTTTTTTTATATTGCAATTAACAGTATTTCATTGTGTTTGGGTTCCGGATGCATCTAGCGGACACCAGGTACGAGTTAAGTCTGTGGGTGATGATCATATACCATCTCTTTCACCGTCATTGCCTCATTCAGCTTCATTGCCTCCACCATCGGAGCAGGTATTATCACTTGTTTCCTCACTTTTGTTACTTGATTATCATACTTGAAAATTCAAGCATGGTTGTCATATTAGGTTTTTTTAAGAAAAAAACGTGTTTTCTAGTCGTTTGGATACTAAAACCCACAAACGAGTTTGTGAGTCCATCAAAATCAACACGTAGTAAGATTTAGGCATGAGTGATGTATAGGAATGAACGGCACGATCACCAGAGTCCTGGTTTGGGAGATGTAACAGTTTTTTCCTCTCTTTTCCTTAGCCTTTTTTTAGAAAATAACGTGTTTTGTAGTCGTTTGGGTACTAAAACCCACAAACAAGTTTGTCAGTCCGTCAAGATCGACACGTAGTAAGATTTAGGCACGAGTGACGTATAGGAACGAACAGCACAGTCGCCGGAGTCTTGGTTTGGGAGATGTAACAGTTTTTTCCTTTCTTTTTCTTAGCCTTTTTTTTTAGAAAATAACGTGTTTTCTAGTCGTTTGGGTACTAAAACCCACAAACAAGTTTGTCAGTCTGTCAAGCTCGACATGTAGTAAGATTTAGGCATGAGTGACATGTGGGAACGAACGGTATAGTTGCCGGAGTCCCGGTTTGAGAGATTTAATTGTTTTTCCTTTTCTTTTCCTTAGTGTTTTCTAGAGAATTAACATGTTTTCGAGTCGTTTAGGTACTAAAACCCACAAACGAGCTCGAAACTCCGTCAAACTCGACAGATAGTAAGATTTAGGTACGAGTGACGTGTGGGAACGAACGGCACGTTCGCTAGAGTCCCGGTTTGGGAGATGTAACACTTTTTTCCTTAGCTTTTTTTTAAAGAAAATAACATGTTTTCAAGTCGTTTGGATACTACAATGCACAAACCAGCTCGGAACTCCGTCAAACTCAACACGTAGTAAGATTAAGGCACAAGTGACGTGTGGAAATGAACGGCACAGTTGCCGGAGTCCCAGTTTGAGAGATTTATTTGTTTTTCCTTCTCTTTTCCTTAGTCTTTTTTTTGGAGAATAACATGTTTTCGAGTCGTTTAGATACTAAAAGCCACAAACGAGGTCGGAACTCTATCAAACTCGACACGTAGTAAGATTTAGGCACAAGTGACGTGTGGGAATGAATGGCACAGTTGCCGGAGTCCCGGTTTGAGAGATTTAATTTTTTTTCCTTCTCTTTTCCTTAGTTTTTTGTAGAAAATAACCTGTTTCCGAGTCGTCTAGGTACTAAAATCCACAAACGAGCTCAGAACACCATCAAACTAGACACGTAGTAAGATTTAGGCATGAGTGACGTGTGGGAACGAACGGCACGGTGGCCGGAGTCCCAGTTTGGGAGATGTAACACTTTTTTCCTTAGCTTTTTTTTTAAGAAAATAACGTGTTTTCGACTCGTTTGGATACTAAAATGCACAAACGAGTTCTGAACTCTGTCAAACTCGACACGTAGTAAGATTTAGGCACGAGTGACGTGTGGGAACAAACGGCACAATTGTCGGAGTCCTAGTTTGAGAGATTTAATTGTTTTTCCTTCTCTTTTCCTTAGTTTTTTTTTTTAGAGAATAACCTGTTTTCAAGTCGTCTAGGTACTAAAACCCACAAACGAGATCGGAACTCCGTCAAACTCGACACATAGTAAGATTTAGGCACGAGTGACGTGTGAGAACGAACGGCACGGTCGTCGGAGCCCTAGTTTGGGAGATGTAACACTTTTTTCCTTAGCATTTTTTTTTAAAAGAAAATAACGTGTTTTCAAGTTGTTTGGATACTAAAACGCACAAACGAGCTCCGAACTTTGTCAAACTCAACACGTAGTAAGATTTAGGCACGAGTGACGTGTGGGAACGAATGGCATGGTCGCCGGAGTTCCGGTTTATGAGAAGTAACATTTTTTTCCTCTCTTTTCCTTAGTTTTTTTAGAATAACGGTTTTGCGTAATTGTACTAATTATGTTTTAAGTTTTTTGAATTTCTGATTTAAGAATATTGCATTTATGATTGTACGATGGAGTAAAGGTTTCTTTACTTTATTTTGGTCTTCCAAAACTCGAATTACCGGAAGGAGTTCTTATTAGCATGAATCCATTGACAGAAATTGATGGAGAACAATTGGGTCCAAATTACTACAAAGTTTTTGTTCGGAATGCTAAAAAACCTAATGCTTTATTAGAACGATCTCGCAAAGACATTACAACTGTTGGAGAATCTGTCGGCCGACATGTGGCTTGGCTTTCCCGTGATGTAAATTACATTTTTATTTCAATAAACCCATATATTACATGCATATCTATTAATTTTATTTATTATATCATTATCATATCCAATATTGTTTTATTTTCTTCTTTTCAGGTTATTCATAAAGAATAGGTGGATGGTTTTTTTGTATTGGCTTATGTTGTAATAGACTTAAAACTCTCTTTTGTTGTATGAATTTTTCATTGAGGTCGTTCTTTTTGTGAGAGGTTATGTATGTATTTTGGTTTTGTTTTGGATCTTGGTGGAAGACAATATTGTTTGTTTATTTGTTGTTTGGATATGTATATTAAAATGAAATATTAATTTTGTTAAGTATTTATTTAAGCATTTTGGTTTTAGTGAATGTTTGAATTTAGTTGTTTTGATCATATTAAATGTTCATTTTATCAGGTTAAATAACAAATTACAAAAATTATTCCTAATATGGAGCAAAATTTTTTTTTTTTAAAAAAGTATTTGCGACGGCAGGAACTGTCGCAAATACTTGAAACGATTAAAAATACATAATACAAATATTATTTGCGACGGCAGGAACCGTCGCAAATGGGGGTCGTTTTTAAAATTTATTCCATGAACATTGCTTTAGTGACGCAATGAATCCGTCGCAAAAAGGCTTATTGGCGAGGGCAAGCTATATCGTGGCAAATAAATTTGATCCGTCATACATTATTTGCGACGGGAATATGCCGTCGCAAATAGTCACCATGCCGTTGCACAGCCGTCGCAAAAAGTATTTGCGACCCCTCCATTTGTGTCGCCTAAAATGCCGTCGCTCAGCCGTCGCAAATGCATTGAGCCGTCACAAAAAATGCATTTTCTTGTAGTGAAAGGAACTTTAACAAAACACAATGGACTAAAGCATGTAAGGAGAATAGGATTTACAACAGTGAACAAAGTCTCTTTAAATCTTAATTAGTCTTCCCGCTAAGTCTAGGATATGAAAATTAAATCAAGAATGGTGTGCACGCTAGATAAATTAGTCTAGGACATGGAAAGGAAATCAAGAATGTGCCGTATACGATGGTGCCTGATTAATTGAAAGACCAAACGAATTATTAAATAACTTAAAGAAAGAAAAAGTTGATTAAATGAAAGACCAAACCAATTTAACTTAAAGAAAGAAAGTGAAAGTAATTGAATGAACCAGTCATTGAAACTAATCGTCCACACTTTAATTACATAATTCTTGTATACATTCTACTTTTACATGCATCATAGAATTTTTAGCTTCCCCTTCCCAACAAAAGTCTTGGTTCTGCGCCTACTTGAAAGAGCGTGAGGTCTGAGGAGACATAAGTCGGCCAATTTAAGTTGTATTGGCACAATTAGCTTAACAATAAGAGACATGAAATATTACTTACAAATGATATATAAGACATAAATTCTTCACACAGGCATTTAAAAATACAAGTTCAATTCTATAGTGTAGGGAAGAATTAGAATAAACCATTCAACTTGGGGCAATTCTGTGATAAATAGATCGACCAAAAGTCTTGCCAATTATGTAAGCTCTACAAGAAATAGGGATTTTAGTGATGAAATCTTTGTGCCACTGAATTATAATATTCGTGACCACTACAAAAAAAAGCTAGTATTTGCGACGGCACTATGCCGTCGCAAAAGGTGTTTCTGCCAATGCAAAAGGTCATTAGCATCGGACATGCGACAGCATTTTCGGCGAAGAAAATGCTTGCGTCACAAATACTTTTTGCAACGGCCATGCGACAGCATGGGGCACTATTTGCGACGGCAACCTCCAATCGCAAAAACTAGTCGCCTAAGTAAAAGTATTTGTGCCCGCTGATATACTGACGGTAATAACTTATTAGCAATGGTTTAATGTCGTCGCAAATAGCATCATTTGAAATTAAGGAAAAAGTTTTAGTGACAGCAATCCTCGTTGCAAAAAGTCGATCATACAGCCACATTTGTTACTTTTTGCGACGGTTTGCCCCGTTGCAATTAAAAGATTCCGCCAGCCTAATTTAGTACTTTTTGCGACGGTTTTGAACCGTCACTAATACCTTGTAAAATATGCCGCCAGCCACATTTGAAACTTTTTGCGACCGTTTTGCAACCGTCGCTAATAACTTGTAAAAAAAAAAAATCCACCCATAATTTATGAATAAATTTGTAGCTTCCTTTTTTAACCTAATAAAATGTACAATTAACATTATACAAATAAAAAAATCATTATACTAATGACAAAATTCATTCATTCATCCATCCAAATCCAAATATTTATAAATATGTCTAACAAAATAAACTAGCACATATTTTACACATTGTCTCCAAATAAACATTATCTCCCATTACAATTTATAAAATATCAAATTATATATAGTGCCTCACAAAATAACATTACAAATCCATAACCCATAATCCATAGACAAAAAAGAGTGTTTTAAGTCGATTGTAAAATTTGTTGATAAATAAACACCAAATATCGATCTATTCCTTGCGAATAACCTAAAAAGAAAAAAATATAAATATTAGATAAAATAATGAACATATCAAAGACAATCGACATTTATCACATAAAATCACTTGACATGAGATATGATAGAACTACATTTTTGGTTTAGGACTACCAAAAATCCTAAACTAAGTCTAAGTTTGCATTCAAAACAGAGAAAAATTAGTGAATCTATTGAATTTTCAACTAAAGAAATATAATCAAAGCATGAACTTCAACTGAACGTTTTGTTTTTCTTCTTTTCGACATTCAACTAAATATGAATGAAACTATTGTGTCTATAGATTAAGTGATGAAATTTTACCTCACCTCGATTCATCACAACATGTAACTCAAGAAAATCTAATCATTGCAATATCTATTTATCAATCATGATGAGGCAAAGCAGTCTAAATAAGAAAATTGTTTGAAATAATAAAAAGAAGGCTTTAAAAGCACTATACAAATTTTCCAAGTAATAGGTAACCATAACAAAGCCAAATCTAGTCTTCACTATTTCTTAAGGTCCAGCACGGGATCAATAAAAACCAAAGATCGATCTATTGTTTTTCTTAAAAAGTTTGTTCCTACACGTCACTCGTGTCTACACCTTCCTACGTGTCAAGTTTGACGGATTTCAAAGCCCGTTTCGAGATTTTAGTACCTAAACGGCACGAAAAACATTGTTTTTTTTTTCTTTTTAAGTTAAGTCGAAAAACTTCAAAACTCCCACCCCGAGGGTCCGGCGACTGTGCCGTTTGTTCTTACATGTCACCCGTGTCTAGACCTTCCTACGTGCCAAGTTTGACGGACTCTGGACCCCATTTTGGGATTTTAGTACCCAAACGGCACGGAAAACATTATTTTCTTTTAAAAGTTAAGTGTAAAAAATTCACATCTCTCACCCCGGGAGTCCGGCAACCGTGCCGTTTGTTTCTACACGTCACTCGTGTCTAGACCTTCTTACGTGTCAAGTTTGACGGATTTCGGAGCCCGTTTTGGGATGTTAGTAACTAAACGACACAAAAAACATTGTTTTTTTTTTTTAAGTTAAGTCGAAAAACTTCAAAACTTCCACCCCAAGGGTCCGGCGACTGTGCCGTTTATTCCTACATGTCACCCGTGTTTAGACCTTCATACGTGCCAAGTTTGACGGACTTCGGACCCCATTTTGGAATTTTAGTACCCAAACGGCACGAAACACTACTACAAAAAGGGATTTTACCGGCGCCATTTTCCCGGCGTTTCGGTAAAACGCCGCCTTATGATAAAACCGGCGCTTAGTGAAATGCCGTGTCAAAGTTAAAAAAAAAAACACAAAAATCAAAACGACGTAGTTTTGATTTTGGGGGGAAATCTTTTTGCCAAAACCCTGCTCAAGCGCCTCCTATGCAATCTTTACAGAAATCTCCCGCCCATGCCTCTATCTCCCTATCTCTATCGATCTCTCAATCTTAGCAAGGATAACCATCCTCCATTGCTCGGTGAAATCACTGCGTAGAGGATTCAATGCTGAATGTCAAACGATTCGAGGTGTGAAATTGCTGGTGCTTTCATTGCGTGAAATCGAGGTGTGAAATCGCTGGGTGAAATCGCTGTATTCGGTATGTTTTTCTCTTCCTCCTCCTCTTTATTCGACTATCATCATTATTGTATGACCTAAACTCTGAAATCTTCCCCAATCTTCTCCCTCTGTTTTTTCGTTCTCCATCTTAGGCTCTAATTGACATGTGAAACACTTGAGATATTTGAGTTAGATAAAGTTGGGGTTTATATTCATACATACATACATACATACATACATATGTATTGGAAGGTTGTCATTGAAGTTTGTCTATGGGACTGTTGGGCATTTCCGTATGTTTGTCTATAGGACTTGGAAAAAAAAAAAGTTGTCTTTAATTGGTGGATTTATCACTTCCGAAAAATGGTTTGTTTATAGGTTTGTCTATAGCCTTAATTTGCTCTTGGAATCAGGATTAATCACTTCCCAAGTGGGTTTTATTTTATTTTATTTTCTTTTTAAAGTTCTTGATGACACAGAGTGAATTAATTTTTATTTTAAATAACTCTCCCAACTAGATGAAAGTTGTATTTTATCTCAAATGTTTTGTATAGTTACCGAGATTTCGATGAGTTACTAAAATATGCAAATATATATTTCGAATTTATCTGTTTGAATCTTGATACAAATAAAGAGATAAAACCAAAAGACTTTCATAAAAGGTACAACAATTTTGCTAGTTCATTTGTTATCTATTCAGCAGCTTGATTTTAGTTCTCAAATTTTTGTACTATTGAGTTCTGTTTCAACATCAAAGAATTGCATTCATGCTTGCATTTAAGCGTAGACCCATTGAAGAATCTCAATACAACACACGTTTCCTCAACCATCGTGTCACATATTCGTTGTTGGTATGTGTTTGGTCTATTAAGATCAAACGCACGTTAACAATTTCTTTGTCTACCTTGTGATAAGTGACGGTTGTTCGAAAATTATTCTTGAATTGTTCAGTATGCATAGTTTGATAATGCATATGCCACATTATATTTGACAGCTCATTAATTGTTCCATGGTAGAGAAATTTCGATGGCTCTCCCTTCTTGTTCCCTAGGTACATACATGATGGATGTATGACATTATGGTACTAGGGATAACCCGTGTCGTACATCATTTGAGAGTGGATCCCATTTGTACACAGATAATAAATTCTAGATTATAAATGTTATTAGAGTTGATTTAAGAAAAAAAAAAAGACTTAGGTAAACCTCACATGTAGAAAGAGAAAAGAGAAAATTACCACCAAGCAAACAGCTGGCTGCTTGCTGCCACTGCTGCCTAAAAAACCATGCTGCTGCTAGCTGCCTTTCTTGCTACCTTGGCTGCTGCTGGCTATTTGCTACTACAAAAAGGCTTTTTACTGCCGTTGGCTCCTTGGTGTTTTATAAAAACGCAGCTACAACTATATAACAAGAGATTTCATCGGCTAAGTTAGCTGGCACCTTAGACTTGAGAACCATTTGATTCTTTTTAGATTATGTTAGTGGAAATTTTATGAAACATGGTGCAATGGTTAGAATTGGGGCCATCATCTGTCACTGATTCCAATATAGAAAGTATATTTATTTTTGAAATATAATAGTCCTTCAGAACTACCCAAAAAAAAAAAAAAAAAAAACAATTACTTGATTTGGGCAAGGTTTCATTTCTTTTGTTGTTGTTGCTCCTGCTATTACTGCTTTTTCGTCTTCCCTTTTCTTTTTTTTTCTTTTTCTTTTTTTAAGAATGTTATAAAGCTTCTTAGGATGTAAATTTTTATTTTATTGTCTGTTAGTTTTTGCTTTAGGACTTTTTTTTGTTTGGATGCAATTTTTATTTCATGAATGAACAATTATGAGAATATGGATGCCCTTCCACCTTCTACATGGACATTTCATGCTTCATTCCACTTGGAGATGCAATTATGACTTTTTTCTCTTCTTTTTTTCCGTTTGTTTATTTTTATGCCAGTATCCCTTATAAATGATTATTGCTGCTTGTTTGATGTATATATTTGTTCTTCTGATGTTTTTTGTGTGCATATTAACCTGGATTTGGGATTAAAATTTGTATGTTTGGGCTATTGAGCTACATTTCTTTTACAAAAATTGCATTCATCATGTAGTGTGGCATTATATTACCATGTGTATGCATTAGAATTTCATATGTTTGGGATGTCATGTAACATGGATTTAGATTAGTTATTTTTGTATTCTTCAGAGTTGGGTTGAGGGACCCTATCATGGATAAGAGTTGGATGAATTTGCCAAGACTGGATGTAAAATACATTCAAGGGGTTATAGATTTTATGGAGGTTGCGAAAGAGTATGTGCAGAAGCAGAATAAGGATGCAAAAGAAATGGTGTGTCCATGTAAGAAGTGTCGGAATGTCAAACTGGTAGAGATAGATTTGGTACCAGATCATCTCATTGCAGTTGGGTTTTTGCCAAGTTACACTCGTTGGATTTTTCATGGGGAAAAATCAATACGTACAGAGTATGGTAATGAAAATAGTGGGCAGGGTGATTTGGGCGGGCGTGATGAGATGCAAGAAATGTTGCACGATGCATTTGGCATATTTCCGCTAAGCCCCACTCGCGACATGGGTGTGAATGATCCACCTGGCACTAATGTACACGGTCCAGATGAAGAAACTAATAACTTTTTTATGTTGTTGAAGGAAGCTGAGCGGGAGTTGTACCCGGGATGCCAGAAGTTCTCATTGCTATCGTTTATTGTACGATTGATGCATATTAAGTGCCTAAGTGGGTGGAGTAACAAATCATTCACCATGTTGCTTAAGTTGTTGAAGGATGCCTTTCCTGATGGTGAATCCTTACCAGATTCTTTTAATACGAGTAGAAAACTATTGGGAGGTTTGGGCCTTGATTACCATAAGGTTCACGCATGCCCTAATGATTGTATGGTATATTGGGGGGAGAATCTTGAACGTGTTAATTGCAAAATTTGTCACAGCTCTAGATACAAGCAATTTGAGGGGGAACCCAACGAAGATAACAAAGGAAAGGATAAAATTCCACAAAAAGTTGTGAGGTACTTCCCGTTGATACCTAGGCTTAAAAGATTATACATGTCATCCAAGACTGCTTCTTTAATGAGATGGCATGCAGAGAACCCCGCTCCTGATGGGGTACTCAGGCATCCAGTTGACTCTGCTGCATGGAATCATTTTGATCAACTTTATCCTGATTTTGCTCAAGAGCCTCGTAATGTTAGGCTTGGCTTAGCATCTGATGGTTTTAACCCATTTCGAACAATGAGCATTTCACACAGTACCTGGCCCGTGGTTGTGATGACATACAATTTACCTCCATGGTTATGTATGAAGCAGCCTTACATGATGTTGTCATTGCTTATTGATGGGCCCCAGTCACCAGGAAATGATATAGATGTTTACTTGAGCCTTATTGTGGATGAGTTGAAGGAGTTGTGGGATAAGGGCGTTGAAACTTATGATTCATCAGCTAATGAAATGTTTCGAATGCGTGCATTGTTGTTGTGGACAATTCACGATTTCCCTGGATATGCATACGTATCGGGATGGAGCACAAAGGGTAAATTGGCTTGTCCTTGTTGTCACGTGGAGACTCACTCTCGTTACCTTTATAAAGGGAGGAAGACCTGTTATTTGGGGCATCGTCGTTGGTTGGATAAGGATCATAAATTTCGACATGAGCAGATGTCCTTTGACAAAACAACTGAAATTGACACTCTTGCACCAACTCGATTATCTGGGTCAGAAGTGTTAGCCATGTTTCCAGCCAACTATGAGAACAAATTTGGAAAGCGGGATGTAGAGGGTTCGAAGGTTAGGAAAAAAAGGAAGGCACACCAAGATGATGATGATGAGGAGGATCAAGGCTTAATGTATAATTGGAAGAAGAAAAGTATTTTCTTTGAATTGCCATATTGGAAGTATAATTTGATACGGCATAATCTCGATGTAATGCATATTGAAAAGAATGTTTGTGATAATGTGTTATACACGATATTGAATGTTGATGGCAAAGGGAAGGATAACTTAAATGCTCGTAGAGACCTTGAAGAAATGGGGATTCGAAAGCCTTTGCACCCCAAAAAAAGAGCCGATAACAAATATGATATGCCTCCCGCTTGCTTCACAATGGGCAACACGGAGAAAACTAAGTTCTTGAACATGTTGAAAAATGTGAAAGTTCCAGATGGTTATGCTTCCAACATTAGACGTTGTGTTAATGTAAAACAAAAGACTATATTTGGGTTGAAAAGTCATGACAATCATGTACTGATGGAGCAACTACTTCCAATAGCAGTACGAAAAACCCTCCCTAAGAAAGTAAGTGGGCCACTGATAGAGCTATGCAATTTCTTTAGGCAATTGTGCTCGAAAGTCCTAAATGTTGATGACTTGGATCGTCTTCAATCTCGTATTGCGCTCACACTTTGCCATCTAGAGAGAATATTCCCACCAGCCTTCTTTGACATCATGGAACACTTGCCTATTCATTTAGCAGAAGAGGTTAAGATTGGTGGTCCTGTACAATACCGATGGATGTACTATGTTGAGAGGTATGTGAATAAACTATGCTTCAAATTGAACTTTAAGTCTTCTTTTTCCATATTATGCACCCATTTTAATATTGAAAAGTATCTATGATGTGCACATACTTTACTTAGGTACCTTAAGACTCTGAAGTCATATGTGCGTAATCGAGCACGCCCAGAGGGCTCTATTACAGAAGGGTACATGGTTGAAGAATGCATGACATTTTGTTCTCGATACTTGGATGATGTGGAGTCCAAGTTAAAACGACCTGTAAGAAATTATGATGATAGTCACAATTCTGATCAAGTAGGGGGTCATCCTCAAGGAAAACAAAAAGGGTTTGTGCTTAAGGAAATACATAAGATATAGGCACATCGATATATCCTATTTAACACTGATGCAGTTATCCTATATCTAGAGTAAGATGCATAAATTTATTGAAAATTTATTTATTTATATATGATTTCAACCCATAATGCATTGACGACCGTTATAAACTATATAGGGAGCACCGTGATTTCATCAAACAGAATAATCATCGTTTGAGAGATCATGAACTTGATCGCATTCATCATCAGACCTTTGTCTTTTGGTTTCAAAACCATGTAAGCCACATATCTTACACATGTATATACTTTAATACGCATTAAAATAATTTCTTATTATTTCCTGGCTTTGTAAATTTAGGTCCAGAATCTACTAAATGCAGGAAATTTGCAATTGTCTGATGAGATTGTGGAGCTGGAATTAGGTCCTCGAGAGACAGCTACTCGATTTAGTGTCTATGTTATCAATGGAGTGAAATATCATACGAGAAAGGTTGGGTTGAGAAGAAAAACGCAAAATAGTGGGGTTATGCTAAAGGCAAAAACTAATAGTTATGCAAGTGCTAGAGATGTGAATCCTCAGGAAGGAGATGTCATCTACTACGGTATTGTGCGTGATATAGTAGAATTATCTTACTCATCTAACCGTAAGTATGTGTTATTCAATTGTGATTGGATTGATAACAATAGTGGATTGGTAAGGGAAGATGAATTTGGCTTCACGCTTGTTAGTTTCAAACATCTGTTGTACACAACAGAACATGTGTCCAATGAGCCATTTATATTGGCAACTCAAGCCCAACAAGTGTTTTACGTGCAAGATCCTGTTGAAGAACATTGGAATATTGTACTTAAAATGAAGCCTAGAGACTTGTATGAAATGTGTCAACCATTGTCGATGCAGGATGGAAGCATAGAAGACATTCAAGTGGATGGAATTGCTGAACAACAATTAGATGGGATAGCCTACACACATAATGAGAACATGGATTGGGTTAGGGAGGACTTACCTGCCATAATTGTTGATGATAATGTTGATAGTGATGATAATGATGAGGACATGGAATAGTATGAAGACCGTTTGTGTATTTTCTTTTTGATTGATAGTTGTACTCAATATTGATATGAATGAAATTCCATTTTAAATTTCATGCTGGTAATGATATCATATTCCGTGTTACAAGAATTTGGTGTTGATAATACTTAACACGCTGTCCTATGCATTCGTTGCCATATTTTTTTCATTTAGGCTGCAATGTCACAACGGTCCGTTGGACGAGATGATCGCACTGATCAACAGCTTCCAGTTGAGAAAGGGAGGATGCCTGACCCACCTACGACTTGGTATCCACTTGGGAGTGTTGTAAGGGCATCTTCCGAGCGTGCGCGTACCAACAGGGGTTCACAAAGGCCAAATTCTGATTGTGATGGTAATCCATTTGTATTGTCTTAGCTCTGGTGAATGCTATTATGTTTATATTTTTTATCATTTGCTGACCATCTATCCAGCCAATCTTTCCTTTAATATGCTTATCTTTATTTCTACTTGTAAAACTACTCTTCTTTTGTGTTTTCCAAATCATTATTGTAATTTGGCTGCCAGATTTTACTAATAGTTGTTGATTTTGTGTTCTTTAGATGTTTTCATCGTCAATTGGGCACCTTTTTTTTGCATTCAAAATAATTTGTTATGCTTTAGTGAACAGTCTCTTATCCCTGGTTGTCAAGCACCCACCCTATTGCTAGTGTAACTTTTAAATAAGAGTATAGTTAATAATGTATAGGAAGCAGCTCTCCAGGCAACACAATGACCTTCTCTAAAGGCGTAGACCAAAATAGGATGAAAAACGTATTCCATAGACATTCAAAGATCTAAGCATGCTAGGTAATGTATGTTACTCTATAAAGAACTTCCCATATCAATTCAACTATTATTTATTTTATTTTACATGATTAGTAATGTATGTTACATGTACAGGTAGTAGCTCGGTGCAAACACAAGGTAGAGGGCCTACTTATATGCATGGTGCTTGGGACAAGGATAAGGATGACGGTAAAATAGAAATTGTTACCAACAGGAGAGGACAACCTATCATGGCTAAGCATTCTGCTCTTGCATCTCATTTAGGGGTGTTGGCTCGGGATGGTACGCTTGCACCGTTGAATTACACTAGCTGGAGATGGGTTCCAAAACACTGCAAAAAAATTATATGGGATGAAATATTGGTAAAACTAATTTATTAAAGACTTCATTATTTGGGTACATTTTTCTGAATCAATCATATTTATGTAACTATGCTGATTTACACATTATAGGCAAATACAAACGCAAATCAATCAATGAGGAATTTCTTCATGAAATCTGTGTCTAAAAAGTGAAGAGACTGGAAGGCTGAAGTGAAGAAAGAGGGATACACACCCTTTAATAATGATGCAGATAGATTAGCTCATAGGCCTTCAAGAGTTACTGAGCAACAATGGCGGTGTTTAGTTTACTTTTGGGGTTCTCGATCAGCACAGGTACACTGCGCAATATTAGCTAATTTGTTTTATACAATTTAGAGCATATTTCCTAGAGTGACAATATTATCAATTTAATAGGATATGAGTGACAAAAATAAGCAAATTCGGGGGAACCAACTACTACTACACACAACGGGTCGGATACCGCATTGTGTGATTGAGCATCAGGTTTAAACAATTCCACTTTTTTTTTTCTTAATCATTTTACCATTTGAACTTTTTATTTAATGTTGAATGTCATAGCTATGTATTAATTAGTTGTAATGGCAGGAGAAGCAAAAAAGAGGTGCATCGCCATCTCGAGCAGAAATGTTCATCATTACACGAACAAAGAAAGATGGCAAACCAGTAAATGATGCTGCTGGTGAGGCTATGGTATGTAGAATTGGTCAATTTTTGCAAAATTGTGTCTTTATAATGTCTACCTGCTGCTTCTGGCAACCTCGGTTGCTGCCTTAGCCTAATAGAGGAATCAGTTAATGGCCACAATCCATGAAAGCTGAAGCATTAACGATTACACTTCTGAAATTTGTAGGCAAAGTTGATAGAGTTGAGGGAATCTAATGAAGGGAACAGTGAAGCACGTACTGTGGATGATGAGGAGATTTTCACACAAGTGATGGGACCAGAGCGTCCTGGACGTGTCCGAGGGTATGGCTTGGGACCCACTCCAACTCAGGTATTTGGTGGACCTAGCAATGGTCAGTCACAATCCTCAAGTCAGGCAACCATATCTCCACATGTCGAACAGTGGCTACAATCATTGGAATCTTTCATCGGAACACAGAATGAAATTATCAAGCAGATGGCAAGGGCGTTACAGGCTTGCGGGATCCCAGTTGATTTGGATGCCCTGTCTTCAGGGCCACTGCCTCACAAACAGGTAAAGCATAGTTTTTCATTTCCACATGTTTAAATAGGCATATAATTGTATTGTAGAAGTAGACCTTATATTCCAGCATAGTAAGATTACACACAAACTACAGCAAAGGGCAATGGTTGAGAAGAAAATTGAAAACTTTAACTACAAAAGAAGAAGCATGCAGAAAATTGGAAAGGGAAAGAATGATCAAAACCTGTTAGGAATTTTCATTTCACTGATCACAACCTGTTAAGAATTCTTGTTTCCACATAATTCTATGGTAAAGGTGGGGTGTTTGTTCTCTTGCCTATCTATGCGATTTCCATGTTGTTTTTTTGGTGTATTAGTGACTTTGATTTTGCTATATCTGTTTTTTTTACCATGTTCGTAGAAAAATATAGCATAATTTGTTAGTAGTTTCAATTCAAGGTTTAGTTCAAATCTATTGGTGTTCACTTTTGAGTTGGGATTTTTGTCCACTAATGACTTCATTTTGTAGAACTTTGCATGTTTCAAAATACTGGAGTGCTAAAGATGGACAATTCTGAAACTGATCATTTTGACCTTAAGTCTAAATAAGATGGAAAAGGGTTGGCTCCTTTTACAATTAATTATTTATTATTTTATGGCCCTCGGTCTAATAATCATCTTTCAAATGACTACATATGGATTGGATACCAAATTTAAGTTGAAAAATTTAGCTTTAAAAAAAAAAAGGAAAGGCCTTATAAGACAGCCATACATTTAGACACAGCAATTGAAAGGACTTTAAAAAAAAGGTTTATCTAAAGGACTTAAAAAGAAAAAAAGGTTTACAATGGCACCTTCTCTAATAAATGACAGTAAATAAACTGAAAATTGATTATTCCATTCTTTAAAATAAAATAGGCACAGCAGTATATCTAACATGGGAAAACACTTTCTTCTATCACAAGTAGATGCAAAATTTTCTTGTGTCTTGTAGGGATTGTAAGCAGCTTTCCCTTCAAGCTTCATAGCCTTGGTCTGTATCCTTATCATCCACTTTTGTCACGCTAACTTCTGCGGGCCGTAGAACTCAGTCATGCAATGTGTATCCCACTTGCAGCACAAGAGTACATTGATCCATTTTGCTTGTTGCTGCCATTTGAACATCATTTCGTCGTCAACAGCATTTAGTTGTCTTCTCTGTTCTTCATCACCCACTAGTGACTTTGACATATTCTAGAAGTCTAAAAATTATAATAGACATGTTATCCAAAGCTTTTCAGAATCCTGGAATGTGTTGTTCAGAATCCTTTTTCCTTTAGGCGATAACTATTATTCTCCCTAGACTCTGAAAGAGTTGAATTACTTGAAAACATGAAATGAAAAGAAGGAAAGCGTATGATCTCATAGGTGTGAAACCATGATAAGCAACCCAATAGTCTTGAAAAAGCTGGGTTGTGCTACTTCGGGGCTATGTTAGTTTTTAATTTAGAGATAGTGTTGGCCATGCTAAAATGCGCATTGGCCCCTGTATATTATCTATTAGAGTTTAAACCTGCCGAAGTAGTGATTTCATTGAAGCAAGTGAAGGGTCTTCTTGCCTGCCAGAGCTACCAAGTAAACTTAGGCATTGTATATTCTAAAATTTGTAGTTAGTTAAATTGTGCTATTTGTACGTATAAAGTAATATAAAAATGGAAACTTGTGACAAAATAAATAAATAAAAATGGAAACATATGTTATATGAACTTGAAAGAAAATTATTTCATTATGAATAAGTTAACATAGAATCTGTTATTAATACTTCAAAACAAGTATAGATTGGAATGAACGTCTCTGTCTTCAGTTCTAATGTATATTGGCAACTTCAAATTCATCTAATCTGTGAAAATTAAACATACCAATGTTTATGAACTGTAAAATTAACCCACGATATGAAGGGAAGAAACAAAAAAGAGCCATAACAGTTGCATTTGTAAGGGTAAAATCATAGAAGAAAGCTACAGATAAAAGAGATGAGTTAAAAAATTGGTATAAAAAAAATTTACATCAAACTGAGTACAGCAGTTTTCACTGTAGGATTGTTGTAGAAGTTTGAAGTTGTAAAACTGCCAGTTGTATGAACTTTTAATTAACGGAATAGGGTTCTTGAAAGCATGGGAGAAACGATGCATTTTCAAAATTTTTCTTTGAAATCTGGAAGCAAAATGAAGTGGCCTACTTTTCCGAAATCTTTTTTTTTTTTTTAATATTTCTCATTTTGCTAATTCAAATATTATAAGAATACTAAATAAGAATAAAAAAAGACCATGGTATCACAACTCTAGATGCCCTGAAAGTTGCCAGTTAGCTTAACGACTAAAGTAAATAGTGGTATTCCATATTCGAGACCTAGATTGAATTCTGCCTTCATTTGGAGGATGAGTTATTGCCTCTGCTGGCGCAAGTCTCTAAAATTAACCCACAATATGAAGGGAATAAACAAAAAAAAGCCATAACAGTTGCATTTTTAAGGGTAAAATCGTAGAAGAAAGCTAGAGGTAAAATAGATGAGTAAAAAAATTTGTATCAGAAAATATTAAAATTTTTCAACAAATACAACAATCTGAAATGATCATCACCCAAATTCAAATCGTAGATGTATAGAAGCATAAAAATCATAGCGAAAACATAATATGGTCAAGCATAGAAATTAAAAAGATCCAATTTTAAATTTCAAGTACCTAAGAAAAAACAGGACAACTTCAAAATTTGAGAAGACGAAAATATCAAACACTTGTAAAAATCACATTCAATAAGTTTTAGGTAAAAAAAAAAATCAACTGGCACGATTAATTGAAACATGAACGAACACATAATTGTAATGTGAAGTTTCATAGGTTCAATCCATGCCTGGTTGTGTTAAGTGGTAGACTCGAGATCTATAATCGAAGGCATTTCTTTTATTGCTGAAAACAGGACCAAAGATATTAAGTATTAATATCTTCAGTGCAACATAAGTCACCCCAAGAAAAGAGGCAGAGGAACAGCGAGAGCAAGAGAGCTTACTCTTAAGTCTTAATCCAACTTAAGACGGCTTTGTGCTCTATGAAACTCAACTCTTGGTTTATCCATACGATGTGAAATGAAAATTCAAAGACACTCTAAAAAATGAAAAAGAGATTAAGAAAAAATACAATACCTCTCAAGTAATAGTGTTTATAATAGAGAAACTATCTGTAAAGAAACTTATCGTCCTACACTTCAGTAGGAAACATTGAAAGAGAGAGAGAGAGAGTCCGACCATAAGTCAGAGTTTTTATTTCATCTAATCTATGGCTAGAAGAAAAAGAACTTAATTAATCAGTAGCATGGCTCTTGATGCAGTTTCGACTACACTATTATTGTTCAAAGTTCGTTTCTCCAACAGCTCTCTTAGTCTTAGCTTAATTAGGTAAGATACCAAATATTGCTTTGTATTGACTACCTTAAGGAATTGAGATAGAGATGACAACGAGTTGAGTCAATTTGGACAAAGTTATGCATTGTAGCTAAGTAAGTGCCATATATATATACTTTATTTTGTTTCAATTCTAGTATTACTTTTTTAAACTGTCACAGGTGAGGGAAGAGAGTCATTTGCTGAAGTTTCTAGTTTTCCTTTTTTTTTTTTCCTTCTTTCTTTTTGCTTATAACAGATTCTAGTAGTTTGGCATGTCTAGGAGTCCAGGTTTCTTAGGAGAGGGCTTTCCATATGCTAAGAGTAATTTTTGCCTAGATTGAAGTATAGTACCTACCTGCAAGGTTGCCAATACAAAATAAAAAACGGAATTGATGCAAATTTGTTTGTCCAAAGTGGCTGCATTGCACCACTACTTGAACCTGCATTTTCATACCTGACAACTAAACATTTACAATTTTGGTTGGCAATGCCCATCTTTTGTTTGATGATTGAGGTTGAAATTATGAGGTTACAGATGTTGGAATGTATGCTGAATTCTTCAACTCTTTGAATGTTGGAAAACATCATCATTTTCCATGAGATATCTTTGATTTTTTTTTTATGTTCATATGCTGATTGGCTTTGGGAAATGAAATCTTTGATGTTGGAAAATATCTTTGATGTTGAAACTGATATCTTTGATGTTCATATGCTGATTGGCTTTGGGAAATGAAATCTTTGATGTTGGAAAATATCTTTGATGTTGAAACTGATATCTTTGATGTTCATATGCTGATTGGCTTTGGGACATCTCAATTAAATAAGGTTGAGGTTCAGAAGATGAGAATTAAAAAGAAAATTTTGTTATTTGACAAAAGGAGGAAAAAACACCTAAATGAAATGTGCATTTAGGAAAAAACACCTAAATGAAACACCTAAACTTTGATGTTGGAATAAAAAACAAAAACTACTGTGAACTTTTGAACTTTGGTGTGAAAAAAGGGATTGGAGTATCTGCAAAATTTCTTCCTTTTTCTAGAGTTTCAACTTTCCCATCAACTAATGTGGTTTCCTTCAAAAGATTAGAACAAAGAGGACGAGAAAGTGGAAAAAAAGGCTAGTTCAAGTGGGTAGCTTTTTTCCCCCTTTTGTCAAATAACAAAATTTTCTTTTTAATTCTCATCTTCTGAACGGTAACCTTATTTAACTGAGATGTCCCAAAGCCAATCAGCATATGAACATCAAAGATATTTTCCAACATCAAAGATTTCATTTTCAACATCAAAGATATCATTTTCACACCAAAGTTCAAAAGTTCACAGTAATTAAGAAAATGAGATTTTTTTTTTCTTTCTCTTTTACTTTATGTAGAAGTTTCTATCTTTGCTCCCTGATTCATTGAGTTAATAGACTTGTCGAAATCACAGACTGCCATACCATTGCTTATGAAAATGTATCTGAATTATATCTTCTCAAATTTCATTAAAATTATATTCTCTAACAATCTGTTCAATTTTACATGTATTCTATTAGCAAGCAACTCATAACTCCTGGGATACATCTTAGCGGGTAACTACCAGGAAAAATCTCTGGGGATGGCCCAAGAGAGATGACTTGAAATCAGCACCTCCTGGGATTGTGGCCAACTCATCTATCCCTTGAGTTTGATATGTACAACATTAATAATTTATACTATGATTGCACTAGATGGTTAAGGAATACATAACGGCAAACATAAATTTTTTTAGTGGTAGACTGGTAGTAGAATTACAGTAGTAGAATTGCAGTAAGTATATAACTGTGCTGGAAGGGCAGAATTAGAGAAGCACACACACACATGTGATATTTTGAGATATTTAAGGTTCTTCTTTCGGTTGCATTAAACTATGTTTGCTTGCATTTCTTTTTCCAACTAATCTGTTATTGTTCACTTGAGTCATTTGGCTGGCAGTAGCAGATCATGGTGAAATCATTTATGAGTTTTATTAACCTATTGACTTTTGCTTCTCTCTCTCTCTTATATTTTTTGTAATAGGCTCCAGATGCATCCAGCGCGCACTGTAATGTAGTTGGAAGTCTTCACGATAGTGACTCAGGGTTGGAACCGCAGGCACAATTGCACCCAAAACCACAAATGCAGGCACAACAACCGCAGGCACAAGTGCAACCACAAATGCAAATGCCGGCACAACAGCAACCGCAGGTGCAACAACCACCACAGACACAACAGAAATCGCAGCTACAACCACAGAAAATGATCCACTCTTCAGAAAATGAGGTAAAAATATGGTACAACCATTATAGCATGTTTGGAACTTGGGGGAGAGAAGGGGAGGGAAGGGAAAGGAAAGGAAAGGAAAGAGAAAACAAAGGAAAACTATTTTCCTTTTCATGTTGGGTTTTGTGAAGAAAATGAGAGAAAAGTTGAAGGGGAGAGAGAGAGAGAGAGAGAGAGAGAGAGAGAGAGTGAGTGAGTGAGTGATTTAAAATTTTTCCTCTCTTTCCCTCCCTTTCCCTACCCTTTCCGTCCTAGCTAAAATCAAACATGGGAAGAAAAGCAAATAGTAAAATTTTCCTTCCCTTCCCTTCTCTTCCCCAAGTTCCAAACAAGTTGTTAGTGTAATTGCCTAGCTTGTATGAATTATTTATCTGTTTTTAACAAAAATATTGTAATTGAATTTAGGAACCCCCTATGAAGAAGAAGAAAAGTTTGCAAAAGTCTGGCAAAGGTTCTCAGGTATTTATAAGTTCCTTAACCTTTAAATGCATAAGTTCCTATAGAAATATTACTAGTTTTTAATATTTATTTAATAAATTAAATAATTACATGTGTAGGTTGGCAACCTTGTAGATGTTATTAGTTTGAATATACCGAAAGTAGTAGTGGCAAGAGGCTATATTGTTAATAGAGACCCTACGAAAGTGGTGAGAAGCATGCAATTGGGGTCAAGATATTGTGAAGTGCATGTTAAAGAGGTGTTGAGGCCTCAAGAACTTTTGATGAGGCCTAATGAACGTCTCAAAACACTTAGAGATGCCATCGGTGAAAATATTGTTTGGTTATATGATGATGTATTGTCTAATCATTTATCTACTATTTTTACAAATTCAATATACAAGTTCATTCATATGCCTACTCTATATACACTAATGTATGTGCTTAATTTTCAATTTCAGGTTTATCAGAAGAAGTAACTATTGTGGCTGTATTACAGTTTCGGAAGTACTTCAAGTGGGCATCACTATTTTGTTTGGGAATATTGGAACTATTGTCTTGGTGGTATCAATTTTTGTTTATACTTTGAACTATTGTCATTGTGGAATTACTTTTTGGTTTGTAGTTTGAACTATTGTCTTCGTTGTATTAATTTTTGGTTTGTACTTGGGACATATTAGGGATGGACTGAGATGTATACAGTTAACATTGAATGTTTTATCATATATTTATTATGAATTTCTAGAAATTTTCTCTTATAAAGTGGATGGATATTTATTTAGTTGCATACATTAGTTAATTAGTTTTTATATTTTGGTTTGGATGAAAATAGCAGGAGGTTCATAAATTAATAAAAATGCAGCAGGTTAATGGACAATTTCATCAATTATTAAAAATTAGGAGGGAGGCTTTTGCCGGCGTTTTACAAAATGCCGTTCTAACTAAATGCATTTTACAATCAGTACCATTTACCGGCGTTTTATAGAAACGCCACTTTAAAATATATCCGTTATGATTTAAAAAATTGTACAGCAATTACCGGCGCTTACACAAATGCCGTTTTAAGTTACTAAATCTCGGCGCTTCCTTCTACATTTCCCGGCGCTTTTTCGTCGCCGGTGAAAATTGACCGGCCGGAATTTCACGCCGGCAGTGATGTTATTGACGGCATAAAATAAACGCCGGATAAAACGCCGGCATAGGTTTACGGCGTTTTGGAAATGCCGGAAACTTAAGCCGTCATCGATATTGTCGGCGCTTCTAGGAAGCGCCAGGCAAAACGCCGGCATATCATTTGATGGCGTTTTTGGAGACTTTTGCCGGCATTTGTGAAGCGCCGGTAAAACCCTTTTTTGTAGTAGTGAAAAACATTATTTTCTTTTAAAAGGTAAGTGTAAAAAATTCACAACTCTCACCCCGGGAGTTCGGCGACCGTGCCGTTTGTTCCTACACATCACTCGTGTCTAGACCTTTCTACGTGTCAAGTTTGACGGACTTCGGAGCCCGTTTCGGAATGTTAGTAACTAAATGGCACAAAAAACATTGTTTTTTTTTTTTTAAGTTAAGTCGAAAAATTTCAAAACTCCCACCCCAAGGGTCCGGCGACTGTGCCGTTTGTTCCTACATGTCACGCATGTCTAGACCTTCGTACATGCCAAGTTTGACGGTATGTTTTTACAGGTACAAAATGTAATACTCCCTGCAAATATCCTAAGGCCCATCAGGACGAATATAGACTTTTTAACAAAACTTGAATATGATGATTCATATTCAGAACTAAAAGGATACTAAGAGACAGTCAGCCTATCAAGAAAACATCACCCCTTCCACTTGACAGTGTAAAACCTATTCTTACCCAGATGGTATGTTTTTGTTGCTGGTAAAATTGATGATGCATGTTCTGCTACAGCAAGACCAGCTCTGAAGATAGGAACAATCTGCAAAGCCAAGCAAATAGTGTGTCAAGTGATGACTACAGAAGAGGTCTACTATGCCAGAATTAAATGATTTCAAACAGAGATCGCATTCATAAGTTCCTACCATGATTATCATCAATAGCTTTAAATAGCAAAAGTAAAAGGGCAATCCCCAAATAGCTTGCAACAAGCATATTGTGGGGAACTTCCTAGACTGAATGTACAATGGCAAGACAGGGAATTAATTCAGACTATCCAATATAAAGAAAGGAGTGAAAATAGTAAAAAGTAAAAAACAGAAGATTAATATACTAACCGCCACAGGTTCCCTTGGATCAATAAATTCTACAGAGGCAACAGCCATTGGTGACTAAATCTCCCCTGTTATAGTAGGCTGCCAGCAATAAAACCATTGCAACATGAGTCAAAAATATTCATAAGCACATAAAAAAGGAAATATTAAGGGCAAGAAAAGCTTCTCATAAGCTAACATAACTGCTTTTAGTATTCCATCTGTCCTCTAACCAAATCTTGAACATTCACACTGAATTTCAAGAACACACGTATTGTATCTAAAATTAAACATCAAAAGCTTATAATAACATCTAAACAATGAAAGATAGAAAGATAATTCAGAGACAAAAATAAATATGCCTAAATCATTATCCGAGCAGCCCTAAGAAAAGACACTTCAGAGAGGGAAATAAGTTTGCTCAAACCATTACTGAAGCAACCCTAGGAAGGCTAGGATGATAAGTGGTCCATTGCCAAGTGTGACAATGTTCAAAGACATCTTCAAAAGACCAACCCTGCACACCAAACTTTTATCTTATGACCTCAAGATGAAGCAAACTGAACCCCTTCGATCACATTTTATTCAAAGAGAGACTAAATTTTTATAAATAACTTGCAGTATTGGGTGGATTCTTAACAGAGCCTGAGAAGTTATGGAAAAGAATCAAAAGTTAAGCAGAAAATCTAGTCTATTTTGCTTATAAGGCCCACTTTTGATGTAAATACTTCTGTTTTAGTTCGATGTTTTAGGCTTCTCTTTTCTTCATTATGATGTTTGAGGTTAAGTTGCTTCAAAATGCTTAACGCTGTAAGAAATATTTTAAGACCCAATCTGGACGGACTGTCAAAAACCAATAAACATGTCAAAGAAAGCATCCCATCAACGCCTTGTTAAGAATACTTTACTTATCAAAAATGAAAAAACAAAAACAAGTTTGACAGGGCAACGCCCCACTCAATGAATGCAACCTTGGAGGGTGTTGAGGATATTAAGGGATATAAATAACCAAATTACACCTTTCTAATAGCTTAATTTAAGATGAGTTCGTTGCTAACAATTTAAATGATATCCGCGCAGGCAAAAGATTCTATGCTCGATCTCATTTGAAAATCTATTGAACCCCCAGCCAACCCAAGTCAACATCATTCAAAGCCTCTAGACAGCCAAGCCACCCACTTAAATCCATCCTACACAAAAGAAAAAAGGCAAGAAACCAAAAAACCTTCCAACTGAAAGACCTCTTTTCTAACAAACCAGGAGGCCCTTATGACAAACAGACACCAGACGTATGAGACTCTCAAAATTGCTCACTAACTACCTCCTTGCTAGCTTCTTGCAATTCCTTAGAAACCCAATCCTCTGAGGATTGAGTAAGAAAGAAGAAATGTATACGTATGGGGAGAGAGAGAGAGAGAGAGAGAGAGAGAGAGAGACAGTCAAATGTTAACAAGCAAAATCCAACAATTCTCTTGTGGACGTTGTAATAAACAGGGTAGAATTGCCTTCAAAGGAAGTGCTCTTTACAGATTGGACTTATACTATAAATCAATGGTTCTCATATTTTCTGAGTTCTGTATTAGCTCTATGTTTAACAGTATCTATTGCATTAATAATGTTAGAAATAAAAATAAAAAAAGTGCATAATGTAATTACTCACCAGCCAATCCCTTGATGCTTCATACATAAGCAGCCTCCCTAACTCAGCCATGGCATTTTCTACAATAATTAAAATAACAGATGCATGAATGAATTAACAAAGAAAAAGCTTAAACACCACAGATTTTTTGAAAAATGAAAATCTTAAGAGTCTAACACACAAGCATGAAATATTTTGGAAATTGAGTTTGAAGAGGGACATAACGCAGCAGTTCTTTAGAAGGTTTACCCAAATTCAATCAAGCTAAACAAAATAAACTTGCATACTCTAATATAAAGGAGTTGAAAGACTTTTAGTTCTTCTCAACAGTCGCACACAAGGGGAAAACTCCTTCCAAGACAGCTCCATAACTAAGCTAACCTGACTGTTTTGGTTTAATTTGGTAGAGTTTGTAAGAGGCATTAGTTCAATCCTATCGATTGAACACAGAACTACATAAAGAACCGACTAATGTTAGCTCAGTTCTAGATTCAAAAACCTGATACACCAACCCAACCCATCTCAAGAATCAAGCCTAATGTAATGAATATATTGTGCTAATATCAGAATTGCATTTCCTGTGTCAATCTTCAGTACTTTTAAGTAATAATTTAGTCAACGAGAAAAACATTTCCCTCATCATATACATTCGATCACTCCATATAACTCATTAGGCACGGGGTTTGTTGGTGAAAAAAAGTATTTTTCACATTTGACCAGCTGTGAAATATAAACCAAGACAGTAAATTAAGCTTTTTCTTTGTTGATCCGTATACTAAGTATGTTTGTATAATCATGTTTGTATTTTTGACTCATGTTGCTATGGTTTTATTGCTGGCAGCCTACAATAACAGGGGAGATTCAGTCACCAATGGCTGTTGCCTCTGTAGAATTTATTGATCCAAGGGAACCTGTGGTGGTTAGTATATTAATCTTCTGTTTTTTACTTTTTACTATTTTCACTCCTTTCTTTGTATTGGATAGTCTGAATTAATTCCCTGTCTTGCCATTGTACATTCAGTCTAGGAAATTCCCCACAATATGCTTATTGCAAGCTATTTGGGGATTGCCCTTTTACTTTTGCTATTTAAAGCTATTGATGATAATCATGGTAGGAACTTATGAATGCGATCTCTGTTTGAAATCATTTAATTCTGGCATAGTAGACCTCTTCTGTAGTCATCACTTGACACACTATTTGCTTGGCTTTGCAGATTGTTCCTATCTTCAGAGCTGGTCTTGCTGTAGCAGAACATGCATCATCAATTTTACCAGCAACAAAAACATACCATCTGGGTAAGAATAGGTTTTACACTGTCAAGTGGAAGGGGTGATGTTTTCTTGATAGGCTGATTGTCTCTTAGTATCCTTTTAGTTCTGAATATGAATCATCATATTCAAGTTTTGTTAAAAAGTCTATATTCGTCCTGATGGGCCTTAGGATATTTGCAGGGAGTATTACATTTTGTACCTGTAAAATCACGGTCGTGCCAAGTTCGACCGTGTCTAGACATTTATTTTCTTAACCTATATCTTTTCTTAATATCCAAACAAACATTGGGCATACAGCGTCTTGCGGGCAAGGAAGGATTGAGTAATGACCAATCACTAGCTAACATTCAATTAATTTGGAATTTGGCAAATATTTTGTGCTATCAAATGAACCATCATTCTTCTCAAGTTGTAATCTAATAAATATCTGAAACCTGCCTAATCCATCAATCATCTATATTGGTTGTGGGTCAACATATATATATATATATATATTTATATATTAGACCTATCAGAACGAGAATTGTGATATGGTTAGCCTGGTTGGGCAAATGAATTTTCACATTTTTGAAAGGGACATAGAAGGGGTTCCGGCTGGCACTGGCATGCAAGGGGTTCCGGCTGATACTTAGTTTTATGGGCATACTAAATTGTTTTTGGACATGGAAGTCAAATTGCTTACATACAATGAAAATTGATCAACATTCAAGAGGGAGATAAGCTTACCAATCGATGTATCCTACGGCTTCCGGCGGCAAGGGCTTCCGGCGTCAATGGCTTCTGGCAGTGTGGGCTTCCGGCATCAACAGCTTCTAGCGGCGAGGGCTTCCAGCGTCAATAGCTTCTGGTGGTGAGGGCTTCCGGCGGCGTCTCTCCCAGCCAAAGTTAGGGATGATAGAAGAAGGAGGAAGGGCGTCCCTCCCTCAGCCAACGTGAGGGATGAGGGAAGACGGAAGAGTGATGGAGGGCGGCGTCTCTCTCGTCGTAAAAATTAGGGCTGTGCGTGAGGGATGAGGGAAGAGGGAAGACTGATGCAGGGGGCGGCTGAACCCCGTCGAACAGTTAGGGTTGCGGTTTTGAGGGATTTTGAGAGAAAGACGAGGAAATGGGGGGAAATAAATTTTGGTATCAAAACGATGCCGTTTTTATGCCAAAACGACGGCGTTTGGACACCAAAACGATTCCGTTTAACTTACGTATTTGCGTCGGCTAATCCGGTCGCAAATAAGCCATCGAAACAGGGGGGGTCAGTTTTATGCGGCCATACGACGTCATTTTGAAAGGTCTTTTGCGTCGGCAGTGTTGCCGTCACAAATAGTGCGACACAAATGATATTATTTGCGTCGAGGACATTGCCGTCGCAATTACCAAGGTATTTGTGACGGCATAACTCGCCGTCACAAATAATCCGTCGCAAATGGGGCTTTTTTTAGTAGTGGACTAATACATATTTAATGACAAAATAGTTTGTCACATGTTATCACTATAGCCTCATCGCGAAAAGTATACTGTCATAAAAATATACTTTGTCACTATATGTTTCACTGTCAGTGACAAACTTGTTCTATCACTAGAAAATTATTTGAATTTGTGATTAATTAATGTCGTAACTAAACTATATCCATTTCATCCCTGATACCCTATTTTCGTCGCTAAAAGTCAGTAATTTATGGTCTTTAGGGACTTATTACAAATCTTTGTCACAAAAAAGCTTCTTTTAGTGACAAACTTTTCTCATACTTACAATTATCCCAATGCTTTTGTTAATCTCTTACAAAACATGCTTTTGAAAATTTTAGTGATGATTATATCTCATTATCAAAGTTTTCTAAGAAAGAATTTTTATATACTCTATTTTTCCTTGAGAGATTGGCTAGTTGAATTTTTTACCACAATTTACAGTCAATAATTACTCTTCCAAGTGAAACAACTACAAATCAACCATCGACGTGAAAACCTAACTTTCATCATATATAATTTTTGTGTACATTGTTCCTTCACATAAATATAAGTTACAACAAATAATATGAGATTACATCCTTGCAATACAAAGACGTTTCAATTATCACCCCAAAACGATGCTTCATCCCCAAAGTCATTTTGTCAACTCATTCTTCATCTCTCTACATATCTTCCCCATCTTGCTCGTATCTACCTTGAAAACCTGGGAACAATAGAGCAACTTAGAACATTAATTAAAAAGGCCAAATACATTGGACCATCAATTTATTTGAGATGCATATGAACAAAATGATATGAAGATTTTCCAATAAAAGGCAAGAAAACCATCAAGGGATGAACAAAAATAAAGGTTCATGTGAATGGCAATAAGACCTACTAGGAACAACAAGGTCTACGAGCAGCCCAAATTTTTCAGCAAAGCCAAAAGTTCACTTACGCATTCAAATTATGCATCCAATAAAACCCCAAGTGTCTAAGCAGGAAAATGCAGACTCATTCTCAGTTGAAACCAACAGTTGAGAGAAAGTGAGAGATTCAGGATCATCGGTAAGCTCAAGAACCTGATACATTTCCTTCAACTTGAGAGATATTGTATTATATAGCAAGTAGAAAAAACAAAAAGTCATAAGATGCATTTAAACCTGGATATACAGAGGTGATCCAAACTTGCTGTGTCTCGAAACTGCACTCCAGATATTCCAGTGCTTCTACTTGCTTCTTTGGTTCTTCACCCTGCAAAATGAAAAATATAGGAAAGCAAAATTTAATCACTCAATTTAGCCTGTAATTGGAACTATGAACTAAATGCACTAATCCACCCGAGCAGCACTGAGATGGGCCCAAATTGCTCAGAGTTAAGCAATTTTTGGGAAGGATTATTTATTGACAATTAAGAGTAAATGGGCCTTTAGTTGTCCGAGTTGTATATAAGTGGCATTTAATATAGACCAAAACTACAAGAAATATAATTCTCACTAGAGCTATACAAGTTCTCTGGTTCTTACCTTGATAATATAAGATAATACTAATTATAAAAACAAATGTAAGACAAATGAAATTTTGGATACCTGCAGGTTCAAAAAATAAAAATTGTGAAAGTTAAAACAAATAACAAAGAACTAACCTACCTTATGACCTCAAGATCAGGTGAAAAAATTTGGGGAACATCAAGGGAACAAATGTTCCTATAGATCATAATATCAATCCGCTTAGTACACCAATGATCAGCAGCAACTTTAACAGCGTTCGAGCCTATTTGATATGAAAAACCTTTCAGAACATCATTTGCATACAGAAATCATGCAAAGCCATATGTTGTGATAAGGAATTTACTAATGTAAATGATAGTCATGCACTAAATACCTATCACCTTTGTCAAGAAACATGAAATAATACTATAAACTTATTTAAGTGGCATTTATTGTCAATTTTTCAGAGTATATGAATTTCTTTTCTTGTAAGAAAATGGTACCTTTTTAAGCATGTTCTTGAAGAGCTTGTTCCCACACAAGCTTATCTCAATTTTCCACAAGCCTAATTGCAAAGAGCCTGGTTTTTGCTTATGCTTAGCTTGTCAAGCAATCTAATTGAAATTTGAGCTTAAGCCTCAACTAAGTAGCCAATGAGCCTGATTAGCTTCTTACAGAGCTACCTGAGCTGATTCTGATAGTATACCTATGACATTTTTTGTTGATTTGGCATCTTAACTCTGCTGATAAAATCGTAACATACATAAATTAAATGACTAGTGCTTCACTTCGCCACAAGGTAATCCAGCCATTTTTCTTACACCAACCAACACTCTTTAACCTTCCCATACATCTTTAACTTGAATCAGTATCACTAGCCATTAATGAGTCCTTGGTCATTACAAAGCAAGCCCTTCCCCACACCGCCTTTCCCCCTTCAACCATCACATTTCATGCATATCTTGGGCTTCCTTCCATAATTTTATAAATTTGTTAAGAGTGCAACTTTATATCAATCATGAACCAGCAATAATTCACAAAGAAGATATAACAGGTAGGATTGTGACAAATGGTAAATTATCAAGAAAATAACAACACAGATTGGCTAGAGACTAATTCCTCTACCAACATCTGGGGAATGACTACTACAAATGCTTCAGAATAGCATACATAGTATATCCCCTGTTTTATCAAACTTTTTTTATAGGTGATATTAAGCACTATATTAGTTGTCCCCTATTATATCAAACATAACAGTTGAACAGCTCAACATTACTGCTAAGTGACACCAAATATGGTAATAGAAGAACAGAACTTTTTGCTGAAAATAGAATATATCTATTGACAGTGAAACAAAATATTAAAATCACAAGGTTGACTTAATGCCTGAGTGGGATTAAAAGAACAAAAGTTTTTTTTGTCTTTAGAGCAATCATCCATTCCAAGCAAAAGGACAGCTCAACTGCAAATTGAAACAAGCATAAAATTTTACTACCCGCCAAAGAAAGCTTTATGTAATCAGTGACAAATTCAGATCTAATGGTAAAAGGAAGGATTGGGAAAGAAACGAAGAGACGGGAATTACTTATATATTAGCCCATTTGGCATGGTAGTTGGTCATTAGCATCTGCAACTTGTATGTCAGTCAAAGCGGAAGCCCTGCAGAAGCATAAGTATATTTCTTCGGCAACTTGCAAGTCCCTTGAGTTCCAAAGGCGGATGATATGGATCCAGTTCTTTCCAATATTGCAAACGCAGTTTATACATACCCTGAAATGTAGAGCAGTTTAGGAATTCAAAAGGCAATCTCAATTCAAAAACCCCTAAAGACCCTGCAAACCACAAACAAAACCAGATTCATGCAGAATGGATCGGAACTATTGTATCCAAAATTCCCTGAAGCTAATCAATTTTGGAAAGATCACGAGTCAGTGATTTCCCTAACTGAAAATGCAGAACGCAATGAAAGAGAACAGCAAGTTCCAAAGATTGAACTGTATACCGCACAAAATTATTCACGCATATATATGGAGAGAGAGGGAAAGAGACCTGGGGGTAGAATAATCGGTTGTCAGAACTTTCTCAAGCTACGGTATGGCTGAACAAGAGCTCGATCAATCTAAAAAGCTCGAATGAGCTTTAATGGCGGATTAGAAGGAAGTTAGGGTTTCGTAGTAGAGTATAAAGAGACTGTCGTTTAGAGAGAGAAAATTTAGCAAATCAGGATGATAAGAATCAGCAAATTTAGCAAATCAGGATGATAAGAATCAGCAGCAGCGCAAGTCCGAAAGGTTGGCCAAACCAAATCCCAAATATTTGGGATAAGAGGAGAAAGTGTAGATAAGGAAGAATGGGTCAAGTAGCTGTTAATTCGGCAAATCAGGAAGTGTCGTTAGAGATATTTCTGTTGGAGGATTTTTAGGGATAAGTTTAGCATTTATTATTCCATTCTGTTATTTTGTTTCAAGTAGTATCGTGTGCTATGTTTTAGGCTTGTTATCTGAATTAGTTGTTGAGCCTTCATTTATTTAAAGGCCAGCGTCTATGAATAAAGGCAGGCATTAATTAACAACTTTTTCTTGCGGTTCTATTCTCACCCGAAGAGAATACCATTTTTGCTGTTTAGCTAAGCCCTTGATTGGGACCTTTATCAGTGGTATCAGAGCAGGTTATATGGCAACCCAAAAGGATCCAACCAACAAAGAGCGTATTGAGCGAATGGAAAAGGCAATAGGCAAGGTGCAGGATGGCATGACGGAGATGTCGGTGGGCATGGGCTATAGGTTGCAAAGGTTGGAGGAAACTCTACAAACATTGTCAGATGCCATTCGTTCCACCAAGATCTCATTGCACAAGCCAGATCAAGAGGAGGGTTCCCGCATTAGAAAGGAGAGGGAGGAAGGGGAAAGCAGTTGGCGTCCGTTCACTCCTCATTTCGTGAAGGTCGAATTTCCTCGATATGCTGGAGACGATCCCACTGAATGGCTTAATCGGGTCTCACAGCATCGTTTCATTTGGAAGGTGAAGCCAACCAATGGTGGCAGTGGTTAAGTCGTTCGTACAAGGAGGAGGCCCATGTCATTACATGGAAAATTTTTGTGGAGGAACTATGGGCTCGCTTTGGTCCGACTGATTGCGAGGATTTTGACGAAACTCTTTCTCATGTTCGTCAACTTGGGTCAACTTGGGTCGGGAATTTGAGAAGCTAGGAAATAGGGTGCAGGGCTGGACACAAAAAGCACTGGTGGGAACATTTATGGGAGGGCTGAAGGCAGAAATATCAGAGGGCATTAGGATGTTCAAGCCTAAGACACTGAAGGAAGCCATTAGTTTGGCTTATATGCGAGACGAGCAATTGCAGCGGCAGCGAAAGTTTGCGCGACCTCCACCTCAATCAAGAACTCCGTTAGATCTTCCACCTACTGCGAAGTCTCCCACTGCTTCACCTACCAAAAGGTTGTCTTGGGAAGAAATGCAACGAAGGAGAGCACAAGGGCTATGCTTCCACTGTGATGAAAAGTTCATTACAGGCCATAAATGTCGAGCTGCTCGTTTGTTGTTATTAGAAGGCCATGTGGATAACAATGGGCTTCGTTGTGAGGAAGTTGTTGAAGATGATGACAACAATGACAAGGAGGGGGGAGAAGCAGAACCAGAAATTACCCTCCACGCTCTCTCGGGATGGTCAGCGCCTAGAACGATGCGATTATCTGCCAAGATGGGTCCACACGAGGTCGTGGTACTGATAGATAGCGGATCAACTCATAATTTCATTAGTGACCGAGTGGCTAATTTACTCCGGCTACTGGTAGTGCCAACTGAAAGCTTCTCTGTCTGGGTTGCCAATGGAGAGCGCTTGCAATGTCAAGGACGATTCGAAGGGGTGCAAGTCAACTTACAAGGCGTTCCATTTTCACTCACACTTTATTCATTACCTTTAACAGGTTTGGATTTAGTTCTGGGTGTTCAATGGCTGGAATCTTTGGGTTCGGTGATCTGCAACTGGAAGGATCTTACCATGGAGTTCTATTGGAGCAATGAACAACGAAAGTTGCAAGAAACAACAGCGTAGTATATCAAAACCGCATCACTGGAGACGTGTCCAAAGAAGTACGCATGGGAAGCTTTTTATGTGCTGTATGTCTTGGTACAACAGGGGAACCAGACAATAAAAAGTGTCATGCTGACTTGCGGGACATTTTAGAGGAGTTTGCAGTCCTCTTCCGCAAGCCCATGCAGCTGCCCCCAACTAGAGAAGTGGACCACTGCATTCCGTTGAAAGAGGGGACAGAGCCAATTAATGTACGACCATATCGATATGCATACTTCCAGAAAGCGGAGATCGAGAAACAGGTTGAAGACATGCTGAACATGGGCCTTATACGCCCAAGCACCAGCCCTTTTTCGTCGCCAGTCTTGCTGGTTAAGAAGAAAGACAGAAGTTGGTGCTTTTGCACGGACTATAGAGCACTCAATGCCATCACCATCAAGGACCGTTTTCCAATTCCAACGGTGGACAACATGCTGGATGAATTGTATGGAGCCTCCTATTTTACTAAATTGGATTTACGAGCAGGTTATCACCAGGTACGAGTAAACCCTTTCGATATTCATAAGACTGCTTTTTGCACCTACAACGGTCATTATGAATACATGGTCATGCCCTTTGGACTATGTAATGCCCCATTTACATTCCAAGCAATTATGAACTCTATATTTCGTCCTTACCTTCAGAAGTTTATTCTAGTCTTTTTTGACGACATTCTAATATATAGTCCAACATGGGAGATGCATTTGAAACATGTAAAGCAAGCTCTGGAGGTTCTTCGGCAACAGCAATTTTTTCTCAAAACCAGCAAATGTGAATTTGGACGACAAGAATTAGAGTATCTTGGGCATATTATCACACATCAAGGGGTGAAAGTTGACGATAAAAAAATTACCGCTATGGTGGCATGGCCGCAACCTACTAATATTTCTGAGTTGCGCGGGTTTTTAGGTTTGACAGGGTATTATAGAAAGTTTGTGAAAAACCATGGATTATTAGCTCGACCACTCACCAATATTCTCAAGAAAGGACAATTCATATGGCATGATGAAGTGAAGGCAGCCTTTCTTTCCTTGAAGCAAGCCATGACCACCACTCCTACTTTGGCCATGCCAAACTTCGATGAGACTTTTACCATTGAAGCAGATGCTTCGGGCGATGGGATTGGAGTAGTTTTATCACAACAAGGCAAACCAATAGCCTTCATGAGTCGGGTGTTGGGGGGTGACAAAGAAAGCATGATCTACTTATGCCAAAGAAATGCTTGCTATCCTCGAGGCCATTCGTGTGTGGCGGCCTTACCTGTTGGGACGGAAGTTTTTAATTCAGACGGATCAAAAAAGCCTTAAGCATTTCTTAGAGCAGCGGGTGGTGACTCCGGAGCAGTAAAAGTGGGTGGCCAAACTTCTAGGCTACGACTATGAGATTATTTACCGTCCAGGACGAGAAAATTCAACAGCTGATTCTCTCTCTCGCAAGCCAGGAAGTGCCATCCTTAATAATATTTCTATTCCTATGGTAGATATATGGCAGGATATTAAGCAGGCATCCGAAGGGGATCCAGTGATTCAAGCGAAGAAGCAAGAGGCCGACACAAATCCCGATGGTCATTACAAATGGCGCCACAGATTGCTCTTTGTCAAAGGGAAGGTTTTTGGGCCAGCTGAACCGAAGTTGCGTGAGAGACTTTTATTTGAATGCCATGACAGTAGGCTTGGAGGTCACTCTGGCATACTGTGTACCTTCAAGAAATTGGCCCAACAATTTTATTGGCCTACCATGCATCAAACAGTGAAGGAGTACGTTGCAAAGTGTACTGTATGTCAACGCACGAAGTGTGAAACACTGGCACCTACAGGGCTTCTTCAACCTTTGCCAATTCCACACCAAGTATGGGACGATATTACGATAGATTTTATCGAGGGGCTACCGACTTCTAACGACAAAGACACTATTTTTGTTGTGGTGGATAGATTGAGTAAGTTTGCTCATTTTTTGCCATTATCTCTTCCTTTTACAGCAAAGACAGTTTTAGAAAAATTTGTTGAGGGTGTAGTGAAGCTCCATGGCATGCCCAAGTCTATTGTAAGTGATCGAGATTCCATCTTTATTAGCAAGTTTTGGCAAGAATTCTTTTCCATGTCCGGCACTCATCTCAAATTAAGTTCGGCCTATCACCCCCAAACCGATGGTCAAACCGAAGTGGTGAACCGATGTGTGGAGCAATATTTGCGGAGTTTTGTGCATCAATGGCCTCGTAAGTGGAGCAGGTTCTTACCCTGGGCAGAGTTCTGGTATAATACAACGTACCACTCATCTATAGGCATGACCCCCTTCCAAGCACTCTATGGCCGATTACCACCAGCAATCCCTTGTTATTCAAGTGGGTTATCTCCAGTTAATGAAGTTGATCAGGATCTCTTAAATTGAGATGAAGTATTGCAGCAATTGAAGCATAACTTGGAGGTGGCAATCAATAGGATGAAACAGACCAGCGACAAGAAGCGAAGGGAGGTGAATTTTGAAGTTGGCGACTTGGTTTTCCTAAGGCTCCAACCCTATAAACAGCAAACGATATTTAAGAAGGTTTATCAATAGTTTGCTAGTCGGTTCTATGGTCCTTGTTAATGTATATACGTAATGTGAAACCATTATGTTCAAAGCATATTTTCATGTTAGGTGTAGTCAATAGTTAGGTTTTTATTAGGCATGTTTGTTAGGCAAGTTAGGCAATAGTTAGGCTTGTTGTCATTGATTCCATGGCAGATTTCTCCTATAAATAGGTTTAGGTTTCATTGTATTTCTTACTACATCTTGTACAAAAGATTACATCTATACAATTCCTTTTCTCATCCTCTTCTTCTCTATTTTCTCTACCATTTTAACATGGTATCAGAGCTATAAGACCTGGTGATCCTTCTCTCACTCTGCCTCTATTCCAGCCGGCCTCCATTGCCTTTTTCTGCTTCAAAATCCAGCTTTTCTGCTATTTTCTGTGTTTCTGTCGAAATTCACATTATCTGAATATCACTTTTGATCACATCATTTGCTTCGCCTCAACGAACAGAGTCCATCCATATAAAAATCATTCCCAGAATCCTTCACACGCGCCCTCACGCGCCTCCTAAAGTGTGGCGCGTTATCTCACGCGCAGCCTCTTTTCTCACGCGCTTTCACGCGCCGCCAGTACTGTTTCACGCGCTCACGCGCTATCACGCGTGATTACACGCGCGCGCTGACGCACCCGCTGACGCAAGCCCGCTGACGCCAGCCCTAATTCACCTGACCGCCGATCTGGTTTCTGACTCCGGTTCATCTGAACCATTTCAGCTCGGCTTTTGGCTTCCTTTGACTGGTTCAGGCTCTTTTTTGGCCATTTTCAAGCCGGTTCAGACCGGTTCCCGCCTATTTTGGGCCCCCTGAATCTGATTCTGCCCTCGGTTTGATCTAATTCTGCCTCTTCTTTACTGTTTCTCTTGTATTGGAAACCTTTGAACCTTAATATCTTTTTCTTTAATTCTGTTGTCCAACATCATTACACTATGGAGTGTTCTGAGGTGTCTCGACCCATTGTTATCACACTTGAGGGGCATAATTTTTTTCCATGGTCTCAAGCTATGTTTAGTTTTCTTAAAGGAAGAAAACTTTGGCGTTACGTCACTGGTGATATTGAAGCTCCTGTCAAAAGTGATAATGAACCATCTCCAACATACACTGAACATCTTGAGGAATGGGATAGTAAGAATCATCAAATTATCACTTGGTTTCGAAATACGTCCATTCCTTCCATAAGCCTCCAATTCGGACGTTTTGATACTGCTCATTCTATCTGGGAATTTCTGGCCCAACGCTACACTACTACTGATCTTGCTCATCAGTACCAACTCTTAATCTCTCTGCATCGTCTTAAACAAGAATCTGGTCAGTCTATCAATGCCTTTCTGTCACAAATGTATTCTCTCTAGGACCAATTGACTCCATCTGAGCCCACTTGGACCTGTCCTGATGACGCTGCCCACTTTACTCTCTACCGAGATCAACAACGCCTCATTATGTTTCTTATGGCTCTCACTGATGTCTTTGAACCTGTTCGTGCCTCCCTTCTGCATCGATCTCCTCTTCCTTCCTTGGAACAGGCTATTTCTGAGCTCCTATCCGAAGAGACTCGTCTTGGTCTCTTTCGATCATCACCTACAGACACAGTTCTTGCCACCTCTAATTCTCGATTTAGAGGTTCATCCGCTTCAGGTGGTTCTCGCAACTTCTCTCCTCAATCTACTGGGACATCTTTCACTCCGTCTTCTCGAAACGATGAATGCACATTTTGCCATGCTACTAATCATCGTCTCCTTAATTGCCCTGTTCGGATCTGTCAACATTGTCATCAGCGTGGTCCTGGTCACTATCGTAGTGACTGTTTTAAAAATCCTAATCGTCAATACTTTCGTCCTAAGGCTGCAGTTGCTACTACTACGGATTCTGATGTTCCTTCTTCTTCCTCGATGGTCAGTCTCAGTGATCTTTCTACACTTTTTCAGCAGTTCATGACTACCTCTGGTAATCCACCCTCTACTGCTCTGTCTGCCACTTTAGGTATTTCTTCGTGGTTCTTTGATTCTGGGTGTAGTAATCATATGACTTCTGATTTGTCTGTCTTTTCTTCTCAATCTTCTATATCTGCTCTTCCTATCATTTATACTGCTGATGGCTCACCTATGACTATTGATCACATTAGTCATGTCTCCACTTCCAACCTTACACTTCCTCAGACTTATTATATCCCTAAACTCACACTAAATCTTATCTCTGTCGGCCAATTATGTGATCTTGGTCTCACTGTCATTTTCTCCTCTTCTGGTTGTGTTGTGCAGGATCCAAAGACGGGTTGTGTTGTGCAGGATCCAAAGACGGGACAGACTCTTGGGATAGGCCGTAAATACGGTCGACTATTTCAACTCCTTCACATTCATCTGCCCACACAGACTGCTGCTGTCACCTCTACTGCTCCCAACTCCTCTCTTGATATCTAGCATTCCCGTTTAGGTCATGTTTCTATGGGTCGTTTACGTTTTCTTTTGTCTCAAGGTGTTTTAGGATCTGTCCCCAATAAACACCTTGATTGTCAATCTTGTCAACTCGCTAAACAACCAGCTTTATCTTTTAATAACAGTACTTCCCTTTCCTTAGCTCCTTTTGATTTAGTCCACTCTGATGTTTGGGGTCCTTCCCCCACTCCTACTATGGGAGGATCCAAGTATTTTGTTATATTTGTTGATGATTTTTCTAGATATACTTGGATTTATCTCTTGCAAAATCGATCTCAATTTCAACAAACTTATTATGATTTTGCTCGAATGGTCAAAACACAATTTTCTCGTGACATCAAGATCTTTCGATCTGACAATGCTCAAGAATATTGTGACCACTCTTTTCTTGCCTTTCTCCGTGAGCATGGGACCATCCCTCATCGCTCTTGTCCTGGTACATCACAACAAAATGGTCGTGCTGAACGCAAACATCGTCATCTCCTTGATACAACCCGTGCTCTTCTTATCTCTGCCTCTTGTCCTGAACAGTTTTGGGGTGAAGCTGCTCTTACTGCTGCTTACACTATTAACCGTGTTCCTTCAGCTCCTCTCGGTAATCTCACTCCTTATGAGCGTCTGTATGGTGCTCCTCCTGATTATCATTCTCTTCGTGTCTTTGGATGTGCATGCTTTGTCTTACTTCAGCCTCATGAGCGTTCCAAGTTGGAGCCTCGCGCTCGTCTCTGCTGTTTCTTAGGCTACGGAATTGAGCACAAAGGTTATCGTTGTTGGGATCCCTTGTCTAAACGTCTTCGTGTCTTTCGTCATGTTGTCTTTTGGGAACATAAAACATTTTCCTCCTTATCTTCTTTTCATTTGTCTTCGTCTTCCACTCCTTACTTCATTGATCCTACTATTGAGCTCTTTTCTGAGGACGTTGATGTCACACCTACTGTGCAGCCTATTACAGTCTATCCCGAGGAGTCCCCGTCTGCTGATCCTGCTCCTCCTGCTAGCTCTCCTTTGTCTGATCCATCTCTGCCCTCTTCATCCACTGAACCTACCGTCAGGTGTTCTACTCGGGTAAGAGAGACTCCTATTCACCTCCGTGATTATCATTGTTTCTCTGCTATTCTTGCTCATCACGAGCCTTGCTCCTATCGCGAGGCCAGTTCTAACCCTCTTTGGCAGCAAGCTATGAATGATGAATTATAGGCTCTTGCCAAGACTCACACTTGGGATTTGGTTGAGCTTCCTCTTGGTAAATCTGTGATTGGCTGTAGATGGGTCTATAAGATCAAAACTCATTCTGATGGTTCTGTGGAACGTTACAAAGCTCGTCTAGTTGCCAAAGGATTTACTCAAGAATATGGCATTGACTATGAGGAGACCTTTGCTCCTGTTGCTCGTCTCACTTCTGTTCGGAGTCTCATTGCTGTTGCTGCTGTTCGACAGTGGCCCTTGTATCAGATGGATGTCAAAAATGCCTTTCTCAATGACGATCTCTCTGAAGAAGTCTATATGCAGCCTCCTCCTGGTTCTTCTCACTCTCCACATCAGGTCTGCAAACTTCGTCGTGCTCTATATGGTCTTAAACAAGCTCCTCGTGCCTGGTATGCCAAATTCAGTTCCACTATTAGTGAACTTGGTTTCTCCTCTAGTGCTTATGATTCTGCTCTCTTTGTTCGTAAAACTAAACGTGGCACTGTTCTCTTACTTCTCTATGTGGATGATATGATTCTAACTGGAGATGATGTGGATGGTATTTCTGAGCTTAAGAATTTCCTTAGCCAAAATTTTGAAATGAAAGATCTTGGTCCTCTCAGTTATTTCCTGGGTCTTGAGATATCTTCTGCTTCTACTGGTTACTCTCTCTCTCAAGCCAAGTATGCCTCAGATCTTCTTTCTCGTGCTGGTCTCACTGATAGTAAGACTGCTTCCACACCTTTGGAAGCTAATGTGCGTCTTACTCCTCTAGATGGTGAACTTCTAACTAACCCTACTCTTTATCGGCAACTTGTTGGCAGTCTTGTCTATCTTACTGTTACTCGTCCTGATATTGCTCATGCTGTTCACCTCGTCAGTCAATTTCTGTCATCACCTCGTTCTACTCACTATGCTGCTGTTCTTCGCATTCTACGTTATGTTAAGGGCACTCTCTTCCATGGTTTGCATTACTCTCGTCACTCCTCTCTACAGCTCCATGCTTATTCTGATGCTGATTGGGCTGGTGACCCTACTGATCGTCGTTCTACCACAGGATTCTGCTTCTTCCTTGGTGATTCTCTAATCTCTTGGCGTAGTAAGAAGCAGACTCTTACCGCTCGCTCTAGCACTGAAGCCGAATACCGTGCTTTAGCTGATACTACTCAAGAACTTCTCTGGCTTCGGTGGCTGCTTCAAGACATGGGTGTTTCTCATTCTGGTGCTACTGTTCTCCGTTGTGACAATCGTAGTGCGATTATGATCGCTCATAATGATGTGTTTCATGATCGTACTAAGCATATTGAGATTGATTGTCATTTTATTCGTCAACATGTTTTGTGTGGTACAGTTCATCTTATCTCTGTGACTTCTGCTGATCAAGCTGCTGATATCTTCACCAAGTCTCATCCTCCAGGGCGGTTTCATGATCTAATTATCAAACTCAATTTGGTCTCCACCTTACCATCTTGAGTTTGCGGGGGGCTGTTAATGTATATACATAATGTGAAACCATTATGTTCAAAACATATTTTCATGTTAGGTGTAGTCAATAGTTAGGTTTTTATTAGGCATGTTTGTTAGGCAAGTTAGGCAATAGTTAGGCTTGTTGTCATTGATTCCATGACAGATTTCTCCTATAAATAGGTTTAGGTTTCATTGTATTTCTTACTACATCTTGTATAAAAGATTACATCTATACAATTCCTTCTCTCATCCTCTTCTTCTCTATTTTCTCTACCATTTTAACAGTCCTTATCCGATTATCCAAAAAATTGGAAAGGTGGCCTACAAGTTGCAACTTCCTGAAGGGGCTCGCGTTTATCCTGTTTTTCATGTGTCGTTACTTAAGAAGTATATTGGTGAGTCAACTGCAGCTAGTTTGGAGTTACCGCCATTGGCGGACGATGGTGTCATGATTTTGGAGCCCGAAGTTATACTTGACTCTCGCTGGTTCAAGCATGGATCCAAGTTTGTTGAGGAAAGTTTGGTGAAGTGGCACCGGTTACTAGTAGAAGACGCCACTTGGGAGAATACATGGCAATTGCAAGAACGTTTTCCTTTTGCGGACCTTGTGGACAAGGTGCCACTTAAAGGAGGGGGTATTGATAAGAATCAACAGCAGCGCAAGTCCGAAAGGTTGGCCAAACCAAATCACAAATATTTGGGATAAGAGGAGAAAGTGCAGATAAGGAAGAATGGGTCAAGTAGCTGTTAATTCGGCAAATCAGGAAGTGCCGTTAGAGATATTTCTGTTGGAGGATTTTTAGGGATAAGTTTAGCATTTATTATTCCATTCTGTTATTTTGTTTCAAGTAGTGTCGTGTGCTATGTTTTAGGCTTGTTATCCGAACTAGTGGTTGAGCCTTCATTTATTTAAAGGCCAGCGTCTATGAATAAAGGCAGGCATTAATTAACAACTTTTTCTTGCGGTTCTATTCTCACCCGAAGAGAATACCATTTCTGCTATTTAGCTAAGCTCTTGATTGGGACCTCTATCACAGGAAGGGAGAAGAGAATTGAAATTTTTTTTTTAAACAATCCCAATTGGCGCAGGCACAATAGGTGGAATCAAAATCCAGCCATTCAATCTTGACAACAATGAAGACGAAGAATAAGAACAATAACTGTACGGCAATCAACGAAGCAAAGAGCCATTTAGGGAGACAAAATCGAGAGATCCAAGCACACGATTGAGTCTCTGCATATTGACGTAAGGTTTGAAGTCAAATTATGCAGTCCTCTGCATTTTGAGATCCATCCAGATCAGAGTAGAGAAAGAAAGAGGAGAGAGAGAGAGAGAGAGAGAGAGCGGAGAGGAGAGGAGATAGAGATATATAGGTATAACGGGCGGCGTGGAGGAGCCGAAGCCAGGATGCGTTGAGTTGGTTTACAAAATCTTCCACGCCACAACATCTTTTGTGATGAGTGACCTCGTCACTCAGAACCGTAAAAATTAGTTACAACCTCTAATTCATCACTTTAAAAATTATTCTTTGTTACTTCTTCATTATAAGTTCGTATTTCAGCATATAATTGGCCGAATGAAGTTTCTCGTTGCTTTTTAGTGATGAATGTTTAGTGGTGAATTATTATTTTGTTACTAATACCAAGTGTTTGTTTATTAGTGACCATGTGTCTGTTCGCGACTAAATGTCTATTTTTAGTGTCAAAATCTGTTTCCTCACTGTCAATTTTGTCACTAAAAACCATAATTGTTGTAGTGAAGGAGTGCATGTCATGCTACATCTTTGTTTTTTTGCTAACCGTGTCTGGGCCAACTTACACATACATCGACTATTCTCAGAGCCTATGCAGTTTCTTATCCCACACAAACCAGTAATTACCAAGCCAAAGATCCCGAGGTTGTCCCAAGGAGTTGATAGCATCTAAGAAATTTCGAACCTGAGATCTTGGAGGGAGTAAACTCCCAAATCACGCTGCATCTAATGATTATGGTAGCATTTTAAAATGGTATGTTAACAAATTAATTAAGATCGTATGAAAAAGGCATATAACACAAATATAAAAAAAAACATGTTAGAGAACTTAATTCTTTATATAAAAGAATTTCAAAGTTCATAATTTAGGTAATTTGTGTAACTAAGAGATGAGCATACGATAGCCGAAGACGTTAGTATCTGCATTAACTTCTTCTCTCTTTAGTTGTCGTCCCGATCTGGCGTATTCTTGGGTCACTCTGCAAAGATGAATGCCTAAACGCCCTCGGGTTTCTTCTTTATTAATGCAATGACTGCCCCGTCTTAATCTTGGACGCTCCAATTAATCGGACATTTTATTTTGCAACTTGCAATTTTAATAGACACTGTTTTGTCTGTTTCTTGGTTGTTAGAAATTTGAAATATACACTAGTTTCTATAATTTAGGTGATTCAATAAAGCAACTTATTGTTTTATATTATATTGTTGAAATTGATTCGCCTTTCATTTCACTATGGTAATTTAGTGCTAGAGTGGAATTATGCGAACCATTGAGGATGTAGGGATTATTAGTATTCTAATCCTTAATATCTCCTACACCATTACGTAATATTGTGCTATTCCAATGACCAATAATCTATATGAACCTCGCAACTCCCTTGTCAAGACCCAGATTACGTCTGCAAGAATACACGTTGACTCAGACTACGTCCGCAAGAATACATGTTGACTGACTTCATACATTCATGCCCTTTGCTCAAGTAATCTGGGTAATGCTATATACAAATAGAAAAATTTATATAGAATTTATTACCAAATGATGTGTTTGGATAGGAATCATTCACTTTAAAACAAAATATCTATTATAATAACTCTTAATTACAATAATATCACTGTCACGTCATTCTGGTTTTGTTGGTTGCCATACCTAAGTTTCAATTCCTGAATCTTCAGAATAACAGTTTTGCAGGTCCTATTACACCTTCCCTCTTTAACAGTTCAAAGCTAGAGGCCTTGAGCTTCTATAGCAATCTCATGAAAGGAAATATTCCACGTGAGATTGGTAACCTTTCAAATCTGAACAGGCTATGCATGTCATTTGCCCACAATGGTATTAACTTATCATGGGTTCTAGAGCAAAAATTTTACGAACTAATTAAAAAGGTACCTTTTTGTTTATAGCAAGTATCCAAATATGCACATCTTAAGTAATTATTCATTCACAACCATGAGTACTATTTAAACATTTTTTTGATAAAGTTCTTTATTTGGACATAAAAAAAATTTAAAATATCATTTCATAGAAAAAAAATACATATATATATGTGTGTGTGTGTGTGTGTGTGTGTGTGTTTGGACAAAATTACCATCAGAAATCGTGGTTGACTTTCATGATATGTTCAATCCTGAAAATGATCCAAATTTTGGTTCAATTAATTGACTAAGCAAGAAAACATATGCTTTATTTAACTAAACAAATATATTGTATAGAAGTATATGAGTACTTTTTTAACTTTAATGCCAAATTATGCTTGAGCATCTTGGTTGTTAAGTATTTTAACATTATCTTATTATCATATATTTTACTTTTTGGCACACATTCCCTACGAAATTTAATATATTTTGAAACTTTTTAAACTGAAAGTTTATAACTTTCTGAAGAACCTACCGAACCTCGTCTTTAAACGCATTATACAAAGTTAGTAATAAGAGACGCTACTAAAAACGGGATTTTTTGTGACGGCAAATCAGCCGACACAAAAGGGAGGGTCACAAAAGGCTTTTGCGACTACTATGTTTTTTGTGGTGGCAAACTAGCCGTTGCAAAAGCCCAACGCCCAAGCTAGGTTTTTTGCGACGGCAAGAACCGTCACCAATGGCCTTCGCAAAAGCTATTATTTGCAACAGCTATGTAATCATTTGCGACAGGAGAAGCTGTCACAAAAGCTAGTTTTTGTGACAGTTTAGTGGCCGTCTCAAAAACTCATGGCATAAGTAATTCTTTTGTGACAATTTTTCACCGTCACAAATACACTGGCTATTTTTTAAATGTAATTTCCTGTAATTCCTGTATACCCTGAGATAAATCAATAAATAAATCTCATTCACCATATAATTGCATAAATCAATAAATATATTCATTCACCAAAAGAAAAATATATAAAATGAAGTTCAAATTTATATAATATTAATCTGCATCATCCATACATCCAAAATGAAAAAACATAAAATAAAGCAACGTCAACGCATTGAACAATACAAAACTAGTTTCTTTGATTCAAAATACAAAACTTATTGTCCAATATCAATATATAAAAAAAGATACTTAAAAACATTAATTCACTAGGCAATTCATCAATCTCGATCATGAACAGCAGTCTACTCCTTTGAAACAACCTGAGTAAAAATAAAATAATAACAACATAATTAATTAAATAGATAATACATCTATATATATATATATGAATGTGATTAATGAAAAAAACAAATGAAATAAAGTTGTAAGTTATATCAATAGAATTTCATGCAACGTGTCGGTCAACCGATTATCCCATAATTGTAATGTCTTTGCGTGGTCTTTCTAAAATAACATTGGGATTTCTCGCATTTTTAGCAAAAACTTTATAAAAATTTGGACACACAGATTTTCCATCCACTTTTGATAATAGGTCCATACTAACAAGAAGTCCCTCTATAAACTCGAGTTTTGGAAGCCCATAACAAAGTAAACTTACTTCTACACAATCGTGCAACCATATAAACAATGTTTCTAGCAATTTAAAATAAATTAACTATTAAAAATGAACTTTGTGCTCTAACTCCCAAACCAGGAATTCTGTGACTATTCCATCACTCCTAACACGTCACCCGTACCTAGACCATGCTACATACCAAGTTTGGGGCCGTTTCGATGCCATTTGGGAATTTTGAGCCTTAGATTCCCAAAACTTAAAACTTTAAAATTTAACTTTTCTAAAATGAAAAAATGTTGTGACTCCCAAACCGGGAGTCCCGTGACTATTCCGTCAATCTTTACACGTCACCCGTTCCTAGATCGTGCTATGTACCAAGTTTGGGGCCACCCTAGGCCATTTGGGGATTTTGAACCTTAGATTCTTGAAACTTGACTTTAAAATTTAAATTTTTCTAAAACCAAAAAAAACCTTTGTAACTCGCAAACCAGGAGCCCCGTGACTGGTCCATTAGTCCTCACATGTCATCTGTGCCTAGACCGTACTATGTACCAAGTTTGGGGCTGCTTCGAGGCCGTTTGAAGATTTTGAACCGTTTGGTCATGACAGACACTATCTACTGCAATGATCATCTTACAACATAACAATAAAATGACTAATAATAACATTTGGGATACATGAAGAAAAGGGTCCTACAAAAGGCCAATTTTTTTACAACGTACTCGCATGCACTAAGCACATGACCCCATTTTTCATAACATATCCAAGGCAATCTCTGAGAAGTATTCATCAGTTATAATCATTAATAAATAAAAATCAGTGAACTACTATCATCATATAAATATGACCCAAATAACTTACCACGACTTCTTTGCGTGATGAATCATTTGCAACTGGACTCTTTTGTTGGGATAAACTTCCAGCATTTATAGCTTATCCAGTAACTCTCCTACGAGAAGTATCCACCGAGGTCAAACCAGGTAGTCTCCCTTCTTCCTCACCTGCAATAAGCAAGGACATAATATAACTCAAAGGACCATCCCATGTACAAAACCAAATATTTATTTATTGTAAGAGGAGGTAAGAGCATTAAGTTTTACAAAGCCAATCTATAGGGGTTTGCAATATTAATGAACATAAATGAATGTCAAATGTAGTTAGGCATAAGTTAGGCTTGTCTTCTCTATTGTCAAATGTAGTTAGGCATAAGTTAGGTGTGTCTTCTTCATAGTCAAATGTTAGGCAAATGTTAGGTGATCTCTTCTCTTATAAATAGGCATCACTTCTTCATTGTATATCACCATATCTTGTACAAAAGATTACATACTACTACAATTCTTTCTCTCATCCTCTTCTTCTCTATTTTCTCTACCATTCTAATATGGTATCAGAGCTATAAGATCTGGAGACCATTCTCTCACTCTGTCTCTATTCTAGCCAGCCTGCATTGTCTGTTTTTCCTTCAAAATCTAATTTTTTTGGTATTTTCTGTGTTTCTGTCGAAATTCATATTGTCTGGATATCACTTTTGATCACATCATTACGTTCGTCTCCACAAATAGAGTTCAACCATATAAAACCCATCTTCAGAAACCTCTTCACGCGCCCTCACGCACGGCATGAAGTTAGGTGCGTCATCTCATGCGCAGCTCCATCTTTCACGCGCTCACATGGGCCATCGTCCCTATTTCACTCACTCACATGCTTTCACGCGCGCGCGCTGATGCTTGCTGACGTCAGCCCTAGTTGCCCGGCCGTGTAGTTTGCCTTTTGACTCCGGTCTAACTAAACCATTTCAACCCGGATAATTCTTTCTTGGACTGGTTCAAGTCCTTTTGAGCTCTTTTTAGACTGGTTTAGACCGGTTCCCACCTATTTTTGGCCCTCTGAGTTTGATTCTGCTCTCGGTTTGGTCTAGTTCTGCTCGGTGATTACTGTTTCTTATTTCTTGGAAACCTTTGAACCCACATTTCTTCTTTTTTAATTCTGTTATCCAACATCCTTGTACTATAGAGTGTTCGAAGGTGTCTCGACCTATTGTTATCACTCTAGAAGGTCCTAACTATATTCCCTGGTCTCACGCTATGTCTAGTTTTCTCAAAGGAAGAAAACTTTGGCGTTACGTCACTGGCGATATTGAAGCCCCTGTCAAAAGTGACACTGAACCCTCGATAGCTTACACTGAACCCTCTGTAGCTTACACTGAACGTCTTGAGGAATGGGACAGTAAGAATCATCAGATTTTCACTTGGTTTTGAAATACATCCATTCCTTCCATAAGCCTCCAGTTCGGACGTTTTGATATTGCTCATTCTATTTGGGCCTTTCTAGCCCAACGCTATACTACTACTAATCTTGCTTATCAGTACCAACTCTTAACTTCTCTGCATCGTCTCAAATAGGAATCTGGCCAGTCTATCAATGCCTTCCTGTCACAGATGTATACTCTCTAGGATTAATTGACTTCGTCCAAGCCCACTTGGACCTATCCTGATAACGCTGCTCACTTTTCTCTCTATCGAGATCAGCAGCACCTCATTATGTTTCTTATGGCTCTCACTGATGTCTTTGAGCCTGTTCGTGCCTCTCTTCTGCATCGATCCCCTCTTCCTTCCTTGGAACTAGCTATTTCTGAGCTTCGATCTGAAGAGACTCGTATTGGTCTCTTTCGATCATCACCTTTAGACACAGTTCTTGCCACCTCTAATTCTCGATTTAGAAGTATTTCTCAAAGTTCATCCACTTCAAGTGGTTCCTGCAACTTCTCTCAATCTACTGGGACATCTTTCACTCTACCCTCTCGAAATGATGCATGTACATTTTGTCATGCTACTAATCATCGTATACTTATTTGTCCTGTTCGGATCTGCCAACATTGTCATCAGTGTGGCCCTGGTCACAATCGTAGTGACTGTCCTAAAAATCCTCATTGCCAAGACTTTTGCCCTTAGTGCTGCTGCTGCTACTACTACAGATTCTGATGTTCCCTTTTCCTCCTCGATGGTCAATATCAATGATCTTTCTGCATTTGTTCAGCAATTCATGACTACCTCTCGTAATCCACCCTCTACTGCTATGTCTGCCACTTCAGGGATTTCTTCGTGGTTCTTTGATTCTGAATGTAGCAATCATATGACTTCTGACTTGTCTGCTTTTTCTTCCAAATCCTCTATGTCTGCTCTTCCTGTCATTTATACTGCTGATAGTTTACCTATGACTATTGATCACATTGGCCATGTCTTCACTTTCACTATTGCACTTCCTCATACTTATTATATCCCTAAACTCACATTAAATCTTATCTCTGTCGACCAATTATGTGATCTTGGCCTTACTGTCCTTTTCTCCTCTACTGGCTGTGTTGTGCAAGATCCAAAGACGGGACAGACTCTTAGGATAGGCCGTAAATATGATCGATTGTTTTAGCTCTTTCACCTTCATCTGCCCACTCAGACTGCTGTTGCCACCTCTACTGTGCTTCATTTGCTCCCAACTCCTCTCTTGATATCTGGCATTCCCATTTAGGTCATGTTTCTATAGGTCGTTTACGTTTTCTTTTATCTCAAGGTGTTTTAGGCTCTGTCCATAATAAACACCTTGATTGTCAATCTTGTCAACTTGCTAAACAACTGGCTTTATCTTTTAGTAACAGTATTTCTCTTCCTTTAGCTCCTTTTGATTTAGTCCACTCTGATGTTTAGGGTCTTTCCCCCACTTCTACTTTGGGAGGATCCAAGTATTTTGTTATATTTTTTGATGATTTCTCTCGATATACTTGGATTTATCTCTTGCAAAATCGATCTCAATTTCAACAAACTTATTATGATTTTGCTCAAATGCTCAAAACATAATTTTCTCGTGACATCAAGATCTTTCGGTCTGACAATGCTTAAGAATATTGTGACAACTCTTTTCTTGCCTTTCTCTATGAGCATGGGACCATTCCTCATCATTCTTGTTCTGGTACGTCACAATAAAATGGTCGTGCTGAACGCAAACATCGTCATCTCCTTGATATAACTAGTGCTCTTCTTATCTCTGCCTCTTATCCTGAACAATTTTGGTGTGAAGCTACTCTTACTGCTACTTACACTATTAACCGTGTTCCTTCAGCTCCTCTCGGTAATCTCACTCCTTATGAGCGCCTGTATGGTACTACTCCTGATTATCATTCTCTTCATGTTTTTGGATGTGCATGTTTTGTCTTACTTCAGCCTCATGAGCGTACCAACTTGGAGCCTCGCGCTCATCTCTGCTGCTTCTTAGGCTACGAGATTAAGCATAAAGGTTATCGTTGTTGGGATCCCCTATCTAAACATCTTCGTGTCTCTCGTCATGTTGTCTTTTGGGAACATAAAACTTTTTCCTCCTTATCTTCTTTTCATTTATCTTTTTCTTCCACTCCTTACTTCATTGATCCTACTATTAAGCTCTTTCTTGAGGATGCTGATGTCACACCTACTGTGCAGCCTATTACAGTCTATCCCGAGGAGTCCCCGTCTACTGATCCTACTCCTCCTGCTAGCTCTTCCTTATCTGATCATCTCTACCCTCTTCATCCACTGAGCCCACCGTCAGGCGTTCTACTCAAGTAAGGGAGACTCCTACTCACCTTCGTGATTATCATTGTTTCTCTACTATTCTTGCTCATCACGAGCCTTGCTCTTATCGCGAGCCCAATTCTAACCCTCTTTGGCAACAAGCTATGGATGATGAATTACAAGCTCTTACCAAGACTCATACTTGGGACTTGGTTGAGCCTCCTCCTGGTAAATCTGTGATTGGATGTAGATGGGTTTATAAGATCAAAACTCATTCTGATGGTTTTGTGGATCGTTACAAAGCTCGTTTAGTTGCCAAAGGTTTCACTCAAGAATATAGCATTGACTATGAGGAGACCTTTGCTCCTGTTGCTCGTCTCACTTCTGTTTGGAGTCTCATTGTTGTTGCTGTTGTTCGACAATGGCCCTTGTATCAGATGGATGTCAAAAATGCCTTTCTTAATGGCGATCTCTTTGAGGAAGTCTATATGCAGCGTCTTCCTGGTTCTTCTCACTCTCCACATCAGGTCTGTAAACTTCGTCGTGCTCTATATAGTCTTAAACAAGCTCCTCGTGCCTGGTATGCCAAATTCAGTTCTACTATTAGCGAGCTTGGCTTCTCTTCTAGTGATTATGATTCTGCTTTTTTTATTCGCAAAACTCCGCTTGGCACTGTTCTCCTACTTCTCTATGTGGATGATATGATTCTAACGGGAGATGATGTGGATGGTATTTCTGAGCTCAAGAATTTCCTTAGCCAACAATTTGAGATGAAAGATCTTGGTCCTCTCAGTTACTTCTTTGGTCTTAAGATATCTTCTATTTCTACTGGTTATTCTCTCTCTCAAGTCAAGTATGCCTCAAATCTTCTTACTCGTGCTGATCTCACTGATAGCAAGACTGCTTCCACACCTTTAGAAGCTAATGTGCGTCTCACTCCTCTAGATGGTGAGCTTCTGTCTAATGCTACTCTCTATCGGCAGCTTGTTGGTAGTCTTGTCTATCTCACTGTTACTCGTCCTGACATTGCTCATGCTGTTCATCTAGTCAGTCAATTTCTGTCTTCGCTGCGTTCAACTCACTATGTTGCAGTTCTTTGTATTCTTCACTATGTTAAGGATACTCTTTTTCATGGACTACATTATTCTCGACATTCTTCTCTACAACTTCATGCTTATTCTGATGCTAATTGGGCTGGTGATGCTACTGATCGATGATCTACCACAGGCTTTTGCTTCTTACTTGGAGATTCTCTTATTTCTTGGCGTAGTAAGAAGCAGACCCTTACTGCTCGTTCTAGCACTGAGGCCGAATATCGTGCATTAGCTGATACTACTCAAGAACTTCTCTGGCTTCGGTGGTTGTTTTAAGACATGGGTGTCTCTCATTCTGGTGCTACTGTTCTTCATTGTGACAATCGCAGTGCAATTATGATCATAATGATGTGTTTCATGATCGTACTAAGCACATTGAGATTGATTGTCATTTCATTCGTCAGCATGTCCTGTGTGGCACCATTCATCTTCTCTCTGTGGCTTCTGCTGATCAAACTGCTAATATCTTCACCAAGTTTCATCCTCTAGGATGGTTTCATGATCTAGTTATCAAACTCAATTTGGTCTCCACATTACCACCTTGAGTTTGCGAGGGGCTGTTAATGAACATAAATGAATGTCAAATGTAGTTAGGCATAAGTTAGGCTTGTCTTCTTCATAGTCAAATGTTAGGCAAATGTTAGGTGATCTCTTCTTTTATAAATAGGCATCACTTCTTCATTGCATATCACTATATCTTGTACAAAAGATTACATACTACTACAATTCTTTCTCTCATCCTCTTCTTTGCTATTTTCTCTACCATTCTAACATGTAAAAAAGAAAAGAAGAGACTAACAAAATAGAAGAAGATTAAGAAGTCTTCAAAGCATGTCAATAATGGGGGGGCTAAAGAGGGAACTCCTCTCATTAAAACACCCCAAAGTAACAAGCTAGACTCATATTTAAGGATCTTTACTTCCCAACAGCAATGCAGACTATTGATCAGCATTTGCAATAGGAGGGCTCAATCCAAAGCTTGTTCCAGCGCAAACAGAAGCAACCATCATATAAATCCAAATAGTGCCAATGAATAATAGGAGGCAGTTTGTTTTATCATATTACCTATGGCAGGATTAACAAGTAATCGCATCAGCTCTAGAATTGAGATAGTAGGATGTGTATCATTTAGTTGAACTACAACCTTATTTGGAAATTTAGACCACTGCCGTAAGACCTTTCCATCTTTTCACTCCCTAAATCTAAAAATAATGTCCTGAGATTGATCACATGGTAAGAAAATAGCATGGCAAAGCAACAAGTACATTTTCCTTTCTTACTGATCGCTACAAGAAACCTTGATTTGTAATGAATGAATCTCAAAAATTGAATATAGTGTGAGTGTGACAGTCTGCCTCAGAGCTAAAGCGTAATAATTAATAAACGAGATGAATATACTCTATTTCAGTTGATATTGTTGCCCTGGTATGAAAACATAATCATTTACACCTTTAAGTAAATAATGGAAGGGACACTGGGTAGAACAATTGTCAAAGATAAGGAGATGTCCACCACAAAACACAAGTACAGAAAACAACATGTCTAAAACCTCCTACTCTTGAGTCTGGGGTTGCGTCGTCTGCTTCGGTTGATCTTCCTGCTGTGCCCCTGGTTAGGTCTCGTCTTGTGTCTGAGAAGGCGGCTGCTGAGAAGTCCAGTGAGCTGAACTGGCTGCTTTCCCCTTTTTCGTCAACTACCCTGCCGCCCTCTTCTCTGTCACCCAGTCTATGGCAGTCGTAAAGGATAGCAGGATGACGTCTGCTATGCTAACCCTAGTAGCCCTGATCTGCGTTGTCAAAAAGCACCCAAAAGGGATGCTGGACTGGGAAGTAGACACTTGGTCCCAGCCCATAGTGCCATATACATGAAATGGGGCAAGTCAAGAGTCCTGCCTATCCCAATAGCCCACATCAATTGCCCCCGCAACCTTCTACACTCCACCGTCCTCCTTAGCAGGTGGTATCTGGGGGCAATATGTCTAATCTTGACTTGGGAAGAATCCTAGGTCGATCCTGAAGCCAGAATCTCAGCTCACATCTCCTCATGAAATGGCAAGTGCTTCCCGTCATATGAAAACTGATGCTCTGCAACCCTCGGTAAACAACCTTGCTTGGCAAAAGAGTTTGGGGTGATAACAACATCTCTACCCCAAAGCCAGGAGTGAATAATATGTCTGTCACCAATGGTAGGGTTTGATGCTATGTTGGCCATGAACTCTGCCACGAGAGTGGCTGAGTACTGGCCGCTAAATCCAACTAATCCTAACCATTGGCGATCGTTCAATGGCTTGAGCCAAAAGTATGGCTCCATACCGAACTGACTCACGACCCAATGCCTCTCAACCACCACCTTAGGAACGCTCCAAAATCGGCCGAACTCACGCTCCTGCTCTACACCTCATAAATAAGTAGAATCATACTCACCCTCTCTCTCCCTCCTAGCCAGCTCTAACCGAAGCTGCTGGAACTGAGCCAGAGTCTCAGAGGCCTCTTCCCCAGATGCCTGACCCTCCATACTCCTAATCCCAACAACCTATCTCTAACTAGGATAAGTAAAATAGGAAATGAAAGAACGGACAAAGATCGGTGGAAGAAATACCTCTCGTAGCGTAGAAACCCGTGAAAGGATCGAGTGGGGTCCACAAAAGTGAGATGGCAAGGCCTCGCTGCGCAGGTATATGAAAAAAATCTTAAATAATCTCTCTCTCTTACGATCTAATACAAAAGAAGCCAAAAACCTCGGTTTATATAAGCAGCCCTCTTGATCGATCGATCAACTCATTAAACTGATCGATCGCTACTGATGCGATTGATTGGCCGATCGATCTGTTTGGCACACCGATCGATCGGTAAAACTGCCTCTTTGAAACATTGTACAAAATTTCAAACAATTTTACAGTATCATGCAAATGGTCGCCCCCCCCCCCCCTCCTAAAAAAACGAAAATCATGCCATGACCTCAAGGCATGAGAAACATGGTCGAGAAAAAGAACAATGGGGCAAGTGGGACTCTCGGGAACACAATTGTACACAACTATACAACCAAAAAGAAAAGAAAAACAAACCTATAAAAAGGAAAATAGAAAAACTATTCCTAAACTATAAAACACTGCAGCCCAATGTCACTAAAAGGCCGGTGGATCAATGAGATCCACACAATCCAACTCCCCATGGAACGACTCAAAATATGACTTTAACCGCTGACAATTCACTTTAAATGTTGAGCCGTTCGTGAGACTTTGCACCTCAACGGCACCATGGGGGAACACTTCTTTTACAAGGTACGGTCCAGCTCACTTTACAATTTTTTCAGAAATAGATGTAACCATGAATTATACAATAACACTTTCTGACCAACTTTAAAAGTTTTTCGAATGATATGTTGGTCATGAAAATGTTTCATCTAGACCTTAGCAATTTTGGCATTCTCAAAAGCATTATTACGGAGTTCATCTAGTTCATTGAGTTAAAGTTTGCAGTGGGTATCTGCAACATCAATATCCTCATTACATTGACGAATCGCCCAATAAGCTTTATGCTCAATTTTGATGGGAAGATGACAGGCCTTCCCGTACACAAGTCTATAGGGTGATGCACTAAGAATGGTTTTATAACCCGTGTGGTAAGCCCACAACGCATCGGTCAATCGAAGAGACCGATCTTTCCTATTTGGATTGATGGTTTTCTTAAGAACATGCTTGATTTACCTATTGGCCAACTCTACTTGCCCTTGCGTTTAAGGATGCTACAGCAGTCTAACCTTATAGACCACTCCATACTTACGCGTTAAAGATGCAAAGGGCTTTTTACAGAAATGTGAAACTCCATCACTTATGATGGCACGGGGCATGCCATACCTACAAAAAAACATTTTCTTTCAGAAAAATCACCAGACCACTTGGTGGTCATTGCTTCGAAAGGCAATTGCCTACACCCATTTCGAGACATAGTCAATCGCGACTAGAATGAAAAGGTACCCAAACGAATTAGGAAATGGTCCCATGAAATCAATCCCCTAACAACCGAATACTTCTAAATGGTGATGGGGTGAAGAGGCATCATGTGCCTCTTAGAAAGTGTTCCTAACTGCTGGCACCTATCACATGCAAAGCAAAAGGTATGCACATCCTTGAACATGGTTGGCCAATAAAGTCCACATTGCAAAATTTTGGCCATGATTTTTTTGGAGGAGAAATGTCCTCCGCAAGCTTGAGAATGATAAAACTCTATCACTTGTTGAAATTCATGATTTGGGACACACCGGTGAATGATTTAGTCCGAACAATATTTAAACAAATGAGGATCATCCTAAGAAAAATAATGCACATTCCAGAAGAACTTGCACTTATCAATGGAAGACCATATGGATGGAACCTCACCGGTCATAAGATAGTTCGTAATGTCCGCAAACCAAGGGGTTGAAACTTGCTCTATGGCAGTCACATGCATGATATGCTCATCCGGGAAGTGTTCTTGGATAGGGGTTGATTCCATGGCTTGCCCATTAAAGGGAAGCCGAGACAAATGGTCTGCAACCACATTTTTAATCCCTTTTTTATCACACATTTCAATGTGAAATTCTTGGAGCAAAAGTATCCACTGGATGAGACATGGTTTTCCATTGGGTTTAGTGAGGAGGCACTTTAGAGCCGCATTGTAAAACCCTAACTTGGTTAACATCATGCTTAACTTAATAGCATGTTTATGGTGCATGATTATCCTTAATCAATGTGCTTATTTAGCATGGTTTAATGAGGGCTTGCATTGGGGGGATTATCAAATTTTTTAGAATGATTAATTAGCTTAATCCACTATTAGTTAGCTTAATTAATCTGTATGCTTAGTTTATGTTGATGATGATTAATTATCATAAGTGTGGTCAATTATGATAATCATGTGGATTAGGGGTGAATTAGTGAAGCAAGGAGGTGCTAGGTGGGGGTTTAACCCTAAACCACTTAAGTGTGTGCTTCACTTAAGTAAGGTGTGTGCTTGTTGCTAGCAAGTGTTTGTGTGTGACATGTGAAATGATAGATATCTTTTGTATCTATAATTTTCTTCAAGACAAGGGGAGGAGAGAGAAGAGAGGAGGTTGTTTAGTAATTGAGGTGCTTGATAGGAGAATCAGTTGCGAGCAAAGGAAGGAGAGAAGAGAGAAAGAAAAGAGAGAAAAAATAAGAGAATTCAAGGGGAAAAGCTTGTATTCATCTTGTCTTCATCACTTGAGGTGAGATTTTATCATGTTCTTGTTGGTTTTATATTATTTACATTGATTATTGTATGTTAATATATTTCCATATCATTGCAATTAGAGGGAGGTGAAGGAGGAGAAGGTGGGTGAGGGCTTCAATGGTGGAAACCTTAATTTAACATGTCATATGTGTGTGTTGTTGTTTTAACCTTGTTTATGGTCTAATATTAGCTAGTATTGCATCTTGGAGTCTTTGGTGATCTTATGTGAAGTGTTGGCGTGGGTTGGTGATTACACCCTAAAAGTGTAATCATAGGCCCTTAATTCGCACCTTGTTAACTTTATACTAGTGTTAATTTTATTATTTTAGTTAGATATATGTTTGATTATGTTTTGTGTGTACTTTGTAGGTTATATAAGCTAATAAAGGCAAAAAGAAAGCAAGAATAATCAAAGCGGGTTCAAGGCGAATAATTTGTTGATGAAAATTCAAACCTATCTCGGTATTCTAGCCATATCTTTTGACTTTGATGTTCAATTTAGCTGATTTTTACTCCATTAGAAAGAAGACTTTAAGAGCTACAATTGGCCTCTAAGATGGTCAAAATCAAACTTCAAGGTGGATAGGTGAATAGTAACCGATCGATCGGTTTGGCAAACTTCAGAGAGGGCATTTTACCGTTCGATCAACCGTTTGATCAGTGAACAGTGCCCATGAATAGTGAACAGTGATCGATCAAATATTACAGTGACCGTTCGATCGGTGAACAGTGCCAACTGATCGGTCGATACAGATCTAGAGCTTAAAAGCTATGTTGTTTAAAAAAATGAAAAAAATGAGATAATTAGGATTTGTAGCAACCAAGGGGGTGGCAGGAGAGCTCCTTCAAGGTTGGTTTTTATGATTTTGTGTATTTCTAGCTTAGATTTATGTTTGTAATGTTAATGTAGGAGTAGAAATTGTAATTTTCTTTCATTGTAATGTATTTACTTCACTTTCTTGCACTTTCCTTCACTTTCCTTGTAACCAAACAGTTTTAATATTCAAGTAAATTGTAGATTCAATTCTCTTTATGCTTTATTTACATTTTTACATACTTTTATGATAAATTCAAGTAGTTAGATTTATCTTGGGTGTGATTGTGAAAATCCACCAAGGATCTTCAAGTATTTTAATTGAGGGTCATGAACTTCAAAGTTTTATTCCAAGATTTCAATTGTTCTATTCGGTTGAGTGTTGGATTTATTTGAAAACTTAGATTCATAACTCATTTGGTAATATTTATACAAAATTCAATAATTGATATAAATCTTGCACATTTCTAGATTTGTTTCTATGGTTCTATTAATTGTTTCAATTTATACACTCAACTAAATATGAACTCAAGGTTTTATGGTCAAAATATTTTAAATCAAGAATCCATGGTGTGATTCTTGATTTGAGTTGTAAAATTCCTCTTTCGAAATTCTTGTTGTGAATTGATGGATTGAATCAATCATATCCAAGCTTTCCATTTTAATTATTTTAAATTTAATTTCAATTTGCTTTACTTTAATTGCCTAGTTAATTACTTTAATTTCTATTGCACTATTTTAGTAATCCAAAACCCCCATAAAAAACCAAAAAAATTTTGGTCTTTTTATTTTTCATTTTATTTTAGATCCAATTCCCCACATAATTGTAATTCAATCCTAGGTTAGGTTAGTGTGAGTTAAGTGCTAGAACCTATATTTGGTTAGGTCTCTTGAGAGAGAACGATACTGGATTACCGGTTTATACTTCATCACAACTCCCCTACTCTTGTGGGGTACTAACTCCATTTTGTAGTTTTCGGAGTGAGTCAAGTTTTGGCACCGTTGTTGGGGATCAAGTTTTGGCACCATTGTCAGGGATCAAGTTTTGGCACCATTGCTGGGGACCAAAGGCACGAGGCAAGCACTATGAGCTTGGGGTTAAAGAGGAATTGGTGGATTGGATCTCCATCCATTAACCACGATGGAGGAATCTTCGGCTTAGGCCATTAGATAACTTCGTTCCATATTTTTGTGTGATACCATGATAGATTTTGTTTCTTTCTTTTTCTTTTTATTTTAGGTTTATTTTGTTTCATTTGTATATATATTTTGTTTTGTTTGTATAATTGATTGGATGATTGCTAGTGAAAAATTAGGGATTGTGTATATTGCAAATTGGTGGTATATAACTTGTGGAGATTAGAGGTTCAGTTGGATTGAAATTTTTTTAAAATTGGTGGAATTTATTTTGCGGAGATTGGAAATTGGGATAGCGAATTATACATTGTTGTGTATGATGTGTTGAGGCGCGGTGTGCTACATTTATTTGTACATTGCATCCATCTTCCTTTGTGCTTTTCATTATGTTTGGTGGCACATTTTTCCACTATCCATCATTTAACATGTCTATGAGAGACTACCTTAAAGCTAATGGCCTAAAGGACCCCCCTCGACCACCTTCCCATTTTGGGAGACCCCATGGTGGCAATGAGAGCATTCATAAGAATGGTGGTGCGAAAACACCTCTATGTAAATCTTTTAGAGACTACATTCGGGCTAATAGGCTTAAATCACAAGAACCATCCAACATGTCTCTTAGAGAATGCCTTAGAGCTAATGGTCAAAGGGAGCCTCCTCGACCACCTTACAATCTTGGGGGTGTAATGAATTTAACATTGATAGGGGACATGAGGGAGCCTTTTCAAAGCATCTTCAAGAATTCCTTCAAACCTACGAAAACCCCTTTGATTGTTCGATCGGTCGTTTGATCGGTGAACAGTGCCCGTGAATAGTGAATAGTGAATAGTGAACAGTGACCAATCAAAAGCTACAGTGACCGTTCGATCGGTGAACAGTGTTGATTGATCAGTTGATACAGATCTAGAGCTTAAAAGCTATGTTGTTCGAAAAAATGAAAAGACTGAAGATAGTTAGGGTTTGTAGCAGCCAAGGGGGCAGCGTGACAGGCTCCTTCAAGGTTGGTTTTTATGTTTTTGTGTATTTTTAGTTTAGATTTATATTTGTAATGTTAATGTATGGATATAAATTGTAACTTTCTTTCATTGTAAGCTATTTTCCTTCACTTTCTTGCACTTTTCTTCACTTTTTTTGTAGCCAAACAGATTTATTGTTATAGTAAAATTTAGATTTAAGTCTCTTTATGCTTTCTTTACATTTCTACATATATGCTTTTATGATGAATTCAAGTAGTTAGATTTATCTTAGGTGTGATTGTGAAAATCCACCAAGGATCTTCAAGTATTTCAATAGGGATTCATGAACTTCAAAGTTTTATTCCTAGATTTGTATAGTTCTATTTGGTTGGGTGTCGGATTTATTCGAAAACTTAGATTCATAACCCATTTGGTAATATTTATGCACAATTCAATAATTGGTATAGATCTTGCACATTACTAAGGTTTGCTTCTAGGGTTCTATTAATTGGTTTAATCCCTACACTCAACTAAATATGAACTCAAGGTTTTATGGTCAAAATATTCCGAATCAAGAATCCACGGTGTGATTCTCGATTTGAGTTATAAACTCCTCTACTGAAATTCTTGATCTGAATTGGTGGACTGAATTAACCACATCCAAGCTTTCCCCTTTAATAGCTCTAAATTTAGTTTTAATTTGCTTTTAATTTAACTGTCTAGTTTGTCTCACCCAGATTTTTTGCACTCGAGGAATACTCACACAAGTAGGAAAAATGTTGTACTCTCTTGTTAGAACTCACCCTCCTAGAAGAATGAGTGCGACTAGGTTTGAATTGAAAATTTGATTTGAAGTGTCATTTTGGGAAAGTTTCGTTTAGGAAAGTTTTGAATTAGGAAAAGTTTGAATTAAGAAAGTTTTATTTTGAGAAAGGGTTTTGAAATAGAAAAGTGCTGAATTTAGAAATGTTTTGAATTAGGAAAGTTTAGTTTAAGAAAGGTTTAGACTTTGGAAAGTTTCAAGTTAAGAAAGTTTTGAATTTGGAAAGCTTTAGAATTTTAGAAAGATTTTAAATTAGGAAAGATTTAGAAAAGGTTTGAATTAAGAAAGTTTTGAGTTTAGAAAGTTTTGAATTAAAAAAGTTTCATTTTAAGAAAGGTTTTAAAAGAGAAAAGGTTTTGAAAATAAGGAAGTTTTGAAAATAAGAAAGTTTTAGATTTGGAAAGATTTGAAACTTTAAGAAAGTTTAGAATTCAGAAAGTTTTAGATTTAGAAAGTCTTAACTTAAGAAAGTTTTGAACTTGGAAAGATTTGAAATTTAAAGAGTTTAAGATTTAGAAAGTTTTAAAGTTTGAGTTTTAAAAAATCTTGAGATTAGGAAAGGTTTAAGTTTAGGAAAGGATTGGAAAGCATAGATTTGGAGAGTTAAGATTTGGAAAAGGGGTAGAATTAAGAAATGGTTGAATTAGGAAAGATTTGAAAGTTGAGTTTTAAAATTTAGGAAAGATTTTTATGTTCAAGTTTTGGAAACTTAAGATTTAAGGAAGTGGAGGATTAGGAAGGATTTGAATTAGGAAATATTTGGATTAGGAAGGGATTGGATTTTGTTTCTAACAAGGAAGGTTTGATTTTGTTTGTAAAAAGGAAGGTTTGATTTTGTTTCTAAAAACGGAGGATAGGATCTAGTTTCCTAAATGGAAAAATTTGATTTGACAAGGATTTGGAAAGGGGAAGTTTTAAAAACCCTAGATTTGGGAAGACTATAGTTTTGACGTAGAAAATAGATTTTGGAAATATGTATAGTTTTGATATAGTTTTGGAAACCTAGGTTTTGAAGCAAGTTTGAAAACTATGTTTTTGGAAAGAAAATTAGGGTTTCCTAATTGTGGGTTCTAGGGCTTGACTTGGGCTCTAAGGAAAGCGTTTTTTGGAAAGTGTGTTTTCGGAAACGAAGATTTTGGAAGGAAAATCCTAGAGGGGAGTTTCTAGAAGGAAGATTTTGGAAAGAGAGTTTTTAGAAAGATTTCTGGTAAAAGATTGTTGGAGAGAGTTTTTAGGAAAGTGAATTTAGAGAGTGTTTTGGAAAGGAGTTTGAAAAGAGAAGTTTTGGAAAACAACTTTGGAAAGAAGAATTTTTAGAAAGCACGTTGAAAAAGGAGGTTTTAGGAAAATAGTTTTTTGAAAATAGAGTTTTTAGAAGATGTAAAAACATCTCACTTTCCTAAAGCAATTCTAATCATAAGAGGGCTAGAACCACTTTAGGAAAGCGGTTTTGAAAACAACAAGATTTGAAAATATGGACCATATTGGTCACTTCAAATGTAACACTTTCCTAAAGTAACCCTAGCCATGGAAAGGCTAGAATCACCCTAGGATTGTGATTTTGAAAACACGTTTTGAAAAAGAGATTTTGATGCAATTTTGAAAACAAGTTGAATGCAAGTTTTGAAAACGAGTTTGAAAACGATTTTTGGAAGATGCAAGATCATGATATGCACAATGCAAATTTGGGGTCGTGAATATACAAGGTTACGGTTTCACCATATAATCAAGGGGGCCGAACCCACTTGGTCTCTGGTTAGCCTAAAGGAAAGCCCTCGACACGGTGACCCTCCAATAGTCTAATCCTACACATAGACCGAGAGTCCCCTTATTTTAAGTATGCAAAGAAGGGGGGGGGGGGGAAAGAGATAGGGGATTAAAATACAGAAAACCCAAGTGGGTTAGGAGAGAGAAGAGAGAGGGGGGAGTGCAAAAACGTAAAACGAAAGCCTACCTTGTGTCTTGTTTATTTTGCGCGCCTTGCCTGTCTTCGATCTTCTTCTTGATCTTCGTCTTCAATCCTCAAGAGTTGTCTTCAATCTTCAAACTTCAGATTGCAGCTCTTCAAGTCTTCCAAGGAGGGTTGGAGGCTAGTGTATAAGTGTATGGGGGTGTGTATGAGTGTATAGAAGGCTAGGGTTTAGCGTATGGTGGCTAGGATTTGGAAAACCTAGGGAAGCTAGGGTTTAGAGAGTGTTCGAGCTCTGTATATCGAAATATATGATTTTTAGATTGAGTTTGCGGACCTCTTTCATGCTGGAAGAGGCTTTGTATTTATAGAGAGAGGATAGACCTGGCGCCTGTTGCAGTGGCGCCAGGGCAAAATTTATCTTGGCGCCACTACTAGAGGCGCCAACTAGTTAGGAAAGTGTTTAGGTTGGCAAGCAACGTATCTTTGACTAGATTTGGGCGCCTGTACTAGTGACTACCATGCAATTTTCAGCCTAGCTTCACTAGGAGTGACTCCGGAAAGTCCAGGAAGGAGTTTGGTAGACTAGGAATGATCCGAAAGGCTGGAAAAGAGTAAGAACACTTAAAATAGTGTCCTGGAGGTATTTGACTTGAAAAATGAGGATAAGATGTGTCGGAAGGGTTGACCGAGCCTTTAGGGGCAAAACAGTCAATCGGATCGGGAAGCTGCCGGGACAGACCTAGATTGTCCCGAAAGAAGACTTAAGATTTGGAAACATTATTTAGAATGTTCCCAAAGGTTTTCGGTTTGATACCCAGAGCCGGTGTGGTCGGAAAAGGTGACCAGCCCACTAGGGGCAAAATGGTCATTTCGCACCGAGTTTACCGGAACTAACTCGAAATGATCCGAAAGGATAAGGAAGGGTTTTGGACACTATAAAAAGTATTCTTGGGAAGTTACCGGTTTGATAACCAAAGCCGGTGTGGTCAGAAAAGGTGACCGACCCTCTAGGGGCAAAACGGTCATTTTGCACCGGGTTTGCTGAAACTGACTCTGAATGATCCGGAAAGGTAGAGGAAGGTTGAGAATACTATAGGAAGCATTCTTGAGAGGTTACCGGTTTGATACCCAGAGCCGGTGTGGTTCCTGGGGCGTTCAGATGCCTAAGGGCGAAATGATCATCTTGACCGAAAGGTCTCGGAATTGGCCCAAGGGGCAGTTTGGTCATTTTTTACCGAAGTGGGCTAGCAGGCACTGATGTTGATCTGGGTTTTGAGTGTCTCCGCCATTCTGACGGCGGTCGTCTTGACACAGGGGTTTGTTGGCAATTCCCTACATCGACCTGTTTGTGAGTATTTCTGCTACTCTAACGATTGCGATGTTTGCGAGTATTTCCGCTACTCTGACGGTTCGCGATTATTCCTGAGACTTCCTGATCTCGAGAAGCTGCTAAAGGGACTTAGTGCCTGAGAAGTCAACTTTCTCGGAAGGCGTGCCTAAACAGACATTTCTGCATTGGCGGGCTAGTTAGAGCCCAAGATGGACCGTTCTACCATCTAGGGGACTTAGGGTCTCGTCCCGATCGACAGGTTTAAAGGGACTTCCCGTTTCGAAGAGATTTTCTTCGAAAAATATTCCGGACCGTCTCGAGGAATAACCTGTCTCGAGAGAGGGATTGGAAAGGGGACTTACCGTCTTCGGAAAGACGTGCCTGATTTGGAACCGTCTCGAGGAATAAACTGTCTCGAGAGAGGGATTGGAAAAGGGACTTACCGTCTTTGGAAAGACGTGCTTGATTTGGAACCGTCTCGAGGAATAAACTGTCTCGGGAGAGGGGTTGGAGTCGAAATTGGAAAGGGCAATGCCCCTAAGGGTATTTTGGTCATTTTGCCTCTATTTGGGCTTGGCGGGCCCGCGAAGCGATGGACAGACGGGATTTAGACTTAGAAAGTTGTTTCGATTGGAATATACCCACAATGACTTGAACACAAGTCTGGACGAAGTGTAGACTGCCGAGCAGTCAAAAATGGGGTGCTTACATAGTTATTATTTTAATTTCCATTGTATTAGCTTAGTAAATCAAAACCCCTCTCAAAACCAAAAAATTTTTGGTCTTTTTATTTTAGATCCAATTCCCCACATAATAGCAATTCAATCATAAGTTAGGTTAGTGTGAGTTGAGTGCTAGAGCCTATATTTGGCTAGATCCCTTGGGAGAGAACAATACTAGATTATCGTTTTATACTTCATCACAACCCCGTACTCTTGCGGGATACTAACTCCATTTTGTAGTTTTCAGAGCGAGTCAGTTGGAGTTGAAAAACCATGTTTGAGAAGTTGTATTTTCGAGCAAAGATGGGAAAAATCAACCCCTGACCTTAAGGAGTCGACAGATGTAACATTTTCCTTCAAACATTTGTTCTCTATCCCAAGGTGTTGATACTTGGAGTAGAGGATTTGACACATTGACCAAATTTCACTTAAGGTGTCGACACATGTGACTGAGGGGTTGACACTGATTCCACTCTAAAAGTGTAATCTTCGTCCCCTAATTAGTTGTTTGTTAGCCTCTATATAGGTATTAGAATAGGTTTTTAGCAATAAATTGATCTAAAGTGGTTTCTATGTGTATTGTAGGTTTTTGGTATTAAAATGGTGAAAATGGCCTAAAGTGAAGAAGTCCGTCTGTTCGGACAGATAAACAATGTTCGGACAGTGCGTTCAGACGGAGGAATCACTGTTCGGACGGTGCGTTCGTACAGACGAATTAGCATTCGGATGCTACGATGGAGATCGGAGTTCCAAAGTCAATTTTTCCCGTTCAAAGCTATTCCAGAGTCGTTTTTTCCTATTCAAAGCTATCATAGAGTCGTCTTTTCCCATTCGAAGAAATACAGAGCTGAGATTTTACGTCTGAAGACCGTCTGAACGGTGAAATAATCATCTGAACGGTTATTTCACCATCCAGACGATGCGTCCGGATGCCATTCAGAGGGCCTTAAGATGCATTTCAGACGATGAGCGCAGATTTGCCCTACAAATCAGTAGTCGAAGAAAAAGGGAGATTATGTTTTTTTTTAGGGTTTTCAACCGCGAGTAGAGAGATAGAAAGAGGGGAAAAGTTATATTTTGCTTAGATTTACTTTATTTTGTTGTATTTAGGACTTTGGGAAGGGTTTAGTTAGATTTCTAGTGTTATTCTGTTGTAATCCTTTACATTCACCTTAGTTCAATATAAATATCCTTTTGATTTAAAGTTGAGATGGTATTTCTACTCTTTGGCAAGCTTTCAACCATGGAATCAACAAGCTAATCTCATTGTTTGGGGACAAATGTGAAGATCTACCAAGGAAAGCATAGGAAATGAAAGGGGAGTCCTAAATCTCATTGAATATCTATTTTGCATCTTTTTTCTAATTATTTTGAAATTGATTGTTGTAGAAATCTTAGATCTATAATCATAGTTAGGAACATGTGATTTATTTCTAAAATACCCATGAATGATAAGAAAATTTAATTCCACAATAATTAGAGATCTCTAAATTCTCAAAGCTAAACCTTCCGAATCAAGGGCCTTTGGACGGTTCTTGATTTGAGTTAACCCAAACTCACCCTTTCAAATTTCATGCTAGAATTGGTAGATTGGAACATTTGAACCCAAAACCCCTTTTTAATCAATTTAAATCCCTACTTGTTTTTATTGAAATTTCGGTTAGATCAAAATTAACTTAGTTGCAATTGTTGTTATTATCGTATAATTCTCATATTTGTTAAAGTGCCTTAGCTAGAGTCAAGTTGGTGGCTTTAATTTCACTTTAGTTATTTGTCTAGTTGTTAGCAAAACAAATCCACAAACACTAAAAGATTTTCAATTATTTTTAGCTACTATAACCATCGATTCTATCTTTGGCTTACGACTTCAATTTGAATAGTTTTCTAAACTTTGCTCGTTTCTATTACTAGATTGGCACAAGTCTCATGGGAGAACACGATAGTGAGGATACCATCACTTAAACTACAAGCACCTCCATAGTGGTGAGCGGGGAAAGTGACAAGTCAAGTTTTGGCGCCGTTGCTGGGGACTTGAAGGAACGAGGAAATAGCGGAAACGAAAAAAAAAAAAATTGCAAACCGTAAAAACAAGGTGGGAATTGATCACCCACCTACGAGGGAAGCATCTACGGCTTCAGGCCTAGGTAATTTCTTCAAACTCAATGTGGATACCATGTTAGGATTCTTATTTCTTTCTTTTCAATAGTTTCTTTTGTTTGATTAATTAGTAGCATTGCATATTGCTAAGAGCATTAGAGGAGTTAGGATAGTGTGCGCTTTATTTGCTAATCAGTGGTAATTGAGCACGTGGAGTGGGAGATTAGAGTTGAAAAGCCGTTGTCCGATAAAAAAAAAAAGCCGTTGTCCGGCATATATATTGTTTGTGTATGGTGTGTTGACTAGGATTGAGGCATACTATTTGTGCATTTCATTTGCATGTCCCAATGGGCACGAATTAACCATAGACGCCTTTTGCGAGTCGACCCACCATTACCGACTAACACACCTTCTCCCGAAATTTCATTAGTAGTCGACCTAGGTACAACTCGTATGGATGACATAAACAATAAAGGTAGACTACCTAATGTTACTCCGCCCAATCCAAATATTTTGCAAAACTCACCAAGGGGTGGATTGCCAAAACAACCTCCTTTACATCCAACACATGGTTTAGGGGGTGAGAACATGGAAAATGTGAGCAACCATGGGGATATGGGGGCTCCCCAATTCCGAATGAGAGATTTCTTGAACCCACCGCGTCAAGCACCGAGTTCTTGCCTTGTTATTCCACCTCACTATGCCACCTTGAACATAAGGCCGGGCATGATGCAAATGCTTCCTCAATTCCACGGGGTTGATTCGGAAAGGCCTTACGCCTTCATCAAGGAATTTGAGGATGCATGCTCCTTAGTGATGGACAACTCGTGTCCACGAGAAATCTTTTTTCTTAAACTTTTTTCATTTTGTTTAAAGGATACAGCCAAGACGTGATTCAATTCTTTGAGACCACTCTCTATCCACTCTTCGCAAACTCTTCAAGGATAGTTTCTGCAAAAAAAAAATTTCGAAAAATAGAACGGAGGCACTTAGACACCAAATTTCACAATTCTCTCCAATGTTGGGAGAATCATTTTTTCATTGTTGGGAGCGGTTTAAAAAGCTTTTAGTTTCTTGCCCACACCATGGATTTGCCAAATGGCACATCATTAACATCTTTTACTCTTCTCTAACGCTCCAACTCAAACAATTCGTTGAGACTATGTGCGCGGGAACTTTTATGGATAAGCAACCTTACGAAGCTTATTCATACTTTGACTACCTCGCTAATTTGGCTCGCAATTAGGCAACCACCGGGACCCAAAATCCTGATGGTAGACCAAACACGCAAGGGGCAAAATATCAATTGAAAGAGGTTGATGATATGAACGCTAGGCTTGCCACCATGGTGAGAAAATTAGAGGCTCTAGAGTTTAAGAACGTGAGTTTGGTGGGGAGTGATGAGCCTAAAGGAATGTGTTGTGCGGTTTGTGAGACCAAAGAGCATGACACCACGTCGTGCCTAGTTATCCCAGGGATTAAGAAAGCCTTGCATGGCCAAGCCTTACATGGCCAAGCTAATACTACTGGGCAATACAATCGAGGTGAGGGGAACCCCTACTCCAATACTTACAACCCGAGATGGAGGGACCATCCTAACTTTGGATGGCGCAATGAGGGGACTTCAAATTCCCAAGCTTATCAAGGAGGGTACCATAACCCTCAATCTTATCAAGCACCTCCTCCACCATCACACCCATAACATTACCAACCTCCACCGGTCACATCATTTTTAACCCAACCGAAATCATTCCAACCTCCAACACAAGCGTAACCCAACTCATACCACCCTCCATATCAAAAGCCGTTGGAGGATAACCTCCAACAATTTATCCAAACCCAAGGGGGGGTAAATTCCCGGGTTGACAAAACTTTAGATGATATCAAGAGTCAATTGACTCTTCTTACACAAGCTTTGACCCTTACTAAGAAGGGTAAGTTGTCAGCACAACCTCAACCCAATCCATCTAAGCAAGTGCATTCCACCGAAACCTTGTCCCAACCATCAACTAGCCAAGAGAATGTTTCGGCCATTACCACTTTAAGGAGTGGTAGGGCTATTGACAAGACTATCCTCCCTAGAGAACCCAAGGGTAAAAAGAAAGTGTCTAAGATATATGAGGGTTCGGGAGTTAATGAGGAAGAGCCTAGTAAAGAAAAAGAGGGTGAGAGAGTGCCAAGTGAGAAAGAGGAGGGGAGCGAGAAAGAAAAAAATGAGAGACAAAAGAAAGAGGAAGGGAATTGTGAGAAGAAATAACAGAGTGGGTCCCTAGCCAATGGTGAGGAAGTTTTGAAAGAGGAACGTGAGATCTTGGCTCACGCTCCATTTCCTTACCAGTTAGTTAAACCCAAGAATCAATTAAGTTTGGAGATTTATGAGACTTTCAAGCAAGTCAAAATAAATCTACCTCTCCTAGAAGCCATTAAACAAGTGCCCTCTTATGCTAAATTCCTTAAGGATTTATGCACTGTTAAGAGGAGATTAAATGTTAGGGATAACGCTTTTCTTGCTAAGGATGTCCATTCCGTAGTCCAAGTCAAAACCCCACCAAAGTACAAAGATCCCGATTGTACTACCGTGACATGTGTCATAGGAGACCATAGGATAGAGGGGTGCCTGCTTGACTTGGGGTCAAGTGTGAATCTATTGCCGTACTCGGTGTACGAGCAATTAGGACTAGGTGAGTTGAAACCTACGAGAATCACACTCTAGTTAGCGAATCGATCAATCAAAGCCCCTAGGGGAATAGTTGAGGGTGTCTTAGTGAAAGCTGATAAGTTTTATTACCCGGCCAATTTTGTGGTCTTAGATACCCAACCGGTTGTAGATCCCCATGCCCGGAACCATATTCCTATCATTTTGGGCCGACCCTTCCTAGCCACATGTGATGCCATCATCCATGTGCGTCGGGGGGGGGGGTCTCTTAAAGTTGTCTTTTGGGAACATGTCAGTTGAACTTAACATGTTTAACGTGAGAAAACAACTAGGGGATTTGGAGGACGTCCGGGAGGTAAATCTTATTGACTCGATAATGCAAGAGCCCTTCGAAAGGTAAATGGTAGAAGACCCTTTGGTTAGAGTGTTGACATTTAGTGAGGGTCTAGATTGCTTAGGAGATAAGGAAGAGGGGGATGTTTTTAGTGAGGGTAGTGGTCTAGAGGTTTGTCCTATCATGGCTGTAGGTCAATGGACCCCCACTTTTGAGCCTTTGAGTCCTAACCCTACCAAGCCCCAACCATCCGAACTGAAGGCTCCTACGCCTGATAAGAAGCCTTTGCCTTCTAGCCTAAAATATGTATTTTTGTGTACGAGTGAATCTTATCCGTAGTGATGTCTTCATTGCTCATGAAGGCTCAAGAAAGGAACTTGTTAGATGTGCTTAAGAAGCACCAGAAAGCCATTGGTTGGACAATCTCCGATTTGCATGGCATTAGCCCTCTTGTGTGTACTCATTGAATATATTTTGAGGAAAGGGCTAAGCCGGTGCGCCAATTGCGACGCCGATTGAACCCAACTATGAAAAAGGTTGTGAGGGGTGAGGTGCAAAAACTTCTTGATGCGGGTATTATATACCCAATTGCCGACTCTAAATGGGTGAGTCCCACCCAAGTTGTTCCCAAAAAGTCTAGGTGACGATAGTTAAAAATGAGAATAATGAATTAATACCTACCCGAATCCAAATCGGGTGGCGTATGTGTATTAACTATTGTTGCCTAAATGCCGTAACTACCAAGGATCATTTTTCCCTTCCCTTACTTGACCAAGTCTTGGAACGGGTAACGGGACGAGCTTACTATTGTTTTCTTGATGGTTATTCCGGATATAATCAATCGGAAATTACCATGGAAGACCAAGATAAAACCACATTTACATGCCCCTTTGGTACATTTGCTTACAAGCGAATGCCCTTTGGGCTATGCAATGCTCCCGCCACTTTTCAGATATGCATGATAAGTATTTTTAGTGATATGGTGGAGCAAATTTTAGAGGTCTTTATGGATGATTTTTCCATTTATGGGGACAACTTTGCTTAATGTCTTCAAAACTTAGAGTCGGTACTACAACGATATGAGCAAAGGAATCTTGTGTTGAATTAGGAGAAGTGTCATTTCATGGTGACACATGGTATAATTTTAGGCCACATCATTTTCGAGAGGGGCATTGAGGTAGATCCCGCCAAGGTTGAGCTTATTCAAAAGCTACTCGCCCCTAGGAACGTGAGAGATGTGAGATCTTTCCTTGGGCATGCCGGTTTTTACCGGCGCTTCATTCAATCATTTAGTTCCATTTCTAGGCCCTTATGTACCCTCTTCGCAAAAGACGCTCCATTCGAGTGGACTCCGTCTTGTCAGCTAGCTTTTGATAAGTTGAAACATCATTTGACTACGGCTCCCATAATCAGACCTCCGGATTGGAGCCTACCCTTTGAATTAATGTGTGATGCTAGCGACTTTGCTGTGGGGGTCGTGTTAGGCCAACGAAATGAGAAGAAACCTCATGTGCTCCATTATGCGAGCAAAACATTGAATGAGACCCAAGTAAATTATACCACCACTGAAAAAGAACTGTTGGCAATTATTTCTGCTTTGGACAAGTTTCGCTCATATTTAGTGGGGTCTCGCATGATTGTTTTTACCGACCACGCTGCACTTAAATACCTCTTGTCCAAACAAGATGCTAAGCCTTGATTAATTAGGTAGATTCTCCTTCTTCAAGAGTTTGATCTTGAAATTAGGGACAAAAAGGGGGTGGAAAACGTTGTTGCGGATCATTTATCCCGCCTCCCTTTTGAGCACCCTACCAAAGATGACTCTCCTATTTGTGAGACCTTCCCCGATGAACAACTCATGTCTTGCAACGCCTTGAATAAAGCCTTAACTTCGTGGTACGCCGATGTGGCCAACTTTTTGGCCACAAAGCCATTCCTTCTCATTGGTCCGCATTGGACAAGAGGTGTTTTTTTGGGCTAGTGAGGCAATTTTTTTGGGGCGAGCCGTATTTGTTCAAATATTGCTCGGATCAAGTTATACAGCGATGTGTGCCGAATGATGAATTTGAAAGCGTAATGAAAGTTTTCCATTCTCATGCATGTGGGGGCCATTTCTCGTCAAAGAAAACCGTGGCCAAAATTTTACAAAGTGGACTCTATTGGCCGATTATGTTTAAAGATGTGCATTCATTTTGTGTGGCGTGTGATAGATGTCAAAGGCTAGGGAGCCTTACTAGGAAACACATGATGCCCCTTAACCCTATCCTTGTTTTGGAGGTTTTTGATTGTTGGGGCATAGACTTCATGGGTCCATTTCCTTGTTCTTTTGGGTATCTCTACATCTTAGTGCCCATTGACTATGTTTCCAAATGGGTAGAGGCAATACCGGCACGCACTAATGACCACCAAGTTGTGGTCAAATTTTTCAAAGAATATATTTTTTCCCGGTTCGGTATGCCTCGGGCCATCATAAGTGATGGTGGCTCCCATTTTTGTAACAAGCCATTAGGGATACTCATGAGAAAGTACAACATTATTCACAAGATTGGTTTGCCATACCATCCTCAAACACAAGGTCAAGTTGAATTAGCTAACCGAGAAATGAAGACAATCTTAGAACAGACAGTTAATCTGTCTCAAAAGGATTGGTCTTTGCGCTTAATTGATGCATTGTGGGCCTATCAAACGGCTTACAAAATCATTCTCGGTGCCTCCCGATACTGTCTTGTGTATGGAAAAGCATGTCACCTCCCGGTTGAGGTCGAACATAAGGCATATTGGGCTATTCGACAATTTAATGAGGGGTTAGGTGAAACCGGCAACCACCGGAAGCTACAATTAAATGAGCTAGATGAAATATGTAATGATGCGTATGAAAATGCCAAAATTTTAAAGGCTAAAATGAAAGTCTGTCATGACCAACACATTCATCACAAATCTTTTCAGGTTGGTCAAAAAGTTCTTCTCTACAATTCCTGGTTATATCTCATTCTGGGAAAGTTAAGGAGTAACTGGTCCGGCCCCTACCAAATTAGGGAAATCTTTCCCTATGGTGCTATTAAGATGTAAAATCTTAAGAATGGCACACCTTTTAAGGTCAACGGGCAACAGTTAAGCCCTATTTCGAGCCTTTCCGAGGCGAGATAGATTGTGTGGATCTCATTGATCCACCCATCTTGACTTGATGATTGTCCCCTATGATCTCCCGCCTCCTGTGGTTGTTGTCCCGGTCTCTTTCGTGTTGTTATTGCTTTGAGCACAATGCAACTTCTTAAGTGGGGGGTGGGGCAAGCTTGTTTTGAGCTCGGTTTTTGTGTAAATTTGTTTTTATTGGTAGGTTTTCTTGTGTTCTTGTGCAATTCTTGTAGTTGAAGTTAGTTTTGTATTTTGGATTTGAGTTTTCTGGGTTTTTCTAGTGTCAATTCAAAATTTTTTGGGAATTATCGTGCGGAGGGTCTGTCTGGATGCTTTGTCCATTCGGACGGTGTGTCCAAAAGCTGTTTTTGACAGTTCGAACGCAGAAATTGGACGGTCGTGGTGCATTTACTCCACCGTTCGGACGGTGTCCAGACGCATGTCGAACAGACCGTTCGAATGCATTTTTGAGCGTCCGAACGCATTTTCACTATCCCGACGGCACTCCAGACGTGCGTCAAACGATTGTACGCACCCCATTTTTGACCGCTCGGTAGTCTATGCTCTGTCCAGACTTGTATTCAAGTCAATATGGACGTATTCCAATCGAAACCAACTCTCTAAGTCCAAATCCCATCTGTCCATCGCTTTGCGGGCCCACCAGGCCCAAATAGAGGCAAAATGACCAAAATGCCCTTAAAGGCATTATCCTTTCCTTTTCAATTCCAACCCCTCTCTCGAGATAGTTGATTCCTCGAGACGATAAATCTACTCCAATCAAACACATCTTTTTGAAGACGGTAAGTCTCATATCCAATCCCCCTCTCGAGACAATTTATTCCTCAAGACGGTTTCAAATTAGGCACGTCTTTCCGAAGACGGTAAGTTCCCTTTCCAATCCCTCTCTCGAGACAGTTTATTCCTTGAGACGGTTCTAAATCAGGTACGTCTTTCTGAAGACGATAAGACGCCTTTCCAATCCCTTTCTCGAGACAGTTTATTCCTCGAGACGGTTCCAAATCAGGCACGTCTTTCCGAAGACGATAAGACCCCTTTCCAATTCCAATCCCTCTCTCAAGACAGTTTATTCCTCGAGACGGTCCGACACGTTTTTTGAAAAAAATCTCTTTGAAACGGTAAGTCTCTTTAAACCTGTTGACCGAGACGAGACCCCAAGTCCCCTAGATGGTAGAACGGTCCACCTTTGGCGCCTGCTAGCCCGCCAATGCAGAAATGTCCGTTTAGGCACGCCTTCCGAGAAAAATGACTTCTCAAGCCCTAAGTCCCCTTTAGCAGCTTCTCGAGATCAGGCAGTCTCGAGAATGAACGCGAACTGTCAGAGTAGCGAAAATACTCACAAACATCGCAACCGTCAGAGTAGTGGAAATACTCGCAAATAGGTCGATATAGGGAATTGCTAACAAACCCCTGTGTCATGACAACCGCCGTCAGAGTGGCGGAAACACTCAAAACCCAGGTCAACACCGGTGCCTGCTAGCCCACTTCGGTGAAAAATGACCAAACTGCCCCTTGGGCCAATTCTGAGACTTTTCGGCCAAGATGACCATTTCGCCCCTAGGCATCCGAACGCCCCAGGAACCACACCGGCTCTGGGTATCAAACCGGCAACTTCCTGAGATTGCTTCTTATAGTATTCTCAACCCTTCTCTATCTTTCCGAATCATTCCGAGTCAGTTCCGGCCAACCCCGTGCCAAATGACCGTTTTGCCCCTAGTGGGCCAGTCTCCATTTCCGACCACACCGGCTCTGGGTATCAAATCGATAATCTCCTGAGAATACTTTTTATAGTATTCTCAACCTTTCTTTACCTTTCCGAATCATTCCGAGTCAATTTCGGTAAACCCGGTACAAAATGACCGTTTTGCCCCTGGTGGGCCGGTTACCTTTTTCGAGCACACCGGCTTTGGGTATCAAACCGGCAGCCTTTGGGAACATTCTAAATAATTTTTCCAAATCTCCAGTCTTCTTCCGGGACAGTCCGAGTCCGTCCCGGCAGCTTCCCTATCCGATTGACCATTTTGCCCCTAAAGGCCTGGTCAACCCTTCTGACACATCCTATCCTCATTTTTCAAGTCAAATACCTCCAGGACACTATTCTAAGTGTTCCTGCCCTTTTCTAGCCTTCCGGGCCAATCCCGTTCCTTTAGATCGTTCCTAGACTTTCCGAAATCACTCCTAATGAAGCCAAGCTGAAAATTACATGGTAGTCACTAGTACAGGTGCCCAAATCTAGTCAAAGATACGTTGCTTGCTGACCTTAAACATTTCCTAAATGGCTGGCGCCAAGCCAAACAATGGCATGGCGCCACTGCAACAGGCGCTAGTGCATTCCTCTTTCTATAAATACAGAGCCTCTTCCAGCGTGAAAGAGGTCCGCAAACTCAGACTAAAAACACCAATATTCGATATACAGAGCTCGAACACTCCCTAAACCCTAGCTTCACTAGGTTTTCCAAACTCTAGCCACCATACACTAAACCCTAGCCTCCTATACACTCATACACACCCCCATACACTTATACACTAGCCTCCAACCCTCCTTTGAAGACTTAAAAAGTTGCAATCTGAAGTTTGAAAATTAAAGACAACTTTTGAAGATTGAAGACGAAGATCAAGACGAAGACCGAAGACAAGCAAGGCGTGCAAAATAAAGAAGACATACGGTAGGCTTCCTATTTAAATTTCTACACTTTCCCCCTCTCTCTTCTCTCTCCTAACCCACTTGGGTTTTCTCTATTTTAATCCCCCATCTCTTTCCCCCTCTTTCTTTGCATGCTTGAAATAAGGGGACTCCCGGTCCATGTGTAGGATTAGACTATTGGAGGGTCACCGTGTCAGGGGCTTTCCTTTAGGCTAACCGAAGACCACGTGGGTTCGGCCCCCTTAATTATGCGGTGAAGCCTAAACCTTATATACTCACGACCCCAAACTTGCATTGTACATATCATTATTCTTGCATTCTTCCAAAAGTTATTTTCAAAGTTGTTTTCAAAATCATTTTTAAACTTGTTTTCAAAGTTGCATCAAAATCTCCTTTTTCAAAACTTGTTTTCAAAATCACAATCCTAGGGTGATTCTAGCCTTTCCATGGTTAGGATTGCTTTAGGAAAGTGTTACATTTAAAGAGACCGGTATGGTCTATATTTTCAACTCCTTGTTTTCAAAACCATTTTCTTAATGTGGTTCTATCCTTCTTATGGTTAGAATCGCTTTAGGGAAGTGAGACGTTTTTTATACTTTCCAAAAACTCGCTTTTCAAAAAATCTCTTCCTAAAAATCTTTTTTTCAACATATTTTTCTAAAACTCTCCTTTCCAAAGTTGTTTTCAAAAACTCCCTCTAAAAATCTATTTTTCAAAACTCCTTCCAAAATCCTCTCCCCAAAATCTACTTTCTAAAAATGCTCCCTAGAAAAAAATCTTTCCAAAAGCTCTCTCCAATAATCTTTTACCAAAATTCACTTTCCTAAAAACTCTTCCCAAAATCTTCCTTCTAGAAACTCATCTCTAGGATTTCCTTCCAAAAAAAACTTGTTTCCTAAAACACACTTTCCAAAAACTCCTCCTTAGGATTCCCTTATAAAAATCTCCGTTCCCAAAAACACACTTTCCAAAAAACTCTTTCCTTAGAGCCCAAGTCAAGCCTTAGAACTCACAATTAGGAAACCCCAATTTTTTTTTTTCCAAAAACATCATTTTCAATCTTGTCCCCAAACCTAGGTCTCCAAAAACTCCTGTTTTCTACGTCAAAATTAGGTTTCCAAAAACCTCTTTTCTATGTCAAAACTATAGGCTTTCAAATCTAGGGTTTCTAAAACATCCCTTTCCAAATCCTTGTCAATTCCAAACTTCCATTTAGGAAACCAAATCCCATTTTTCCTTTAGGAAACCAAATGCAATCTTTCCGTTTAGGAAACTAGATCCTATCATCCATTTTTGGAAACAAAATCAAACCTTCCCTTTTAGACTCAAAATCTACATCTTTCCTAATTCAAATCTCTCCTAATTTCCTACCTTCCTAAACCACAAGTTTCTTAAAACTTGCAAATCTTTCCTTAAACATTAAGCTTCCAAATCTTTTCCTGATTCAACCCTTTCCTAACTCTATCCCTTTTCAAATCTCAACTTTCCAAACCTTTCCTAAATTCAAACCTTTCCTAATCTCAAGATTTTCTAAAACTCAAATTTTAAAACTTTCTAAATCCTAAACTTTCTAAATTCCAAATCTTTCCAAATTCAAAGCTTTCTAAATTCAAAAACTTTCTTAAGTTGAAACTTCCTTAATCCAAAAACTTTCCTAAAACGAAACTTTCCTAGGTTCAAACTTTCTTAATTCAAAAACTTTCCTAAAACGAAACTTTCCTAAATCGGACCTTTCTTAATTCGAACATTTCCTAAAATCCAGTCTTTCCAAATCTTCCAAGTCCAACATTCGAGTCAAATCTTTCTAAATCTCAAGTCTTTCCAAAGTCTCCTATCTTTCCTAAGTCTAGGTTTCCTAAACCTCCATCTTTCCAAAACAAGTCTAAATCTTTCTTCCAAGTTCTATCTTTTCAAATCAAAATCCAATCTCTTCAATTCTAGAATTCTAAATTTTAATTTTCAATCTTCTATTCTAAATTCAATCTCTCAATCTTCCAATCCAATTTCCAATTCAATCTCTTTCTTTCAAATCAACTCTTCTATTTTCAATCGGACTCTTGTCCGAACTACGACTGTCATGATTCCTCCAAAAGGATACGCAGGCAACCCTCATGGGTGCGGTCTCCACATTTTTCAAATCTCAAATTCTATAACATTTTTCAAATTTCTATTTCTACAACTTCTTTCCAATCTCCAATCCTACAATTTTCTTCAAGTTTCCAATTCCATGATCTATTTCTATTTTCAATCTTCAATTTCAATTTCCAAAACCTTTTTTCCAAATTCAAGCTTCTATCTCTTTCTTTTCAAATCAAATCATATTCTTTTCAGATCTATTTCCAAATCAAGGCTCTTTTCTTGTACTTACATATCATGCATCGTGATAGTTTTTAAACATTAGTTTTCTAAAGTGGATAAGATTGAACTATAGTTAGTTGAAGACTCTCATAGGTGAATCTAGGGTAGATTGACATGTAGGTACCGAAAGGGCGGGGTAGGGTGATGGCTTAGTGTGCCTTCCCTACACGTAACCAACCTCCGAACCTAGAATCACTGATTTCAAAGACCAAAATGGAGTTATTTTCTAAAAAGGGCTAAATGTTTTCCAAAGGTTGCTAAACAACCTGTTTTCGTAAAAAAACCCTTTCTTGAGGAGATATTTTCAAAATCATTTTCTAAAAACCCTAAGTGTAGTCTTTGGATTATTCTTAGTTTTTAGGTGACCTAACTCACCTTAATCAAGTTAGGTGGCGACTCCAAATTTTTTTTTTAAAAGCCCTTTATTCAAATCTATTTTCAATTCGAACCTAGTCACACTCATTCTTCTAGGAGGGTGAGTTCTAACGAGAGAGTACAACATTTTTCCCGTTTGTGTGAGTGTATTTCTCGAGTGTAAAAAATCTGGGCGCGACAGCTGGCGACTCCACCAGGGACACTTAGAGGGTTAGGCCGTAGTCATGTCTTTTTAATCTTTACTCATGTAGAGTCTTCAATTCACTTGTTTCAATCCTATTCACTTTAAATCTTCAAAACTAAATTTTCAAAATTGTTTTCAAAAAACATGCATTTATTCATATTATCTTATATTATGTTTGTCATCCACATACTAACACTTGCATCTTTATTTTATAGGTGCGCTTTTTGCTTAAGTTTTATTAACTGCTATGCATGGATGTAATGAACAGGATGAATGTGAGTTGTTGGGCTCTTTCCTCCATTTTTAAAAATCACACACACATTGCATGTGCACTTGCATTCTGCATACTTGCATTATTACCCTGATATGTCCTTTCCAGTTAGAAAGGGGGAACGATATATTGGTTGTGGGTAAGATGCTGTGTCAGTTTCTTCGCCTACGGCCTCTTGATGGTTCCCCCGCTCGGATCACCAACCGATCATGGCACCACCTCGGAGAGTGGGCCTAGGTTTGAAGATCTGGGGACCAAGCCTTTTTAGGACGCATTAGTCAACCCTCAACCTCATACTCATATAGACACCATGCATAGCCGAACCTCTGTTGGATTTAAGACACGAGCACCATTTTCAAAACCATGGAGGAAAGGGAGACTGCTCTTACTTTCATTTATACCTGTCAATTCCTGCTATTATACTGACTGTATTCATACTGTTATAATGCCTGTCTAACTGTTCATGCATGCACGTTTATCTTGCTACTACATTCTCTCTCCTTATACTCTTTGCATAACCATATTTATGCATTCAAGAGTTCCAAGTAACTCAAGTCACTGCATTCTCATGCATATGATCAACCCATTGAGAGTGACACCAAAGTCACTCTCTCTTACATTAAACCTACCTATACCCTAAGGGTTCCCACGTAACCCTAAGGGACTCATGGCATGCACACCAATCCATTTCATAAGATGGGCCCCAATCCCTCTATGCCCACGGAGATAGGATTGCCATGAAGACAAGGGGCAACCAATCAGCAAGGTCCCTCAGCGACCTCCTAAACATCAAATCCAAGGAAGACGAATCCGAAGACTCAAGACTAGTTTAGGTTTTCACTTTGTAAAAGTAGATAGGTGGAAGTCCAAAAGAAAATGTTGCCCCTCCCCCTATTAAAATGTATTTCAATTCTTTTGTATCTTAAACCCAAAATTTAATGTACTTCTTTATTTTTATGAATGAATGCATGGATGATTGAAGGTTCCTACTTGACGGTAAGGTATCTGCATACAGGGGCAAATCCCCTATCTCCAAAAGTGGGCCAATACATCAATACTAGTTTTCCTCCTAAAAAGGGGTACCCCTAGGACATGCATTGCATAAAAATTTTCAAATCAAGGCACTGACTTCTCTTTTGTTTTTGCCTTCTATCCTCCCCCTCCTCATCTCCAAATACCAAGAGAATCGAAGGCGAAATCAAGACAAGAAGGGGGTTTTCTAAATCACTCACTTATTATCATCATATTGCTTACCCGTTCATTTCGTTTATGCTCATGCACCCATATCCATTCCAAGATAAGAGTTTCAAAAAACTTAAGTCCTTTCATTCTCATGCATCTAATCAACTGTAGAGAGAAAGGAGTAATCCAATCTCATGTTAATCGAACCTACCAAAACTCCTACGGGTTCTTAAACCCTAAGGATTCATGGCATGCATATAACCATATCTAGAGAGAGGCCCAAACCTCTCTCAGTCCATAGAGGCGGGATTGCTCAAATAAGGAAACATCAACCGGCCCACGCCGAAGAGGTAGTGTAATGCATAATAAGGGCAAAACCCCACCTCCCAAATGGACTTGTCATCATGCCTAGATTCCCTCAAAGAAGGGACCTCCATAAGACATGCATCGCGTAGAACCTCCAACTCCACATGCTAACAGCATTCTGTTTTTCTTTTTCTTTTTGTAGTTCAGAGAGCACGACTGAATTCATGAAATCCCTCTAGCACCTCACTAGATTCAAACTCATGGGAGGATAAGCCTGGTTGTTAGAAGAGGTCGAGCCTACATAAAGGAGTAAGAAGAACTAACCATCCATCCACAAGACATTACCTCTATGCAACTACCCTCACGCCATGCCAAGACAATCACTATCCATGCAGAAGAGGACCTCACCATTTACAAAGTCTTGTCAGACTCATATATTGCAATAACACATCCTCTAACTTCCAAATGCATGACAAATGTCGTGAACTCGCCCTCCATTGATACGCCCAATGAATAAAGCACCAAGAGGTTGATATAGTCTCAAAACCCTATTAAGGGTTCTCACCAAAAGACCCACAAGAAAAGGGAGGTTTTCATAAAATTCGTCTGTTTTCTTTTTGTCTGTCTATTTTCTTGCATATCTTATTTAAATAAACACACATGCCATGCATTCATGATTTGAAATGAAAAATATGAAGTTTCTAGTTTATCCCCTTTGTCTCATACTCTTGTGGACGATTGTCACCTTTAGGGATTCTTCCCCATTTGGTAAATGACTTGACTTGAAGGGTAGGATAGCATGGGCAACCCATTTAAAAGGGGTTAAAACCTTTGAGAGACTGAGAGAGAGAGAGTGAGAGATAGGAGGAAGACAATCTTAATAAAGAGGTGTGAATTCTATTGAAAAGGCGACACTTGCAAGATATCCTGGCTAAGCGATGAGCAGTCGAGTCCTCGAAATGATGAGAAGCCATTGTTCTATTTATCCGAAATAAATACCACCCCTTGCTTAACCCACTAGAGCCATAACTAATTTTTATTCAGATGTCCCCAAACCAATAACCATCCTCCACACTGGGGTAAGCACGAAGTAGTTGATTCGATAGAATATACAGGGGTTTACTGGCCAAAACACATCATCCCTAGAAATATTGTCTAAATTTTGTACAAAGGTTTTATGGACTAAGCAATTCAATTTGAAATGATTAGAGGCCCTCAATTCTATTCCTATACACAAAAATATCCCCTTTGCTTAATCCACTAGTGCCTCGCAGAAAGCGGAAGTTTTTTTGTCAACCCCGATCCGAAACCATTCCCCTACATTGGGGCAGACAGGCAGCAGAAGATCTGGCAGAGGACGTCATCGACTATCAAGCTGAAGTAACGCGAAGGCTCTATGGATCAAGCAATCTTGTTCAAAATGAAGAAAGGCCCTCATTTCATTTCCCATACAGTTAAAAGCAACACTTGTCGAACCTATTGAGCCGGTTACCTTTCCTTTTAAGAAAACACCCCAACCTAGGGATTACCGTCCACAATGGGTTAAATCGAAATGCTAAAGAAAGGATTTGAGAAAAAGAAGTGGTAGAAATGTTATAAAAAAAAAAAGGGCATATCAGAGAAAAGACCGAAAAGGAATCATGTTTGTGTTGTCTTGAAAAGCATATAGGAAAGACGGAAGTTTAAAAAAAAATAAAAAATAAAGGAAGAGAGAAGAAAGAAAAGGGGCAAATGTCAGACTAAGAAGGTCAAAAGTTACAAGAAAGGTCAACTCCTCTTGTAAAAGAGAAAATTCAAAGGTGATCCTAGGTAACAAAGCCACCAAGTAGAAGTAATAGGTTTGAACCTTTACCCTTTCTTATAAAAACCCGAAACCGTGGCCTACATTACGACCCTGTTAAAGTCCTCTCCGATTGAAAAGGATTGCTTGATCTAAATAAGCCAGATATGTTGCTGAAACTAGAGGAGGATATCAGGGGACGAAACCCCACTGGAAGACTGACTAAGGATGGTATGGATCTAAACCCTATTATAAACAACATCAAATTTGAGCTTGCGTATCCTTTTCATTCATAAACCCCTTAACCTAGCCTACGTTACGGTCCAAATTAAAGTTCTCTCTGATCAAAGAAAATTGCTTAGTCTAAATAAGCCTGAACAATACCAAGACAACTAGGCTGAGAAAGGAGAACTGGAAGGGAATGCAAGGGGCAATCTCATGCTCCAAGGTGTGCTCAGATTGTTTTGGTTTAAACAACCCACTAAAAGAAGATCTTTGAGCCTAAATATCCCTTCATTTCTTACAACCTCTAAACCCAGCCTACATTACGATCCTAAAAGAAGTCTTCTCAAATTGAGGGCTTAGCTGTTTATCGCTCTACAAAGGGCATGCGAGTTGTCGCTCGAGCCATGGTGGCATTTTGGAGATCTAAGAGAGAAAGCCAAGTGAGATCAGAAAAACCCTAAACAGCAACCCTGTAGAAAGTAGGGATAGGATAGCAAACCAAAAGGTCAAGATCCCTGGAGAATGGTGCAAATGCTATCACACCCCGATATGAATAGGATAAAACTGAATGGGGCAGAATCCTAGAAAGGAAACAGAATCTTAAGAGTATGGGCTCTGGGGCAATCCTAGGGTTTTCTTTGTAAATAGTTTATATACATGTAGTATTGATGCATCCATGACATGTATAACCTGTAAATCCATTTAGATTTCTGCGAAGTTTGTATCTATTCATGCATTTAATTATATTCTTGTATGAACCTGTTCATTTGTAAGAAAGTAGGTCATGCATTTAATTCAATTTTTACATAAATCTGTGCATTTATCACAAAAAAATGGGGGACATTGCATTTAATTCTATTCCTGTATGTGCATTGTCCAAAAATATAACATGCATTCATTTCACTTCTGTGTGAACTTATGCATTCATAAAAAAAAATAGGATATGCATTCGATTCAATTCTTATATAAACATGTGCATTCATAAAAAATAGATCATGCATTTAATCCCATGGGCAATCATCATAAAAAATGAGGACACCCCTTACCGGGGCATTTTTAAACTATTTTTGCACAAAAACTCACTCTTTGTCTTTCTGTCTCTCTCAAATAGGAAATAATGAACAAGGCAAAACATAAAAAGGAGCTAAAGCCACCCGTCAGTTATCTCCAGTGTCGGCTCACACCTCAGAAAGCTCAGATTTCCATAACCAACAAGAAACAGAGAATGGGGCAATGGCCCACCCTCGACCTCCCAATCAAACGACTTCAAAAGAAGGGTAGTGAATAAGTGTCCGATCACCCAAAGTTGGAATAATGAAGCACATCCCCAACAATGAGCATTGCCCCCCTGCCAGAGTTTGATAAGGCTTACGAAGGTCTCTCCCACGACCATAGGAGCATGGGAGTGTCCCTCACGGATCTTGACAAGCAGTGCACATAACCAACAATCGACCAAGTCATCCCGCCCAGCAGAAACATCAACAAGTTCACGAGAAGTAGAGCTAGGGTTACCATGGAGAAATAGACCAATCTTGAGGAGTATGCCAGTCCCTTATCTGTCGCAAACTTAAAATGAGAGAAACGGGAACTTCACTGGGACATGAGGAAACTGGGGCAGCAGATAAGAAGAAAAGGCCGCACAACGGAGCCCAAGCTGAGAAGAGACAATCGCGATGCAACCAATAGGAAAAGTAGGTCCCATAATGTTAGCTGAACCATCCCGAAGACCTAAAGGGAAGCCATACTTATGGGGAGTAGAGGCA